>CM034360.1:13218097-13818097 GCA_019925275.1 Mytilus edulis | reverse complement strand
TAGTTATTCTTTTTTTATTTATAAAATCTATTAAAAATGGCTGCACACAAAATGTTTGGGGTTTAATTAACTTTCAAGTTATTACTAAACGTGCACTTTCATCTAACAACTGACATACTGTAGATAAAAGGTTCAGGCACATATGTCTTTAATCACGAACATAAGTTAATTCTAATAATTGAGGGAAAATTTAAAATGTAACATATGGAAAGTTGATATTTCATTTAAGCATGTATAGCATGTATAGTGCTTCAATAGAATTTGGCATATTCAAAGAAGAAAAGTGTTGTATTATTAATTAGTTACAGTCTTTAAAAGACAATATGGATATCCACAAAATAATATTTATAACAAAAAAGACAATATATAAGTGTAGTTAATAATACTTTGTTTTTTGATATTGCATTTCTGATATTGGTCATATATGGACTCCTGTCGTATACATGAATTCAATTATTATACTTTATACTTTTTTTCTATACATCAGATGCATTACCAATAAAGTTTTTCAATGCGGAGATACAATGAAAACATATAATATATTCTCATTATATAAAAGTGATGAAAAGATATTAGTGTTCCTATTATTTAAAAGCGGTGAAAACATATAATGTATTCCTATTATTCAAAACCAATGACCAATAATTTAACTAATTGATTAAAACAAACTATTTCAAAATCATGTGTTTATTTAATTTGCATAAAGAAAATCACATTTCTATTCATCTAATATCAAGTTTAAACTTGTAATTAGGGATTTTACAAAATCTCTGGCATATTTTCAGCGATTTTGTAAAATCAATGTAACATATATACCAGGATTGATAAGTATTACTATAAATAGTACTTTTCGTACTACGAACATCAAAGTTATGTATTTTGTAAACACATTTCCTTTTTCCCTTGAAACAATTTAAATAATTTTCATAAATCTATGTTTAATATTGTAAACTGCAGATTTTTGTTCAAGGTTACTGCTGTTTTTCTGAACTGGTTAAACATTTCACAGAGCTATACTACTGATACTTCAACTATTCATCCCTTATTTTATTGATTTGGCATTTACATTTTATTATCGATCAAATTATTCGTTTAGTGTATGTTCACTTGTGCTGATATGTCTTTTGATTTAGTTCAGCCATTTCAATTGATATTTCATAAAGTACCTTTCTATGTTGTGATAATACACTCTTGTTTCAGATAAGGTTGAAGGTTTGGTACCATTAAAACTTTTAGACCCGCTGCAATTGCTTGCACCTCTTCTAAGTCAGGAATCTGATATTCCGTTGTTGTCGTTTGTTGATGTGGTTCATTAGTGTATCTCGCTTTTATATTTCAACCCACCTTTTTTGTAAATAATGTCATGTACCAAGTCAGGAAAATAGCCATTGTTATTTTATAGTTCGTTTTCGTGCGTGCTCAATTTAGTATTCTGCTTCTGTTGTGTTGTTGATCTCTTCTTAGATTTGATTTGGTTCCTACGGTTTTAGTTTCTAGCCCAGATTTTGTTTTTTTCCTCAATCAATTTATGAATTTCAAACAGCGGTATACTACTGTTGCCTTTATTTATATATATGCAACCGTTTGTTTTCCCGTTTGTATGGTTTGACACTAGTCGTTTTTGTGGCCCTTTCTAGCTTTCTGCAAAGGCCGTACTTACCTATAATGGCTTACTTTTATAGATTGTGACTTGGATGGATAGTTGTCTCATTAGAATTCATACCACCTCTTCTGATATCTATAATCAATATAAGCTACTTGCTTTCTTGATTGACAATATATTTAACTAGTTTGATAAACTTGTTTTTCAACAAGTAATCGGCATTTCAATGGGAACCATTTATGCTCCTTGTCATGCCTAATTAATTATATGATTCGTATGAGGCCGACTTCATACATGGGCTTCTTATGAAGAACGAAAAGAGGCTTTCACTTAATATTTCAAAGTTTGATGACTTAGTTGAAATATTCGAATCGTATTTGAATTACTGATACAGCAGATACAGTCTTTCCTAGATTTAGAAGTTTACGATGACGGTCGGTTTCAACATGACAACAAACGAGATTATTTTATCTTCCAAATTGTACACTTTTCATTTCTATGTAAAACATTCAAGCAGTTACCAAATGTAGAGCAAATATTTACCAGATAATAATATGCCAGACATTGCATGTTCTATCATGAGTTCCTTGAAAAGAGAATTGTTGCTCTTTAAGAAATAAGTAAACCAACAGTACAAATAGGTGAAGTTTGAATCATCAACCCGCAAATTTTACAGACGCAATCATGAGTTCGGTGATCGTCATGGAATATTTACATTACAGAAGACGACATATAGGTTTCAATTGTCGTAATCAGAATCCCTTCCTCTATTTTCAAATGTGACCTACCGAATTAGATTTATCACAAGATTTGTACTAACAAAAGAAATACGACAAGTGCAGCATATAGAGTAGGATCTGCTGACAATTCCTCAGATCATCCCAGTTTTTTTTTGTTGGGGTTCGTGTTGCTAGGTCTTAAGTTGTGTTTATCAGTGTTGTTTGTGTTTTGCTCGTTTTTCGGTTTTCCAATGTTTTGTTAGTTTAATTTGTTTTCGACTTCTATTCAAATTTATAATACACTGAGACACTTTAAGATACTCTCGAAGTCAACAAGAACCAATATATATATACCACTTAAGAGCTACAAATCTAAAAGGGTCATGTAAATAAAAAAAAACTAAAATTGAGTTATACTTACAAACAGCAATATTAATCCCTCTTCCGACATTTACAGGCTTTGAAGACAATGTGATCGACATTAATAGCGATGACCATTGGAGGAAGTTGATAATGGAGTTTTGCCACGGACAGATCGTTTACAATATAATACCATCTGGTATTTTAATCAGTATAGGATCTATATTCAGTATTGGTATGTTAACGTCATTTCAAACAACTGGTTTATCTAATAGATTGTAATTATCATAAAGCAAATATATACTTTGCAATTTCTCCGAAATGTTTAATGGACATGAAAGGAAATATAAAGTTTAAGCCAGTTTTATCAAATAATGAATTTGATTTGCCGAAGACATCTGGCAATTTCTGTCACTCTATGCATATTTAATTGTATTATTCAGAGGTAAGGAAGGGGCTTGTCAATTCTCACAAAGTTTAAATATGAGGCAACATGCTTCCAATCTAGAAGAAGATATTGACCTATGAAAGATAATAGTATGCAACAATCCTGCATCTAGTCTTATAACTATAATTTAAGTTATTATAACGTTTGCAAATAGTATTACTTTGGTGTCAATTATGATACATGTGATAACAATGATAATATCAAAACGATCGAAACATTATAACATTATATATTTGTAATAAAGTGAAAGTCTTCTTAACGAATGTGATTTTTAAAGTACACAAAATACTCTATTTTGTCCGGAAATTTGTTAGTTAGACGCATTCAATGTGACCAGACAAGTCATTTTTGGAATACTTGACATGTTGTTTTGTTCTTGTTTTATTTTTATTTGCTTTTATTTGTGAAAGAAGTCTGAAATATCAATGAAATCTGTAATGAATATAACAATAATTTAATTCGATTCTTTCGAAGAACATAAATGGATTAATTTAATGATTTATAACAATATCTGAACCATCTGTATGTCTTTAAGTTAATGTAACTGCTACTTTTCAGACGAAAAAAGGTCAATAAGATCACTCGAGCGTCTGGGCTCACCCCAAAGGGCAATGGAAAAGTTACTGGAAATGTTTGACAAAAAAGATAACGAAGGAAAATGGCAGATCTTAAAGAAAGCATTTATTGAAAATGGTAATATGTCTTAACTACATTGACACATAAACATTAACAGTCTATCTAAAATTATCACAACACCTTATCCAAAATATATAACACTTAAGTCCGGAACATAGTGAAACTCAATTTACACAATGTTCAAATGTGACACTACTTATTCTCTTTTTTTATTTGATATTTCGTTGTATTTCAATTGTATTGAAATTCTGGTTTTGGTCTTTTAGATGTATATAATGTTTAACGGCCATAAGGTATGATTGAACAACTGACAGTGTTTATAATTATGATTATTTTTGTTTAATTTTGGTTCTAAAAATGTTAAAGTTAAGACATAATTGCTTTACAGATTATCAATGGGTAATAGACTTTATCGAAGGTGATTTTGTGAGCTATGAAAATACAAGAGCTTGGACAAATTTGATGAATGTCTTCCAGAAAACATTGTCTGCAAATATCAGGCCACAAGATATTTTACCATATTTAACAGAAAAATCTATAATAAGTGACATCGATTCTATAGAGGTAGATAAGTTGTGTGGAATGTATGGTGAAAATGAAGCTATGTTCCGACTCCTGACTTATATTCCAAAACGAAAACCAAATGAATGGTACCCAGAATTCATAAATATTCTTTATGAAAATGGCTATGCATATGTTGTAAAAGAAATCGATCCAAAGAAGTATGAAGGTAAGGAAAATAAAATGAAAAGATATTGAAAATACACTGAATTGTATCTACATTAATGCATAAATCAAGATGGTCAAATGTGTTCGGGCTTCAAAATTTGTCTTATCCTAAATTATTACAAGAAGGGATAGATTTGATGTGAGTGATACTACGAGCTTTCTGATTGTATTCAATAAAAACCGATCACCAGAAAATTTTAAATCATCTGGACAATGTCATACTTAAAAATGAGAATGGAAATGAAGAATGTGCCAAAGGGACAACAGCGCCATTAAAGAGCAGATAATAGCCAAAGACCACCAATCAGTCTTCAATACAGCGACAAACTCCTGCACCCGGAGGCGTGCTTCTGTGTGCCCCGAAACAAAAATGTATATAAGTTCAGTGATAATGGACGTCATACTAAACTCCGGTTTATATAAAGAAATAAAAATTAAGAAATCATGCAAGACTAGCAAAGGCCAGACTTCTGACTTGGGACAAGCAAAAATGCGGTAGGAGATTGCAACCCTCCCTCTATACTTCTAGCCAAGGTAGAAAAAACACAACTAAATGCACAGACAAACTCAGTTTAAACGAAGTCCGAGTCCGATGTCAGAATAGGTAACAAAAGAAACTAAATAAAATGACAATGATACACAACTTAACATGGGCATATTTTTTCCTTTCTTTTGTGATTCAATACCATTGTTTGCTATCTTTATTTTATAAAGAAACTGCATCTCGGATTCAAGGGTTTAATTTATATTACATTATATTCTTTTTTTGTAGTTAAGATAGGATTCATATAAAAGTAGACCTTTACATTCACTGAGTTTTTTTTTAATTACTTAACAGTTGTTTCCCCTATTAAATTCAGGTGAATCTTTATAATTGTAAGTTTTCCTCCCTGTTTTATGAACATTATTATCTTGATCCTTTTAAAAAACCTAAAAAAAAATATATATAATTGTGATATATCTGAATGTTTTCTTTATTCTGTACCTTCACGGTTTCCTTCTCAAATGAATATTCATGCTTTTTTTCCTTTTTTCAGAGCTACAGGTTCATAGTTCTGCCTTATTTGACAGCATCGATGGTAAGATTAGAATCACTGTCAAAAATTTTGAAACCCTTGATTCAAGTCGAAATAATATTCATCACCATATATTTAACCTAAACACGATTGTTGTCGTATTTTTATGTGTTACATATTTGTTTTTGTTCTTACATAAGGCCGTTAGTTTTTTTTTTCGTTTGAATTGTTTTACATTGCCATGGGCTTAGTTCATATTCGTACGGTGACCGATAGTTGTAAATTTTTGTGTCATATAGTCTCTTGTGAAAAGTTGATCTGGTAAGCATACCACATCTTAAGTTTTATATGATGTCAATGTCGGGATAAAGTAAATATACCAAACTATGTATCAATTGAAGGCGTACTGATTGAGAGACTTGAGTCACGGAGAGCCCGATTTATTGATAAGTTGTGTCTGGCACTAAAGTTTTTTACACTCACTTACTTCACTTACTCAGAGGGGTAAAACCATTCCTTTCTTTCCGGGGTTTACTATTTATTCATATGTTTTGCTGATACATCACTCACCCAGGTCAGAGAGGATACAATGCTCACAGATATGTTTAATCCCGCAAATTTATATATATGTCTTGTCTCAGTCAAGAGCCTCTCTTTCAATGTTAGTCATTGGTAACTATCTGTCGTATGGTTTTTTGTAATCAGGACGCTGTTTTTTATTTTTTGAATGGTTTCAAAATTGACATACAGTTGACTATATTGGCTTCATTTGGATTATTTGGGATAATTGTCAATCATAACATATATCTTTATTTTTATAATATGTGAATTATAATTAGCTGAAAACTTTTGAAAATGATACAATATATCATAATAGAAATAACGAAAATACGGAAGGCCACTTATGTGAAAAGAAATAATTTTATATAAAGCTTCATACTAGAATTTGGGAACATTATAATTATGTTCTGACAGTTACTGTTAAAACATATGATAATGTTAGCTCTGATTGCATATCTGTATCAAATGTACATTATGGTGTTGTGTTTATTTCAATTGCATCAAATGTTTACAATTTAAAAGACAGGGGGTCCCTGGGTCGTTCAGCAATTTGGCTGGTCTTATCGTGAAGCATACATAATGTAGTCTGCTTAAAATCTATTTGATTTCAAAAAACATCAATGAAATATGCTTTATATATTGATTTATTTCTGCAGAAAATTATTTTTTACAAACAGATATATACAGTTTGTCATTTGATTTCATACGTCTTTAAATAAACAGGACTGTTTTATTGTATTTTGCTGGTGTCAGAACGTTCACGTTAATAGGAAGAAAAAAGATAGTTGACATTAAAATAATATTGTAATATTACAATGTATTAAGAAAAATACCCCTCCCAGTCCCGACAAAAAAAATAATCATTTTCTGCTTTTCGAAAGCGAGCAATCTTTATGATTTATGAGTGAAATAACTGCCTGTTGGGATCTGTTGACATATATCCTTCTATTCATCGAGCTTGCAAAATTTATTTCGTGAAATCGAGACATGGCAATCTTAAATTGGTTTTTCATCAATTACTTCACTGAACTTTGTCAAATACACATGGCAGTTAAGGAAATAAGCCCAGTAGCTTCTGTATGAGCAACATACAGGATACCGGGCAAAATTTATGCAATTTGGACAGATGTTAATTGACAAACAATTCAAACAAAAAAATACGAATTTCTGGCGGTAAGGGTGTACTGATAGATGAATTGGTGTGTTAAATGCATATCCATGTTAAGATCATAACAATGAGATATGAATGTTTCAACTGTTTTATTCTAGATTAAGTTGGATTTATACGTGGGTTTTTTTCAAATTGCATCAGTCCATGTAAAGAATTTTGTGTATGGGTTAAACGGTTCCATTATTTACTCATTATTTAAAACATAACATTTATGACGCTAATGTTATACTTGTCATTCATGATATTGACTTTGCATTATGACCGCCGACACCTTTTCAAAAAGCATTGTTGTACGTCAATCACACATGTCACCTGATCCAAATTACGGTTTTAAAAGAGGGATGAAAGATACCAAAGGGACAATCAAACTAATAAATCGAAATGAAACACATTGTGTTCATCAATTTGACTCAAATTCTCATATGCTATTAATAACAATGTAAAACATTATTACAAACCATCAAATATAGTTCACGTTCATTAATGATTTCACTCAAAAAAATCTTACTTTAGAATTGTAAAATAATTCGGAGCTAGTTCCTCTTTAAATTCGTATTGGATAAAGTTCTATTTATTTTTTTTTTTCTTATGCATTGAAAGGTAAAGATACCTGTAATTGATCGCCTAGCCTATGTATACTATTTTTAGATTGAAGAAACTATATGCATAGGATTTATTATAATTTATATATAATTATAATTAGATTTAGATAAAAATACAATTAATTACACCATTACAAACGCAATCTTAAAGTAATATTCTCGTAATTATTGAAAATAAAGGCAACAGTAGTATAATAGTGTTTAAAAGTAACAAATCACTTTAGAAAAAAAAATATTTGTACACCCGTCGTATATCAATTTAAGGTGTTTGTTGTTATTCTGAAGTGTATATGTCGAAATTTACTATTATATTTTTTTATTATAAAGGTATCTGTCCTGAGTGTATTCATTTACGCAATCCTGTCAATTTTTATCTTGCAAAGATCATTTTTTAAAACGTAATGATAAGTATATTTGATATCATTTATAAGTCAGTAGGTAATTGTTGTTCTAGTGCAATTGAAATTGAGACCTGTGTGGATGATTAATATAAGTAGTTGCACTGCTGCTCACTATATCTCTGGCGAAGTGTAATCTCATTGGTGATCATACTAGTATCACATCTTCTTGTTCTAACAATTACAAAATAATAACTAATCTTCATTCTCTTTAGGTAATTAAAAAAACTAATTTGAAGGGAGGATTAAAGAATCTTTTTAAATGATCATTTTTTTATAATAACATTTTGTTCAAAATTTTCCCTGACTTTATTTTCAGACGTTGTTTACAAAATATTAAATTTAATACTAGTTATTTATTTATGAATTCAGAAAAGCCAGAAATTTCCAATAAAAAAATAAATTCAGAAAACAGATTGGGACAGGATGATTGGCTCTATTTACAAAGAACTATTATGCAGGAGTTGTCTATTCATGAAAAAAACCCGATGAATTATGAACCTAATGAAAGTACGAAAGAAAATCAATTAGCATGGACAGCTCAGACCAAGATGCCTGCTACTGAAATGAGAGATCAAATGAGTCAGAATCTTCCTTTAGTACCATATATACCTTTTAATGATGCCGAGTCCACAGATGAGGGATATGCAGATTTGGAAGACTTAGAAACTGGAGGCTATGAGTATGATGATGATGGACTAGTTCAACAATATGAACCATTAGTGTTAAGGAATTACCAACAAGAGCTAGCAAGTCCTGGATTACAGGGCAAAAATTATATTATTGTGGCACCTCCTGGTAGTGGCAAAACACATGTGGCTCTCAAAATCATACAGGTAGGATGAATATCACACAAAGTGTAAAATTTTCGTTTTGTATGTTACAGGATAGGTAAAGATGCTGGTTTCTAAAAACTGCTATTAAATGAAATATATTGAAAACAACACGTTTAATAGTTGCTTGCGTCCGAAAATTCTGGATTTACTTCATCGGGAATGCTCAAAGCCAAACATTTAAAATCTTAAGATGTAAAAGTACCGAAACCGCTCGAGAGCTATATTTCAAAAATATCGAAAATAAGAGGTAGTTGAAACCTTAAATTCTTAATAATTTATAAATTTATAAACGGACAATTTTAGTATATAGATATAGGAAGATGTGGAGTATAGTTTGTTAAATCATGTCAGTACCGAAATACTGACTACTGAGCTGATGATACCCTCGGGACTGATAGTCCACCAGCAGAAATATTTACAAGGAGGTGTTGTCTTGAGTTGAACAAAGTTTCTCTTCATATAATCCACAAATGTTAATATATTATCAAAAGGTGAAAGAAATACCTGGATCTTTGATTTTGTTTTAAACATTAATTACAATTCAGGAGCACATGAAACAAGTGAGAGCAAGACGTCACCCAAAGGTGATTTTTTTGGTTGAACAAGGAGCCTTAGCACAGCAACAAGCACAGATGTGCATCAAATACTTACCCGGTAAAATAGAACTTATTACTGGTGAGACGCAGAAGAATGAAAGACAAAAACAGAAAAGTTTTTCAGAATGCCTTGCAAAGTATGTGTTATGTACATATATAGAAATAAGAGATGTGTTATAATTACAAATTCTACAAATATTCAGCAAAGACAAAACGTATAGCGATTTAAGCAATCATAGGTCCCGAAATGGACAATATTGTATAATAAAAATACAATATTTATCAAAAGTTGAGTACTATCCCAAATCGAATGGGGCATTAATGTGGATTCAATTATTTTCGTGGGTACAATTTTTTGGGGGATTAGGGAAAAATTGCAAGTTCATTGATATTGAATTTCGTTGTTTTTCAGATCTCTGTACACAAATCTAAAGAAAATTAGTCATTCGTTGAACATTTAATTTCGTGGTTCACCCGTACCCTCGAAATCCACAAAATTGGTATCTCATGAATAATAATGAATTAACAGTATTAACATCATATTGTCCCAAGGTTTGTCTGTATGTCTATCAAATATTTTCAACACATGTTGTGTGGATAGTTTTAAACAGAGTTATTGTTATTTGGTCAGCAGATTGACATATATGGTTTGTAATAAAATTAACGGTACGAATTTTCTTGCACCAGATGCGCATTTCGACAATACATGTCTCTTCAGTGATGCTCGTGGCCAAAATATTTGAAATTCAAAGCTTATATAAAAGATGAAGAGCTATAATCCAAAAAGTATAGCAAAATCCGTGAAAGGAATCAGAGCTTTGCACGAGGGAGATACATTCCTTAATTTATAATAATTTCTAATATTTTGAAACAGCAAATTTTAATAACACAAAAAATCCGTATGTTACTTGTCCTCATATTTCGAATGCATTAGTATGGAACGCCGGAACTGTCTAATAGTGTGAATATTTAATGTTTTTTGTCGCATTGCCTTTACGTCCTGTCATTTTTTCTTTATGTTATGTGCAGATGCCTTTATTTCCTGACACTATATCTCTGTGTTTTGTCAAATTAGTTAATTGTTTAGTCAAACAATTGTACGACATGGAATTGCTAAACTTTGTTGTGTGCAGTAGGCATTACATCATGCTGTAACTACTATATATTCTGTGAAGACCTCCAAACTTTATGATCAACCAACTTTACATTCTTTTACATTTTCTCTATGGTGTGCCTATTTTTGCTTCAAGTACGTCAGTTAATAATTGCGTCCTGTCACAAATGTGATTGTTTTGCCATATATTCTAAACGTTTTGTGTTGTTACATCATTGTTATATGAAAGCCCTCATGATTTTATACTCTTACGGCTTTATGTTGTGTATATACATATGTATCTTCAGTGAAAATCATAATTTATCATGGTAAAGTTCATATGCGTTTATCCGAACAATTAATACTCTCTGTTAGTATTCATTACGTTTTTGCAAATGCCTTTTACATTATGTTCAAACACCTAATACATTATGTGCAAACGTTTATAACGGTATATGCAAACAACTAATACGTTATGTGCGAACACTAATTACGTTATGTTCAACACTTATGGCTATTATATTTTATGCAAACACCTATAACGTAATGTGCAAACAGCTACTACGTTATGTTCAACACTTATTTCATTATGTGCAAACACCTACTACGTTATGTCCAACACTTATTATATTATGTGCAAATGCCTTTTACATTATGACCTAACATCTATAACGTTATGTGCAAATGACTATTACGTTCTGGTAAACGCTTTTATTGACACAGATTAGAATTAAAACGCATCAATGATATACACTTTGACAATTAAAAGTTTGAGCTTTCTGAATAGCTGTGGAGTCCTCCGCTGTATCTGCATTAAGGTCATATGCATTTATCAGGTTGTTTGTTGATTTACTTTTGGAAATGTGGTATTTTGAGGTATTAATTGATGTAAAACTGCTATAAAAATGTTTAGTTTTTAGTGAAAGTTTGTTGTTTACTTCAAGAGTGTGCGTTATACTCCCATGCTTTTAAACTTTTCTTCACTTTACTTGTTGAAAATGAAAATATTTACAAATAATACAGACAGAATTCTTGAGGTGTGTCTCGAGCATTCTTGAGGTGAATCTAAATTTGCAAAAGTTATAAAATCATAAAACGCATTTTTGTGAACATTTTATTAGAACATTTTTCGAAAAAACAAATCGGGATTATTGCAAATTGACAAATAAAATAAACACTTACTAATCGTTTGATATTTCAATTTTCATCTTCAGTGTGTAAAATATGCAGAATAAAACGATCATGAATAAATAAAATTTGATTGGAAATAAAATGCACATAATTAATTTTTCAGGCATTTGATGTCTTATCCTCAGAAGAGAAAAGTCTGTAATTCTTTCTCTCATTTTAGACTATAGCTGTTGTTGTATTTCAGCCACATCACGCAGCAACTAATCAGAATTTATTTGTGACAAGTAATTGTTTCAAGATGGCGTGTATATCGACTGGAATTTACAGCTATGTGCCGTTATTCGAAACATAAAGAACGCTACATGTTCAAAACAAAATGCAACCGCATTTCTTTACGAGAAATATGAACGAAAAATAAATTGATGTTCTCTTTTATCTCCTTCAGCCTGGTAATTTTAGAGGTCGCTATATCTTGCATACATAAGGTCAATACGTTATATATGGACCTGTTCAGCATATATTGACCGAGAACGAAGATGTTTTCCCGCCATCTCTTATCTTATCAAATAACGTATTAGTTGTTTGCACATAAAGTTATAAGCGTCTGCAAATTAAATATTAGGTGTTTGAACATAATGTAAAAGGCATTTGAAAAAGACGTAATGAATGCTAACAGAGAGTGGCAATGGTTTGGCTAAACGCATATGAACTATGCCACGATGTATTGTGTTTTTCATTGAAGATACATATGTATAGACACAACATAAAGCCGTTAGAGTATAACATCATGAGGGTTTTCATATAACAAAGATGTAACAAAACGCTTCTCATAAAAATCCGGTGGCCGCAATACTCATGGATCTTTCTTTATATAAACTATTATTTGATTGTTGAATAGTAGTTTATTTCAAACCAAAGCAATACAGGTTATTTGTAAATATATATATAGGTTATACACATGCTCAATATACATGATTATCTGTTGATTGTTTACTTTAAGGTGACAATCGGTTACTTACGGCTTCAAAACATGGCAATAAATGAGCTGCCATATTTGTTGAATCAATACAGACAGATTAAACAAAAAAGACGATTAAACGTTATTTTTGCGTAAGAAATGAAAAACAATTGGTTTACGAATTGGATAAATATTATTTTTCCCCAGTCACTAGTTTCTAATGACTTTAAAGGGAAAACAATGGAGGAACAGAAACAATGAACTGCAACAATAGCAAACGCCAACAGTCATCAACATGTACTTCATGATACGCTAAGAAAAAAATAAACGTTTTTAGTAGTGTATTTCTTTAAGACAAAAAACGCAAATTAAAAATTCGAACTGGCTTTATCCAAATTAATATCAACAATGCGTTGTACATAATCTGTATAGCTACCTCAGGAATAGATTACTTTAGCTGTATTTTGCAAAAGTTCAATGAATTTTTGAAAGGTCAAGTGAGCTTTTCTCATAACTTTTCGTCCGTCGTCCGTCGTCGTCGTCGTCGTCTGTTAACTTTTACAAAATCTTCTCCTCTGAAACTCCTGGATCAAACTTGGTCACAATCATTACTAGGCTATCTTAAAGATTTTTGAAAAACTCGTTATCTAAAAACTGATAATACCAGTTGTTCAACACAAAAGTAACATCATGGTTCATATTTACAAGAGTTTTTGATAGCTTGCTTTATACGAGTTGATTAGAAAAAAACTTAAGTTGATAGAAATTAAAATCATCTATTGCTATATATGTGCATAATATTGTCATTTGTAAAGACCCGTCTTGCGTAAGAAAACAAACCAAATTAAAAAAAAATGATGTATGTTTTAGATGTCATGTCCTGGTTATAACACCACAACTTCTAGTGAATGCATTGGTAGAACAAGATGTAACGATTGATGACTTTACTTTACTGGTGTTTGATGAATGTCACCATGCCCATGACAATCATCCGTACAACCGAATCATGCAAGCTTATATGGATCAAAAACTAAAACACAAAGCAGAAAGGAATAAACTACCAATGGTCAGTACACATTAATAAAAAAAAAATCATATTTATTGAATATGATGTGAATTTATAAACGTAATTTGGAATGTAAACATACATTGTTTGTACAAATTGACATAAATATTTTACAATAGATTATAAATAAATTCTGTTTTATGAACATTCATTTTTGCAAATGTTTTGCAAGTAAAAAGTTGAGTTGTATTATTTTCAATATGCATTAAACAAAAATGTTTTATGCAACAGATTTTAGGATTAACAGCTTCAGTTGGAACAAGTAGAGCTGAAACAGTTTCTGACTCAATTAACTGGATTAAACGATTGATGGCTAATATGGATGCTGCAGAACTTGCTACTGTGCAGGTTTACACCAACGAGTTATCTGAGCATGTTATTGTTCCAGAACAAGGTACTAAATAGTTGAAATCATTTTAAAATGAGCATACTCAGTTTGATATACCGCAAATAAGTACATTTTAAACACATAGGGCTTATCAAATTCAACAACGGATATGTTTACATCACTGCCTTTATCACTCCTGAGAGGAAACAACCGTTGTAACCTAGATAAGCTATGAAAAAAGCAAAGGTAAATCTGACTTTAATTTTGAACAACAA
The DNA here is from genome assembly GCA_019925275.1 of Mytilus edulis. Taxonomy (NCBI): domain Eukaryota; kingdom Metazoa; phylum Mollusca; class Bivalvia; order Mytilida; family Mytilidae; genus Mytilus; species Mytilus edulis. Next base: position 13,803,571 of record CM034360.1, on the reverse strand, counting down.
CATTAACATGTAAAAAGGTCACGTTTTATTTTCAGATCTCATGTCCTTTTTTATTTCACCTGGCCCATAGAGCCCATAGAGTCAAGTGAGTTTGTCCCTTCACTTACCGTCTGGCGACCGGCGTCATCGTCCATCGTCGTCGTTAACTTATATACTTTTACTGTGAAACTACTGGGCCAAATTTAAGCAAACGTGGCCCAAAGCAGCATTAGGGTATCTAGTTTTACAAAATTTGTCCAATGATCCTGCCCTGCCAATATGGCAGACATTGCTAGAAACTGACATTGAGGAAATGCAGTTTTTAACACAAATCTCTTAAAACATAACATTTAGAGCAAATTTGACGCAGGTAAAAATGTTCATCAGATTAAGAGCTATCTGACCCGACATTTTTCAAACGATTCCGACAAGTCGTTGTAATTAGAAAATTTAAGGACAGTTTGCAGTTTTTGGTTATTATCTTGAATATTATTATGCGCCTTATTTAAGTTATCATTGTCCTTTTTTTCTCCGGTTCATACCTTTGTGCCGCTAATCGTATGTAAACAAAACATAGTATGTATTTCTAGGGTCAAAGTATGGTCAATTTGACCTTGATTTAACCTTAGTATATTTTATAGTAAACCATTTTCTGATTTCCTTTTGATACAGTCCTTCTGTATTGTAGTATTATACATGTATATACATACTTTGTAGACAGAAGAATCACATTGACCTCGACTTAAGCTTGAAAAATAATCCCTTTAGCAGTAAAGCAATGTCCAATTTATGTTAAGTGCATTTTTAGTTCACCCGTCCGTCGTCTGTTAACTTTTACAAAAAACTTCTCCTTTAAAACTACTGGGCAATATTAAACCAAACTTGGAAAAAAATCATTTTTGGGGTATGAAGTTTAAATAATGTGTCCGACGACCCAGCCAACCAACCAAAATGGCCGCCATGGCTAAAAATAGAACATAGGGGTAAAAAGTAGATTTTGGCTTATATCTCTGAAACCAAAGCACTTAGAGCAAATCTGACTAGGGTAAAATTGTTTAATAGATCAAGATTTATCTGCCCTACAAATCCGTTGTTGGGTTGCTGTCCGTAAATTAGTAATTTAAAGGAAATTTTGCAGACTTTAGTTATTATCTTGAATATTATTACAGATAGAGATAAACTGTAAATAGCAATAATGTTCAACAAAATAAGATCTAAAAAAAAAGTCGATGACCAAAATTGTCAATTGACCCCTTAAAGAGTTACTGCCATTTATAGTCAATATTAAACAACATCATATTGTTTTGTAATTTTTTGTAAATTTGTTCAAAATATTTTACACCGTAATTACTGGGCCAGGTTCATTAAAGAAAGAGATAATTTAGCAATAAGAATGTTCAGTAAAGTAAAATCTACAAACCCATCACCATCACCAAAACACAATTTTGTCATGAATTTATCTGTGTCCATTGTTTAATATACGCATAACCAAGGTGAGCGACACATGCTCTTGAGAGCCTCTAGTATGTAAAAAGTAGCAAAGATATTCTTAACATTTTGTATACAGAAGCAACATTTAATTGGAACGTCAAATACCCAAATAAAGTCACTCAGACCTTGAATTTACCCTGAACCTTACAGATGTATTCCTCTGACGTTACAGTCTTGTTGAAATCTCGTTCTGGGATTATTTCCAAAACATGCAATACAAAAGGAAAATATCAATGAATTCAAGCCATTTTATAATCAATTATAACAAAATGTTTAAATAATATGCATTTTGTTATTAAATCTGAGAAAAATACAAAATTTGCAAAATTGACACAATGGTCAATTGACACAAAAAAGCAACATAGATCCACCTCGCTAAAAGTTAAGCAACACCTAAATGTTTCTTCTTCTAATCTTTGTTTAGCAATTAAATTTGATACTGTTTTGTTACCATACGTTTTGTTAATCTATTGTTAATCGACTGGTAAAAATTCAGGTCTGAATTTATTTCCTAGGTACATTATAAACACGGGTTTTCAAAAGCTACATAAACGTTTTTTCTTCCAAGTTTAGTGCAATGAAATGTCAACAACAGGGTTTCAGACAGTAAGAATTTACAGGAATTACGAGCAGCCTTAATTGATTAGTGGCAAAGAATTTCTGTTAGAACATAACGACACTTAGTTCACAGCACGCGACGAGGCGTGGGTGATTTTTTATGGAAAGGGTTGAGGATACAATCGCTACTGACCTAATTTGTACTATAATTTATTCACAAATTGTCATTCTTGAGTTTTGAAAAGAATAGTGTGTATAGTGCAGAGCAAACTTTATAAAAACTTGAGTTAAAGCTGAAACTTTATCTAGTATTTTATTTTGCCATTTTACAACCATTTGCCCAAAATGAAAAAGTCAAAAGTTCAATCATAAAATAAGCCCAAACGTTCACTGTTCAAATAACATTCATTATTGCTTATTTCACAAATTCAGTTCATTGTATCAATACTTCAATAGTTATGACTTCAGTATAAACATCGATTCTGGTTTTATCATATTTTGTTTCTTTTTTGCTACCTATAGTTTTAATAATTTGATTTTATATATAAAGATTGGTTCACTTGAACTTTTTGGATCATATTGTGATAATTTTGCATTTAATTTAGGTTAGAATGTTTACAACAGTTATAGATCGGTAGAAGTCTTAATTTATGGATTGTATATATTTTAATAAAACATATAAAAGAATGAGATGTTTCTTGAGTAGGCTTTTAGTCAGGTCAGATGTAAAGGGGTGTAAAGGATACTATACGTAACAAGGTACTCTAAAGAATAAAAGAACATCCCTCCTTCACGAATGGTAAAGCTACCGTTTTAGTTTATAAACAGGAGAGATTTCTTGTTCAGGGTCGTTTGTCATAAGTTTAGAAGACGGAGACCTGAAGTTACGGTAGGTTGATATTTGAGATAGTTGTCTCTTATTATAGTAATTGATAGGTAAGTGTAATAACATGTTGATGTCTGTTAGAAAAACGGATTTGTACAAACTGGAGTTTACAAGCTGAACCGTTTGTACCGTATTAGACAAGTATGATAACTTGTGAGTATAAACCCATTAATTGGAAATACAACTTCAAAATGTTGATGGATTCAGTCGAGGATAATACCAAGCAATGAAATCAGCGCATAAAAGAAAGACATAGATTCTCTTTTCGAATTAATTAAGACTATTTCTATCAATACCCATGCTACATAAATCTTTAAAGATCCAAATGTTGCAAACCACATATGATATCTCCATGACAAATATGTTGTTGTCCCTGCAGATAAATTACCAAACAGCATCGTTTTTATGTCTCAAACTCATTACATTAACTGCTTGATAAACGAATTAGGTATTTACAATTCACTTGGAAACTCAATATATATCCTCACGACACTTACCAAAGAGGCAATCCTGGAAAATTATAGGTCTGCTCTATGTTCCTTTGGAATTTCAACTAAAGATGAAGAACTGGATCTTCCATCATTGTATTTAATACAGAATCTTCATAAGTGTCCTTAAAAACAACGGTATATTGCTGGGTCTTCCAAGTGCTCCACGAAACCTCATTCTAAATTATTAACATCAATTTGGTATGAGCGTCACAGTTTTTTGGATAATTATTCTGAGCAATGAAAGCCGGGCTTCAACGTTATTGTGAAACTGCATATTTTAGAGGTGGCGTGAATCAGATGTGGATACTTCAAAAATTCAAATGATCTTTTAGAGTACATACAATCTAACTCTCTTTCATCTTGCAATAGTATTAAAACATTTGACTTTTCTACACTTTACACAAGTATTCCACATTCCAAACTAAAAGACAAAAGAGTTGGTATTGCTTTGTTTCATAAAAAAGTAAAGCCAACGTAGATACAAGTATCTTGTCTTAGGTAGGGATAAATCCTACTTTGTAAAGGATTATTCTGATCAAACAAAAATTCTCTGAAACTGACATTATAAACATGCTTGATTTCTTGATTCACAACATATTTGTTACGTTCGGATGACGCATTTTTCAATAGACTGTAGAACCAATTGCGGCCCTCTTCTTGCCGACTTGTTTCTTTATTATTATGCGGATGAGGCTAACTTTAAACAAGAACTTCTTCGGAGGAAGAGATAATAAGTTATTGATATCCTTTAACTTTACTTCCCTCTACATAGATGATGTTCTCTTACCAAATAATTCAAAATTTAGTTACTATGTAGAAAGCATTTATCCAATCGAAGTCGAACTAGAGATAAAGGATACAACAGATAACTTTCTATTTCTAAGTTGAAACATTCCAGCAGCACCTGCATACGGGGTGTATCTCCTCATTGATACGAGATTCCCATGCTTGTATTTCCTATCATGATTTTATTGAAAAAGGGTTGCTGCTCAAAAGGAGTTTCAAATGGTGAAGTTGAAATCATCACTTCGCAAGTTTTACGAACGCAATCACGAGTTGGTTGCCTGTTAAGGAATAATCGTTTCACAGTTGATAACGGATATGTTCCGTACGTCGTAACTCCAATCCCCTTCCCTTTCATTACTGTGACTTACCGAATTAGACTATTTTTCCGGATTTTTTATAACATGAGCAACACGACGGGTGCCACATATGAAGCAAGATCTGCCTACCCTTCTGGAGCACCTGAGATCATCCCCAGTTTTTGGTGGGGGTTCGTATTGCTTATTCTTTAGTTTTCTATGTTGTGGCATGTGTACTTTTGTTTGTCTGTTTTTCTTTTTCATTTTCATTTTTCTATTAATGAGTTTGACTACCCGTCTAGTATCTTTCTCCCCTCTTGTATGGTACATTATTGTACCAAGAGGACAAGGACAAGTGTGTAAATTTGTAGGAAACATTATTGAACATGGAGGTTTGTTCCATAACCAGGTCAAATTTGTATAACTTGTAATAGTACAAGTTTGTCATAATTGTATTTATTTGAAGTAGAATAGTTAAGGATAGTTTATTAGAGACGACAAAGAGCAGTTGTGTGTGTTTTGTTTCATTGAATAAATAGATATAAGAAAATACGGTGTGAATGTCAATGAGACAACTCTCCATCCACATAAAAGTGTATAAAAGTAAACCATTATAGGTCAATGTACGGCCTTCAACACAAGCCTTGGCTCACACCGAAAGTTTACTTGTAACAGACTTATTTTTGAAAAAGACACGCTCACCCTGTGTACACATTACACTATGTAACTAGAGGCTCTTAAGAGCCAGTGTCGCTCACCTTGGTCTATGTGCATATCAAGCCACCCAAAATAGGTTGTACGATTCATCTAACAATTAGAGAGCAGATAGATCTTTACTTGATAAACAATTTAACCCCTTGTCAGATTTGCTCTAAATGCTTTGATTTCAGAGTTATAAGCCAAACTCTACATTGTACCCTTATGTTCTGTTTTTAGTCATGGCAGCCATCTTGGTTGGTTGGCCGGGTCACTGGACACATTTTTTAAACTAGATACCCTAATGATGAATATGGCCAAGTTTGGTTAAATTTGGCCCAGAATTTCAGAGGAGAAGATTTGTAAAAATTAACGACGGACGACGAATGCAAAACGACGATGGACGACGGGGGACGCCGGACGCCATGTGATGAGAAAAGCTCACTTGGCCCATTGGGCCAGGTGAGCATACAAATTTAATTTTGGAAATGTGATTTATTTTCGTGATTTAAGCCTAAAATTTAGTAGAAATTGATAAAAAATAGAAAATCATCTAATTGAATATTAATTGAATATTTTCAAAGGGCCGTAGAAAAAAGGAAGTGCACCACTATATGAGTTTTTCTCCATCAATTATTTTTAGTAGAATTATATAGACCTAAAATCAGGTGAGAAAAAGAGTTGAATTCTAGAAATGTGTGGCTCCTCCAGAGGTGTACATGTACATCCTTAATATTATTGTTCAAAAAAACAAGTTCGAGGCATAGCTGTTTTCAGTAGAACTTAGTCACACCAAGTGTACAGATGTCTTGTAAGAATGTGATTTTGGTTTTGACCTCTTTTTCTTAGAATTTAATGTAAAAACCTGTGTTAAGATTGACCTATTATCAACTAAGTGTCAATCTAACACAGAGGCACAGATTTTATAAATAAACTCATCATAGATACCAGGACTAAATTAAGTATATACGGCAGACGCGCGTTTCGTCTACAAAAGACTCATCAGTGACGCTCGAATCCAAAAAAGTTCAAAAGGCCAAATAAAGTACGAAGTTGAAGCGCATTGAAGATCAAAATTCTTAAAGTTTTGCCAAATACAGCTAAGGTAATATATGCCTGTGGTAGAAAATCCTTAGTATTTCAAAAAATTCTAAAATTTGTAAACAGTAAATTTATAAATATAACAATAACTATGCCAATTCATGTCAGCACAAAAAGTGCTGACTCGGGGCTTGTGATACCCTCGAGGAAATAAATCTCGACCAGCAGTAGCATCGACCCAGTGGTTATAAATAAACTCATCATAGATACCAGGACTTAATTTAGTCTTTATGCCAGACGCGCGTTTCGTCTACAAAAGACTCATCAGTGACGCTCGAATTCAAAAAAGTTAAAAAAAAAAAAAATAAAGTACGAAGTTGAAGAGCATTGAAAACTAAAATTCCTAAAAATTTTGCCAAAAAATCTGCGGAAAAATCAATTTAAAAGGTCCAAAAGGGAACCTCTAAAATCAATAAGTTTGGTATATCAAAACCAAAATCAAAACAGTTAAAGTATATAAGATGAATTCAGTACCATCGTCCTTGAAGTAAATATCAACTTACTTAGGTACTTTAGAAAAAAACAATCTCAAATATATTCTCATGAACATTAAAACCCATAAATGTAGCCAGAGTCCTCAAATTGATTCACATGCTTCTGCCAAAGGTTCATGGTTGTCTCATTACCAATCGTATATTACATCTTTTTTCTTTTGTTCCGTCAAGACAAAGTCGAAATAGCGTTCATTCCTCGCGCCGTTGGTAGCGTCACTTATATATACGTTTGTAATAACGTCAGTTCATTATGAATCGCTAGAAGTATATCATTATCGATTGTCATTATTTGGTATTCAGTTGTTTTAGCATTTGTACATCTCATTCCCAATTGTTTTGCCTTGTCCATTTAGTCATGGACTATCATGTTGATGGTAATTCAATTATAGCATGTATGCATTTGTATAATCTTTGTTACATTTCATTTCGATGAATATTTTCAAACCAGATACCTTAGTCGTCATGGTTTACTAACTTTAATAATTTTGCATATTTTACGTCTTCAATTGTGTGAAAAGATCAGTTAAGGTGAATTACTATTGGTATTTGGTATTAAAATCTAGACATCTCATTTTCATGGAAATAACATGACTCTGTCCCCTCGTCATTATTAACTTTTGCACATTTTATATATTAAAGTTTGTAAAGACAACTACGAATAATAAATCAATTAACAGACTCATGAAGTGGTGAATTTGAACCAGTTTTATAAGTGCCAAACTTCAATGTTTGTCTATTTAAACGATATGATTTAAAAATGATATATAATACCATTCAATAATAATAATATGATACATGTAGTTGTTATCCTTCGTTTAATGTGTTTGAGCTTCTGACTTTGATATTTCATTAGGGACTTACTTTTTTTTTTAATTTTCGTCGGAGTATTTTTGTTATTTTAATTTCAATGGTTTCTAGTTTACCGTTGTATACAAATTTTGCATTTGTCATTTACATGGAGTTTATTTTGCTATGCTGCTATATGGAAGGTCCTTTGAATTTGCATGTTTTGCTAGTATAAATATTCAAGTATTGTTCTAACTTTAGCAAAACGTTTTGATATTTAATTTATTTTTCTGGAGAGGAAAATACTCAAGTTTCTTGTCAGAATGCATTTTAATGACTTCTGCCACCTATCAATTATGGCAATCATTGAAATTAAATGTGTTGATATATTATAGAAAAACAATTCTGATAAACGAATGATAAATAAGATTTTATTGGAAATGAATATCCATGTCTGTTAATTATTTATCTAGATCAAGTCATGAGAACAAAACGGAAACGAATATTTTGGCTCTCGAAATTTGGCATTTGGGTATTAATCTAACAGAAGAGTTCTATAAAGCTTAATCAAATTTATTTATTGATTTGGTTTATATGGTATTATTAATATCTTATTTTAGTCATCCTGCGCACTGCTCGTAGAAAGAAGAATTATTTTGGAGAAGCAATAATGACGATCATGGGAGCAATTGAATGGTATATGAAGCAACATAAATGTACGTACATTTTTTTCTTTTGCTATGATTTATAGGGATGTCCAATTCATAATTTTACAGTTTGAACGATGTATCTCGAACTTCATCAATAACATAACATAATTTAACTGAAGTATTAGATCTTGTCTTCATTTCCTGGAATCCCCTAGTGAAATAAGGTCAAACAAGTAATTTTTAGTACTTAAAAGTATCGTCATGTCAAATAAGACAAAATACAGGAAAGTTGTTGACAGATTGGTATCTGCATTTGTTTTAGCAATTTATGATATGACCCAGTGTTGCATCACCACCCAAACTTTGATATCAACTGACAACTACTAAGGCCAAGACATGACCTTATCATATAAAGCAAAACTATGTTTTGTTAGTCTCAGGAATCTTGCATTGACAATTTAGAATTATTTGGTTAATATGTTGAAGAATAGACTGTTTCAAAATCAAACATTTTAAATGATATGCATGGTTGTGTGTCATATCTTTAGATAAAATTTAAATGAATTTAAAAGGGAATAGTAAAGGCAACTCCCTTTGTTAAACAAAAATTTAATACATAATTAAGACAAAAATAAATTAAAAGAATTCACAGTCCAGATCGACTTTTTTATTACAGAGTCAGAATGCGGAAAATTTAAACCAGTTTTACATGTACGAAACCTCCACGTTTGCCTATTTGGACCATATGATATAAATGTCATATATAGTAACATTTAATCTGTTTAAAAAAATTTAAGACTACATCTTATTTGATTGCAAGGTCAAGTTGTGCTAGTTAACCACGATGTTAGTAAGCCTTGGTAGCCTCAGCTATTGTTAGAATGCCGTCAGTAAATCTAGTACGTTGCGCCCTAAATAATAGAAAAAATCATAAAGCCGTTTTTGAATACCACTATAATTCTATTTTAAATGTTTTCACATTTCAGATGCTGATGGTCTTGGTGCAAATAAAGATAAGGTTTTGAAGGCACCACCAGTCAAAGGTTCTGACCAATACACTCAGTGGCTTAGTAGTTTGTGGAGACAAACAGCTAAAGTCTTCAATCAGGAGTCTAGAAGATTCTTCACAACTTGTAGAACCTATCTAGATGTATGTAAACACGCAACAATGATGTTACACTATATCCTCTTTTTTTTCTTTATCCGACTTTTATCTTCAGTTGTTTTAGTTTATTAATATTCCCTAAAAGACATCTTCTCTGAAATTACTGTGTCAATTTTTGAAACTATCATCATTGGGGGTTCCATTTGAGACCAATTTTGACATGACTCACTGATGGAAGTCATCGTTTAATATAGAACATAAAAAATAAAGCAAGTTTGACCTTTCATTGTAAAAACCATTTCCGATAAAGAAAATCTAGCAGGGCTAAAATGCACAGAATGTCAAGATCTATATTTATTGTCCATGTTGATTCAAATTGTTAGACGGCTACAAATAGGAGTTAATACCACATAAATCCGTTGTTAACAAAGGGAACATTTGCTCATTCTCTTTTAAAACTCAGATAGACAGGGATAAACGTTTTATTGCATTCGGTTTAAAGTAAGGTTAATTAAACAAAATCTGAACACACTATGTTTGAAATATTCAACATGATACTTCCTTAGTTTATTAAACTGCTTTGAATGTTCTGAGACAAATTCCACACATCTCAATTACTCATAGGCACTAGCGTTTTGACATTGAGTAAGAAATTCAAGCCCTCCTTTTACCCGTTTCACATACACATGCCCTACATAACGATATACAAAGCAATGACAATTTAATGATCGAAATCACGAAAAAAAAGTTTTAAAAAAAACCTGAATCATTGTATGACTTCTAAAAATTGTTTTTTTTGTGTGATTACAGCAACTTTTTCTTGATTCTAACTTATCATGCATAGATATGTCTTAAAGCATTTACTTTTCCTGATTAGGAGGGAAATTCGGACTTATATGTATGTATATATATATATATATTTCTCGAATTCCAAGGACATTTATCCCTTTCCGAGCCCATTGTATAAAAAAATTTAATCAACGTGTGGTTGCTGGTGATCTCAAAAGATCATTGGATGATTTTAAGAGTCATGACCTTTTTAGCTAACTGGAAAAATCAAAATATGATAACAGGTGTTAATGAAATTGATAACTTCGTGCAATGTGAAAGGCACTCGAAGGGTATTTTCGGTAAACAAAAAAAGAAAATGTCTTTTTAATCATGAGAAAAAGATTCTTACAAAGTTACTCGTGGAAGGCGGCTCGGACTTCAAAATTGATAATTTAACAATCGAGATTGGATACATCCGATAATCCACTGGTATCAATGTAAGAATCTATATATATATATAACTCGTCTAAACATCAACCCAACAATGTCAGATCTGTAAATTTGCTTTCGCAAATATTTTGTTCTTGACACACCGGGATTCGAACCCATGCTACTGAGATATCGGGACACTAAATCGCCTACACTGTAGACCACTAGCGTCGTACTACAGTACATGATAAATAAGGCATGGAGATATTTATATGTACAACTCGTCTAAACTTCAACCCAACAATGTTAGATCTGTAAATTTGCTTTTGCAAATTGTTTGTTCTTCCCTCGCCATGATTCGAATCCATGCTACTGAGATATCGTGACACCAAATCGCCTGCACCGTAGCCGTCGCGCTAAACCACACGACTACCTGAGCTTCATAAAAAATGAGGCTTCGGTGGCCGTGTGTTACCTTTCCACGTCAGTTTTAACCTAGCGTCGTACTACAGTACATGATATATAAGGCATGGAGGTGGGTTTTTTTTACAGATCAGCTAAATTATCTATAGTAAATGATCATACCAAATGGCCTGTTCTTTATCTGACGCGCTAGACCCCTCGACCATCTTTGCCTATCAATAATACAGTACATGATATATAAGGCATAAAGATGATATTGTTACAGATCAGCTGAATTATCTATTGTAAAGGATCTTACAAATTAATGCAAGATACAGTCTCAGAAATAATTATATTAATAAGTACGTGTGCACCAGTGACAATTCCTCCACAGATTTATCCATCGGATCACCGGCAGTGATGGTAATACATGGCTGTGTACATTCTGTTTCTCTAATTGTTCGTCAATTTATAGCTCTCTGCACCAATCGTTAAAACAAAATAACGTGTGGTTCGTTTGATCTCAGTTCTTCATTGGTTAAAATCCTATTATGACGTAGAATTTTCTTGTTTCTGAATTTCCTATTGTGACGACATGAAATAAGCTACCTTGCTTGATGACGTCTAAAAGAAAGAACACATCGTTTTGCAGATCAGTCGCAAAGAAGGAATAAGTTGTCTGTGTATTGTTTTAAAAATTGTTGAGAAACAGATTCAACCACCAATTTTCGTGTATAATATGACGAAAATAATTTAACTGTCTCGCGTGGATAAATATAATATCACACTCGGTGCAGTTAAAGAATCTATATAAATACAACTCGTCTAAACATCTACCCAATAACGTTAGATCTGTAACGTTGCTTTCGCAAATTTGTTGCTCTTCTCTCGCCGGGATTCGAACTGCTACTGAGATATCGTGACACCAAATCGCCTGCACTGTATCCGACGCGCTAGACCACTCGACCACCTTGACATCATAATGATAAAACTTTTGGTGGCCGGGTGTTACCTTTCCTCGTCAGTTTTAATCTTATGCCGTAATACAGTACATGATATATAAGGCATGAAGATCGTATTGTTACAGATGAGCTGAGTTATCTTTTGTAAAAGATCCTAAAAATTAATGCAAGATACAGTCACAGAAATAATTATATTTATAAGTACGTATGAACCAGTGACAATTCTTAAACATATTTATTCATCGGATCACCAGCAGTGATGGTGATACATGGCTGTGTACATTCTGTATATGTACAACTCGTCTAAATATCAACCCAACAATTTCAGATCTGTTGATTTGCTTTTGTTCTTCCCTCAATATATTTATACATACATAGGCGTAAGAATAATGTGCCGATATATATATATATATATATATTCATTAAATAAAATAATAAAATAAGTAAAAAGTTAACAGTTCCATTCTATCGATTTCATCCTTCCATTGGGACTCTTCAGGATAACTGATGTAGTGTCGCTATAGGCGACGTCGTCAAGGAGGTTTATGACGTTCCGTCATTGTTCATTATTAGTAATTCTCTGGGTTTAATTTCGATCGGAACGTTGTTATGAAATAACGTTCCATCTCTTTCCTATATGCTTCATCCCGTCTACATTTAAAGATAGGCATTATTTGAAAATGCTTTTTACCACAAATATCAAGATGTGCACTTATTGGCGAATTTCTGTATTGTGGGTGTTTTATTTGTTCTTTGTGAACTCGCACCCGTTCACAGAGACTATTCCCGGTCTGTCCAATATAATTTTCGTGACAACCAGGACATGTGACGCAATAAATAAGATTTGTTGTCTTACAAGTCATATTGGCGTTCACATGAAATTTTTTGCCATCTTTAAACGATTTCATTTTACCCGTTTCTAAATATTTTGTATCTTGACCGCAAACACCGCATCTTGAATCTCCGCAAGACTTTATTTCAAAGTCACTAACCTTCGGTTCGAACCGAGCTCTAGTTAAGTGTTTCTTTAAGTTTTTAGGTTGTCTTCGGCTGTAGATTAAGTTTCCTTCCGGTATCAATTTTTTCATAGTTTCACTTTCGTGTAGGATCGGAAGGTTTGATTTAATTGTATTAAAAACGTCTGGTAAACACGGATCATGTGTACTAACAAACGGTATTTTCTTTAAGTTTTCATCCGTGTCTTTCACTTTCGGGTTCGTAATTCTTGTAGTGTTAATAGTTTAGATTTTCGAATTCCACTTTCGATTAGACCCTCTGGGTATAACTGTTGTGTTCTTTTAAACGGAGGCGTCTAGAGAAATTATTGATATCAGCTTTTAATTCCGGAACATTTGAATATGGAACGGGAGCACTGTTAACTTTTTACTTATTTTATTATTTTATTTAATGAATATATACATCTGCACATGTTAAATTTATTTTTTACGCCTATATATATATATATACATTCATAAAATAAATAGTAAAATAAGTAACAAGTAATCATTTCAATCGATTTCATCCTTCCATTGGAACTCTTCAGGATAACTGATTTAGCGTCGTTATGAGCGAAGTCGTTAAAGAGGTTTGTTACGCGCATTTTAAAGTCATTTTTCTTAACCAATAAAGTTCATATGTATTTAATTACAAGCAACTGGACAATAAGTACATGTAGTCACAATCTATTTTATATAATCAAGTTCATAAATTCCGTTTGTTAGAAAATATATGCTATCTTGCAAATAAAGGTGTATACAGAATATTTCTTACTTTTATCTTCAGCTTTACAACAGAGCCTTGCTTATATATGAAGACGTAAGAGTAAAAGAAGCTTTAGATTTTCTTGAGGAAAATGTTAGAAAAGTCAATGAGAATATAACTCCTGATGAAACAGACAACAAAATGAATACATTTTATGGAAGTAAGTCATTTCATCAAAATATGATTGATATATACTCCTGGACTTATATTAATCTTAATAACTGTAATGGAAGTTCAAAAAAACCTTTTTGTTAAACCGGTTGACCTTCCTTTTTCGTTTGAAATTGTAGAAGTACTTTTAAGGTTTATGACCCATTCTGTAGCCATGAGAATTACGAAATTTTCAAACTTCAATAGCATCAAAACAGCAAGGATAAAAAATAATAGAGATGGTTCGTTTTGTACATATATCGATGTTCAAATTATTATTATTTATTGTTTCATTGCACTTAATAGAAAAGGGAGATAATGTGGCAAATAAACAAAACATTTTTGTAGAAAATCCACAGACTTTAATACAGATTTTTTTCTAATAAAATCACATATATCGATTACTCACTTGTTTGTCTAGCTTGTTGTGCTAGCGTTTATTGTTTTCAAAAAGTCACAAACAACCTTTAAATTCTACCCAAAAAACTTGTGCTCAGTCAATAAAGACGAGCGCACCCGAAAAGGTGGGCTTGATTTGGTCCATACTTATATTTGTTATAAGGATTATAAGGTTTTTGACTCCTCCTGTAGCCATGTGAATTTTTAAATTTTCAAACTGCAATTTAGGATTAAAACAAAATTATTGAATAATAGAGATTGGCAACTTTGTATATAAACCAAGGGGAAACTTTGTGCAAAGCATTGTTATTTACTGTTTCATTGAATTTAATAGAAAGAGTGGATTTTCTGGTAAATAAAACCAAGATCTTTATTGAAAATCCACAGACTTTATAAAAGAGATTTTTGTTACAAAATTTTAAACATAGATTACTCACTTCTTTTTCATGTTGTGATAGAATTTATTGTTTTTTTAAAAAGTCATAAACAACCTTCAAATTCCAAATAATCACGTTTTAAGTCACGAACGTCGAGCGTACCCGAAGAGGTGTACTTAAATTGGTCCATATTCATATATGTTTTAACCGATATCCTAATTTACAAACTTGTTTTAAGGTTTATGTGGACCCTTTGGCTAAAATGGCTGTGTTTTAACCTCAAAATTTACTCTAAGTAAAGACAAACCTGTGCATCTTGAAAAGTTTTAAAGCATAACATGCCCTAAATAAAAAAACAATCAAATACATTGTATGATTTATAAAAATTTGATACTTCACTGGATTTTGCAATACAATACACGGTTTGTTAAGGAAGCTGGCTTGTCATATTTAGATTATTTGTCAGATTTTCGGAATCCTCTGGTTTTATCCATTTGAATGCCTTTTAAAATTTTGCCCGGTGACCCCCATTTTTCTTTTAGTAAATCTATTACATGTATAATGATAAGCCATCTGTAAACATTTTGTAAAATTTTAATTACTTTTTAACAGTTTTTGAGAACTTCAACTTGTCAATGATAAAGCTATGAAAAGTCAAGAGAGAATATTTTCCCGCCAAAATTTCAATGGCTAATATCTCAAAAACAAGCACAGTGACCTATTTATTTGTTTGGCTCTTTGGATTCCTTTCCTAATCCCCTATCTATATAAACTAGTGCTTTGAAAAGTTAATTACTTTGAAACTGAGAAGCGAACTCCCTTAATTGGTCTGTTAAGAATAATGAATGGCGATAAAAGTATAATTCGATTGCTATATGGTGTGCTATCAACACAAATGAAAAGTCGCTAGATGAGTAGCTAAAACATACAGAACCAACACACGAACAATAAAACAAGACAATCGAAGCTGAAACTTGATAAAAATTGTTTTAAAATGTGTAATATAAACATATGAATGACACTCATTTGTCATTTACATTGGTAATTATAACCAGTAAATAAATCAGAGCAATGTAACTTAACATCAGTAAATAAAATATTATGCATTTTTTGTGATTTCAAGGAAAATAAAATATTCTTTTACATTAAAATTACACAGCACCCAACACAAACAAATATAATAATGTCAATTTATTGTTAAGAACCACGTCTTACTAACGCATATAAAACAACGATCATATTCCTTACTTCGTACAGACATCTCCTTTGGCAGAAAATGACAATGATGACAAGGTTGTAAAGTCAATGCATATAGGTAAACGCTATGAATTTATACAGCTACATTTCAACACATGAAAGATTCATGGATGTTGCAGACTTTGAACTGACACAAAAAATAAGGGTGATTGAAAACGTTAATGATAAATTATGTAATTCATGCTAGAGCATTCTTATGTATTGTTGCGAGATACATTTTCATTACGTAACTTCGTGTTTGACTGGTAACCGATTTATAATC
Organism: Mytilus edulis; assembly: GCA_019925275.1. Lineage (NCBI taxonomy): Eukaryota > Metazoa > Mollusca > Bivalvia > Mytilida > Mytilidae > Mytilus > Mytilus edulis. The sequence continues at coordinate 13,787,482 of CM034360.1, read as the reverse complement.
TATAATAAGCAGACATCTTCGTGCATCATAACATTCCTTATTACTTCCTATAAATTCATTACTTCAATGAATGCTCATTATGAGATTATTATTTTTTATTATATATATATATACATAAGTGAAAAAAATCATTAATACATATGTACACATACAGAAAAGTTCTGGTAACGCATAAGGAAGAATATCCCAAGAACGTGCAATCACCAAAGGACCGATACATGTGACTCTGCATGCGATATCGAATGTTTTGCTGGAAAATATGAATGCCTTCTCAAATAAAATCTATTAGAAAAATCGAATTATTACAAAAGAGTATCCCTCATACACTTGCACTGCACTTTTATTTATATTGTAGAATACAATGATATACAAATGGATGAAAATCATATAAACATGTAACTCAGTGTAATATACAAATAAAATATAATTATGACAAAAATACGATTGAGGGTATACTGATTTGTATCACTACAATACAAAAGTTATTACAGTGAAGTTGAATTCCGTGTCATTTATTCATCATCCATGCAAGGATTTGTCTCAGATTTCTTTTTATATCTATATTACCCTCACTTTCAGATATATCTATGTGATTTTGTTTTTCTAAGACAAGTGCGTGTGGACAATTACAAGAACTTGCGGTCATCCGATGTCCAGTGCTTCGTTACTTTGATTCTTCCAAGTACATCTTATTCTTAACTTGTTAAATGGGAAAATATAAAGGTATCAAAACTATTATCCAGGCTAAATAACTATTAACAGAATGAATTTAAATTGGCCAACCCATTAACAGAAATAAACTCATCATAGATACCAAGATTGAAATTTAAAAATGGTGGAAAATGTTCTATGATAGATATCATTTTGCCAGACAGTTTTCTTTTTTTTGGATTTGGTTGTAATAATCTCCCAAAAAATCTGTATATTTACATTTGGAGTTGTACATTTAACTGCGTTTTACTCTTAAAAGATGTATAACTGACCCGATAGCGCGTAATCTATAATATAGATCAACCAACCGGTCTCTCGGTTAGCCGAGTGACGGCCGTGTTATTGTCCATGTCAATTATTTTAGCTCACTTCAATTATTACATATCTTTGCTGATTTTAAACTATTCGTAATTTCAAGGCTACAGAAGGGGTCGTGAACCTTAAGGTACGAACTTTTCAAAGTGCAATTGTATCAAAACAACAAATATAATGAATAATAGAGATTGGCCATTTTGTACATGTAATAAAACAAGGATAAACTTTGTGCAAAGCATTATTATTTATAGTCCAGTCAATTTGTGCAGATTTTTGACAAAATTGCTCAGATTGTGGTAAAAGCATGAAATTTGGAATAGTGGTAGTATATGTCATGGACAATATTTTAAGCTATGGACCCACTCTGAAAAACAAAATTTGCGGAAGAGGCGGCCATTTTGAAATGGCGGCCGTTTGATCTCTTTAGATTAATAATAGAGAAGATATTGACATGAAACCTGGGTAATAGAATAACAGTGATTTTTCCAATTGTTTTGTTGAACACAGTTTTTGGAAATATTACCCATATTGAATGGCGACCATCTTGTAAAATCTGTTTTTTAAGCCAAAAAAGGTAGTCATTATTCGATGAAAATTAAAAAAAAACAACGTCGAAGATATACAAATGTATTTGTGTGAGCTTTATAAACAGGATGAAAAGCGAGCCTATGCCCCCCTTTCCACCCCAACCCCCGCCGAGTTATTGTTTTGTTTCGTAGAGGGTACAAATTACTTTATATTTTCTGATAATGTACATTTATTGTTATTATGCAAAAGTTCACACCCAACGCTTGAAACTATAGTTGTTGAAATCTGAATTATTGTCCCTTATGTTCAAAAGTAATTGTCATATTTAAAACGCGACCAGGAAGAAGATCATAGTATGAACTTTTACTCTAAAAGCAGTATTCGTGCCACCGCTTGTTCAACATAAAATAACAGGAGAATTTTATTTTACAAGTATAAATAAAGCAAAAAAATATTTGTATACCTGTTATTTATAATAGTTGGCTGATTACAGGATAATTCGTTTTGTTGATATTGTTCATTTGAAACAACTTTCAAAAACCTTGATTGCAGACATAATAAATTTCATATCATACAAGTAATTACTGTTATAGGAACATCAACTGCTCAAATGCTCTCAATTGACGTTATCAATATCTAACAAAAATGAAATGTACATGATTTGTCAAACCTCACTCTTTCTATCATGTTCTATCACATTGTCCTCCACATTTACATAGAGTAGAACAACTTAATACTGCCTTTACACATTTGCATTTCCTTAGTAACAATGTAAACTTTGAGTAATCAGTTGCAGCAGGAAAATATTATAAAGTCATATGGTATATTCATCACAAATGACAAGGACTGTCATCTGAGGACTTCATTTGGTAGCCATTTTGAATGGTTGCCATTTTGAAAACATGAATTTCCAATATAACATTATTCACTAATCTTATTTATTCACTGTTTGTATTCACAAAATTTTTTTCTTATATGCATTGGATATTTATTAAATGGTCAGATAAGGCATGCACATGTTTCTAATTTCTAACTGTTACTTATGCGTTTGCCTAAGTAACTTTTTAAAACAGAAATTACGTATATATGATATGATTTATGACCGAACGTTCTTGTTGGAAAAGATCAAAATTGTAGATTTCTAAAACACTGGAGCTAGATATCAGAACAACATAATAGGCGTTGAGACTGGAAGGAATGTGTGAAACGGCAAGAGAGGACATGTGAGGGTTTGCATGCAATGCGAAGCAGGTCCAAACAGAACAGACATAGACATTTGAGCTTGCAATCATCTTTGTGGTGCAGGCACACAACGATATTGGGTCTTGAATTGGTTTTCCTTTCGCTCAATTTGCAACAGTTGAGGTTTATGGAACTACAGATGCACTCCAGACGGAACAAATTTTTAGACCTCAAAATAGTTTATCAGTAAAAGGGGAAACAAACTTCTGATATTGAAGATAAATTACCAGTTGAAAGAAAACAAGAAGTAACAAGACTGTTAAGTGATAATGAATCAACACAAACAATGACTGCAATGTATTTTTTTCTGTTGTGATGTATCTGAAGATCTCCATGATACTTCGAAATTTAAAATTGCCAAAAATGGGACATGACTGTGCACCTGTTCTACAAGGCATATTTATATTTCCTTAGCCAAAGTACGTAAAAGCTTGAGATGTCAAATCACGAGTACCTTGCTTGATGATCAATAAAACTTGGCAACATAGCAAATAGGCAGAATAAAAGACACAGAAAGAAAACCAAGATTCTTTTATCCTTGGAGTTGTGTTTCCAAAATAATAAAATAGATTGACGGCACACGGTCTGGCAGAGGTATTGTACAAATCTCCAAGCTTACAGATCACGCTCAATTGTACACTAAACGCATGAAAAAACTTGTAGTTATCATGGAAGGAAGGACTGATACAACGCACCTAACAAAATAGGAATATAGCTAACAAAGGATATCTGCAAGCATACACGCAAGATAAATTAGTTCTCTTGATTTTCAACAAAGGTATTCTTGAACCTCTGAAACAGATCTCATAGGTAAAGGTTATCACCATAGCCATAGCAGGCAAAATATATATGCTTGATACTTAGAAAAGCTATTAACACGAATCAGTTCACCAGACATAAGTTTCCTTTGTATGAATGATACAGGATGGCCAAACATCAAGACACAATCCTGTAATATCGATGAGTGGAAGACAACACTCACCATTTCTCAGCTATAATAGTTCAATTGTGCAACTCGTCATCGAAAGGATACAACTGCAACTTACCAGTCCCCCGATAGAGAGTAAGATGTCTCAAAGATTGTGGAACGTATTCATTTTGAAAGCCTACAATGAATGTCCCTGTAAACCTTTTTATAGTAGCAAGCCTAACTTTACAAACTATAATAGTTACTTTGACTATGAAGAGGCCTTCTCCATCACGACTTAAACATTTTGTAAAAGACTGGCTTGTTTCAGAACTTCCCCAACATATTCATTGAGAATCCAGAGAAAGACGCAACCTTTCATGTGTGCTTGCATATCATCTATGGTAGCTATTATTCAATTTTTCATAAATATTGTATTAATCATTCATTCCATCACAACTAATATTCGCTAAGGACGTTTACTGTATCATTTTTCCATATCATCAATTTCAAATATTAAAACAATATATGTTCCAGACTGTGAGTCGTCACTGTTTTCTGTTATTTTGGCAAGACCCATTGCAATGGATAATAGTAACAGAATCTTGACTTTCTTTATGTGTCTCGAATTCTGTCTAAATGCCTTGTGGTGCCGTTTTAACAAACATTTAGCATGAGATCGGCACCTGAAATATCTATCTTCAACACTGAGTCTGGCTAAAAGAACAATGGATAGTAGTTCAAGTGACAGTCACATACTCTATTGTCGATCACAATTGTTGAAGTTTCATGATGATAGTCAGATACCTCATCACAAAGAAAGAAATCTCTGCAATCATTGTTCTTGTTGATTCATCACAACTGTGGCTGGTTATTCCACTGGTTATTATTTTCAATCCGTGACTCATTTTGTTTTTTCTGACTATATATATTAAGATTTGCTTTGACAGAATTAGTACCTTTTGCCTTGTGATTCTCCCATTGCATGGCCTTCATCAACGTGGAACAGTTGTATGCTTACAAAAAATGACTGATTACCAGCTCAAATGTCTATGTCTGCTCTTTTTGTATTAGTTTGGCATTATAAATCATCACGTGTCCTCTCTTCCCGTTTCGAAATTCTTTCCAGTCTATTTATTTATTAGAATTTTCAGCTATAGTGATTTTGATACCTTCGTAATTTTCCTTTTCAACATACAGTGCTCATATTGTATATACGCATTTTTTTATGGTAAAAAAGTACCTAAGCCCTACATGCTAAACTGCAATTAAAAGAATATACGTATTTCTTTAAATACATTTATTTGTTAACATATGCATACCTTATTTGAGCACTTGGTGAATATATCTTATATGAAAAGCAACATTCATAAATAAATGACTAGTTGTAAATGCATATAAAACTTAGTATTAATTCAAAAAACAATTTAGGATAATAATATATTGGAAATTAACGTTTCCAAAATGACCACCGTTCAAGATGGCCACTTAATACTGCAATAGTTCTCAGTTTATAATCTTTGTCATAAGAAATACGAAAGCTTATCAAAATTAGTTAAGTTACATATTTTACATTTTTTTCTAAAAAAGTTTATTGACTTTTTGAACATGATTTCAAAATGGCCGCCAAGGGCCGCCATTTTGATTTTCTGAATTGGGTCCATAGCTATAAATGTTAGTTATGACCTCAACTAACACTCTGCAAAGTTTGATGCTTTTACCACAATCTGAGCAATTGTTTCACATTTCGACTGGACTATTACTGTTTCATTACATTTAATAGACATTACATTTGATAGAAAAAGGGGACTTTTACTGTTTTCGGCAAATGAAACCAAGATTTTTATAGAAAATCCACAGACTTAAATACAGAGATTTTTGTTATTAAATTCTAAGCATGTATTACTCACTTGCTTTTCTATGATGTGTTATTGATCTAAACAACCTTTGAATTCCCAAAAAAAAACTCTTGCTGAGTCACTCAAGTCTAGCGCACCCAAATAGGTGTACTTGATTTGATTCATATTTATATGTATTTCACTAATTACTAAATTAAGAAACATTTTTAAGAAAATCATAGTTAGCGATGCATGCAATAATCCTCTATGTATAAAGTGACGATTGCCAAATATGAAGGTACAAGAGGAAAGGCTGGGGATTTTCTATAACATTCCATATGTTTAGCATTGAATCAACACAAGGGTACATAATCCTTAAATAAATGAAACTAAGCATCATGGTTATAATGCAATTCATTGATCAATTTCATTGATTGGAGTTACATTTAGAATGATATGCGATATTTGTGTGGCTAGATTTCATATATTTTTATAAATAGTTGTTCTCATTCATAAGATATGCTTGATCTTTTGATTTTGCAATTTGATAAAGGGTTTTCCGCTTTATATTTTCCGTGGAGTTCCATTTATTTCGTTATTTTACTTTTTAAGATTCATGTAAAATATTCTTACTTTTCTAATGTTGTAGAAAGCAAGGCATTACTTGAGCTCTGTGTTTGTGACGTTGGCCACCAAAATCCGAAAATAGAAACTTTAAAAAAAGTTATAGCGAGAACATACAAACACAATATGGATACCAGGGGAATAATCTTTGTAAAAACAAGAGATCTTGTAACAGCTATACAAAACTGGATGAAGGAAACAGATGGACTGAAAGCTTTGAATCCTGCTAAGTTTGTTGGTGCTCAGGCTAGTGGAGAAAAAGGAGGTATTAAGTATGAATATTACTTACCAATAAGAATATGAGGTTGAACTATGATTGCCAATGAGACCACTCTCCCTAACAGACCAAATGATATAATAGTTTACAACAGTTACTTTAAGTCACAACGAAACCTATATCTAATTTCATACTTGAAACAGGGTTTTCAATGAGGCATGTACACGTATATGCCTCATGGTTCCATATGGGGTTTTTTCTAGGACCAAATTTTAACAGAAGAAATCCATTCAAGATGCTAATTACATTTTTAAAAGTTTCTATTGAACTTATTAACAGCATTTTTAAAATGGTTATCTAGAACTTTATATGTTATATGTTCACCTTTCTTTTGTTGAACTTTTGAATAACACATGGTGTTTTTTTACATTGTCATGTCCCTTTTTATTCTGCCCAAAGCGTCGCATATGTACAGACGGGAATATTGTAGTATTCTCCTTTCACCAGAAAACATCACTTTTTAGAGATCATTTGACCAAAAGCTTGCATACATGGTATGATTATATATCTTCACATTCTCTTGGCTATGTTTTATTGTCAGTTTGATTTGACAATTTACACAAGGGTTTTGAGACTTTTACAATTTGGTTTTTCGTATATCAGAAATAGTTCCTTGATATCTTAATAATATAAAATCTTCATTGATGGTTGAGCACGAATGCCCAGTTAATTAATTATATTTGTGTGTTATTTGTATGCAAGGGTGACATTCCTTTGTGTCATGTGCCGATTCGAAAAAAAAAGTTATGCGAGTATTGTCTCGTTTAATAGGTTCATTATTTTAGAATTAAGCATAGGTTTCACAAAATATATCAATTCAATATATTTCAGTTTTTGTTATTGGTGTACCAAAAACATGATGTACGAATATATTTTCATAAATTTGAAACATTTAAAATGATTATTGGGCCTTTGATAGCTGACTATACGGTGTGAGCTTTGTTCATTGTTGCAGGCCGTACGGTGACCTATTGTTGTTAATGTCTGTCATTTTAGTCTCTTGTGGACAGTTGTCTCATTGGCAATCTTGCCACATCTTCTTTTTTATACATACCAATATTACAAATTGTTCATCATTTTTTAAAAGACTACGAATATAAGTCGAATTATTTATCTCACCTTCATGATGGATTGATTGGGAATTTAACATAAAAAGATTGGGAAATTAACCATAATGATAAAAAAAAAGATTGGAAAATTACCCAGAGTTATCTTATATTAATCACAGAGAGGGACTAGCAAGGATTGTTTTATTGTCGCTTATTTGAAACAATTTTCCACTATAAACGAATATTACTTTATATAAATATAAGGACTTTAATCGTAAGCTAAATCTACAAATTTCATTAGATATTATGAATTCTTATTACACATGTAACAATAGATTAATATGCTTCATAAAGCCCTCATACAAGCGTCTGGCGTACAACAGTTCAATCATGTTATAATTGATTTTACACTAATTATGTTAGTTGTTTAGACAATGACTTTGTTGTGACTATATAAACACAAGGCTATGTAGTCATGCACAATTTAATTCATTATTTATTCAGTGGTTGACGACATTTCGCGTCGGCTGAGCAATCTTGTTAACTTTATACTTGTTTACAAATTTAGTTCCATATTCAATTATCATCATATTTTTGTTAAGCCCCAGTCATACTAGACCACGATCACACCATACTCACCGCGATCTAAAATAAGTTCAGACCGAGGCGAGGTCGCAGAATCATGAGCGGCATGAAAAGGTAAATATTTGTTTCTTTCACTTTGCTACGATTTATCACGTTCTCATCGCGCTTATTATGCGACTCCATTACGATTATCACGATCTTTCTACGCTCATCACGTCCTCACTACAACCATACTTCGATTTAACCGATTGCAACACGATCTTACCACGCTTCTACTGCGATCATAGCACGCTAATACCGCGATCTTTCTACTCAGCAATAACGTCAGCATCGTTATCCATAAAATACTGTTCCATTCCTTCTATTTTTCATTGATACGTAGAGTTTCTCGGAAACAACACAGTCATGCAATCAAAATATACCAAAACTCGGGAGCGTGGCAGTAGGGGTAGAGGCAGATGCAGATGGAGATCTGATAGTAACGAATCATGATTCAGGAGAAATTTGTCGGACCGATCAAACCTTGAAGAAACAGATGTGTCAAGCATGGTGGAGCCGTTGGTGAAAAGGGACAAGAAGTCCAAATTACAAACGTACGAACGTAGTCAGGTCGTCGGAAAGCGTGATGAGGACGGCATCGGCGAGCTAAAGAAGCTAATATTGTCTAGAAGAGAGTAGTATAAACGTGGTATACTCGTAGAGAAAGCAAGGTTGGGTCGTGATAAGAACGTATGATGGTTGCAATGAAGTCGAAGTAACGTCGCTGTGAGATCGTATCCGAGTTTCCTCGACTATTATCGCCCTTTGCGATTTTACCGCAACCTTACTGCGCTCTCACTAAGCTTCTACTACGTCACAATTATGCAACGACCGTACCACGATTGTTTTGAACGTGTTCAAAGTTTGACATGCTCATCACGATCAGGAAGACCTCACCACGACTGTACAACGACCTTTCTTCGATTTTCACGACCGCACTACGATCTCTTACTATTTATTTTTATTTAAGATCGTAGTGTTATTTTGGCCTAGTGTGACTGTGGTATAAAGTGAAACGCTGAACCCTGCCTCCGGGTGTTGTAATTTCTCGCTGTTTTGGTGACCTATTTTTGGTCTTCGGCTGGTCTTTTGTTGGGTGGTTGTCTCTGTGACAGGTTTCCTTTCTTAATTATATTTAGCAGCATTCTATCTACAGGTATGACAAAGAATCATCAAGACAAAATACTGCAGAATTTCAAAGAAGGGAAACATAAACTAATTATAGCCACATCTGTATCAGAAGAAGGGCTAGATTTTCCGAACTGTAACCTTGTTATCAGATATGATCATGTGACCAATGAAATAGCCATGGTGCAAGCTAGAGGTATCACTACATATTGTTGCATCGTTATCCTGATTTATGACATTTTCAGTTTAAAAGATTAAAATCCCAGTTAATATAGAGGCAATACGTATGTTAATAGTATTACTGAATAATTTACCTGTAACTTGTTTGTCATTGGCTTTCTAGTACAATGACCTTGAACTTGTTTGTCATCGGCTTTCTATTACAATGATTTGCGCTCACTTAGTCTGTCGGAGGCCTTCCAGTGGAAATAGAATAGAATCAAAGAGTAAAGTTCATGCATGTGAATGAGTAGAAATAACATTAAAAGCAACACACAAGATGTTGTCCTTTGCTAGTTATACGTAGTATTTAACTTAAGTACATGTATTTAAAAACTTTTGGCGACCCCCCAGTTTTGAATGTCTATTACAAGTACGCTGTGATGAATTGGCGTTCACCTAATATATTATCAAGTAGGTTTATAATCTAAGGGCGCCAAGAAATGGTCTCGTCAAAACTGTTATGAAAACGATTCTAAAAGAAACAATTGAGTGAATCTCTTGAAATGGAAGCAAACTAAATGTAATTGGAAATCTTATCAGATGGTCCTAAATGGTATTTATATTATAACACATTTGCTTATACTCTGGATCACTAAGAATAAAGATTGAATGTTTTAAAATTGCTCTTTTGAGAAAGCAAATTCGGTTTAAAATGACCTTTTAATTCTTATGACGATGTGTTGCATTGGAATCACAACCCTTCTGTATCGAGTTTTTTCTATTTTTGAAGATATAGTCATGTTCGCATATCATTAGTGTATAGAAAAATAGAATCAAATACCTCTTAACATTACAAGAACAAACAAAATTTACAAGACCAATGTGCAGACAAAATAAGATGCAAATATAGCAACTATTTTTGGTAACAGGTGTTCATAGTATTACATTTTGAAATTGTTTACTGTCTATAGGGTTTTTCTGAAGACTTTGTTTCATCTAATATATGTTATCTTTTAAGTAACATTTGAATCTTTGCTAATTATTTTCAGTGCGTGGGAAGGCTGACAGAAGTCAGTTTTACGTAGTTGCTAGTGAAGAAAAGTTGACAGCAGAAAAAAAAGAATTGAACATGATGAGAGAAGCTAGTTTAAGTCAGGCATTAACTCATGTACAAGCCTATATACATAAAGACAGACAGACATTCAGACAAGAGATAGAAGATTTACAATTACAGGCCTATATATCAAGAGAAAATACAAACAAAGAAGGAAAAATCGTGGGCGATTTTGAGTTTGAAATGAGATGTGGAAGGTGTAATGAATTCATCTGTATTTCTAGAGACATAAAAAAGATTCAGACTGTTCATCATGCTGTGATTGGAGAGGAAATAGTCAACCATATAAATATAATCAAGATGTCGAGACCTACTTTTGAAGGAGAAAATATAAAAATGAGTGTTGGAAGAGTAAACTGTAAGAAATGTGGACAAAATCTTGGAAGTATTGTTATCTATAGAAAGGCCCAATTCCCAGTTCTGAAGATCGAAAACTTTCTTGTATCTGATAGCCATGGCAACATAGACGTGTACAAAAAATGGAGAAATGCCCCTTTTGTACCTCAAGAATTGTCATCACAAAATGTGTTGGACAGATCTAAGGGAACACAGTACATTTGTGAAAATTGAAGTAAAAACGGAATATCAAGAACTCATTTGTGACTTTAAAAATTTTAAAGTAAAGTTTTATGTATGATTTTAAGATAAAAATATCTTAAATCCTACTCCAATATTCATGTGAGGTTTATGACATTTTCAAACCAATGCATGAATGTAGGTATAATAAATCGTTGATACTATTTTGTTTTTCTTGGTCCATCATTCATTACTAGTTGTCAAATAAGGTATGTTTTTAGCATCTGCTAGTATATACTAGGCTTCATTTTTTCTTTACATAAATGAAGATATTATTTTACGGTTGTATATAGATTCCTTACACAGTCTATGGAAGAAGCGTATCGATAAAAAAAACTTTCTTATATCACATAGCGATATGATTGTCTAATATCAATTGTAAATATGCAGACATTCCATGCGGAAAATGTTGTTTTCGGCAACGAAAAATTTAGAAATACTAACTTTAAAAATTATTGTTCAAATATAAACAATAATTGAGTCTCAATATACATTCAGAAGTTAGTTAAAAGCAAACGTTTATGTCCGTGTAAAATTTGAAGTGCTGTGTTTTTCTTATATACATAAATATACAAATGCTATTAGTTCTAATATCAATGAGATAATTTTAAAATATCATAGCGGTGTTTTAGTTATATAAATATTAGTAATTATTAGTATTAATATTTGACTGCTGTAATCATATTTTGACAATTTTACCTATTATGTCTGTTTTGTTCATGCCTCGTTGTAATTATTACAGAATTTGATTAGACTGTCATACACGTGACAGGTTAAGCGCTATCAAATCACTTCAATCCTCCATTTTCAAAATATGAAAATGTAAATACCGATGGGGTTTAATAAACAATGCCGTAGTCAAATAGCTAAGTATCAAAATTATTGTTCACACATATAACATTTAGCAAATTGTATAATGAACGCACTGAAATGATATACATTGTATATCTGATATGCTGGCAACGCACGCATGGAAGACATTCTTTATTGATACCAATGAAACTAACTTGTGACAAAGATGAATCATACTGTCCTCGTTCAGATTGATTCAACATAATATGACCTGTATTTTTTAATCTCCTTTTTAGCTCACCTGGCCCGAAGGGCCAAGTGAGATTTTCTCATCACTTTTCGTCCGTCGTCCGCCGTCGTCCGTCTTTCGTCGTCCGTCGTCGTTAACTTTTACAAAAATCTTCTTCTCTGAAACTGCTGGGCTAAATTAAACCAAACTTGGCCACAATCATCATTGGGTATCTAGTTTAAAAATGTGTCCGTTGACCCGGTCAACCAACCAAGATGTATTTGTTCGGAAATTTTACTGTTTTTGGTTTTTATCTTGAATATTATTATAGATAGAGATAAACTGTCAAGAGCTAAATGTTCAGTAAAGTAAGATTTACAAATAAGTCAACATGACCGAAATGATCAGTTGACCCCTTTAGGAGTTATTGCCCTTTATAGTCAATGTTTAACAATTTTTCGTAAATCTTAGTCATCTTTTACAAAAATCTTTTCCTCTGAAATTACAGGGTCAAATTAATCCAAACTTGGCCAGAATCATTTTTGGAGTATCTACTTTATAAAATGTGTCCGGTGACTTAGCCATCCAACCAAAATGGCCGCCACGGATAAAAATAGAACATAGGGGAAAATGCAGTTTTTGGCTAATAACTCAAAAACCAAAGCATCTACAGCAAATCTGACATGGTGTAATATTGTTTATCAGGTCAAGATCTATCTGTCATTAAATTTTCAGATGAATCGGACAACCTGTTGTTGGGTTGCTGCCCCTGAATTGGAAATTTTAAGGCAATTTTGCGGCTTTTGGTTATTATCTTGAAAACTATTATAGATAGAGACAAACTGTTAACAGCAATAATGTAATACAGGTAAGATTTATAAATAAGTTAACATGACTGAAATGGTCAGTTGACCCCTTTAGGAGTAATTGCCCTTTATAGTCAATTTTTAACCATTTTTCGTTAATCTTAGTAATCTTTTACAAAAAAATTCTCTAAAACTACTGACCCAAATTAATCCATTCTTGGCCAGAATCATCTTTGGGGTATGTAGTTTAAAAATGTGTCTGGTGACCCGATCATCCAACCAAGACAAAGACAAACAAATGTGCAAGAGTTACTAGTACGGTGACCAGACACAATATGTTTTAGATTTAATCGTCAAACATACAATATGGCTATATTATATATCATTGGATTCGAAAAAATTAGTACTTTTGAAATATTGATGTAGTCAAAAGGAAATAAGGTAACAGTTTTGCTTAAAATAAGGTCAAAAATCAAATTCCGTTATTTTTTTATTTTTCCTCAAAATTTTCAAAATTTGAAGATTTCTACAGCAATTTCGGTTCAACTTCAGAAACAGACATTTTTTCATATCAATCAGCAATTAGTTATCTCGCAAATGTAAAAATAAAGAAATAAGGACGTTGATTTATTCTGAAAATTGCCGTTTTTCAAACACTTGTTTTATTATAAAAGATCACCACATATTCTATTAAAGTTGCAGTTGTTACCTTGGTGGCTGATAATCAACATCAGCAATAGATAATACATATTATTTTTACCTGAAGCCTACTTTCATGAAGGTGTATTTTGCAAAAGCTCATTAATGTAGTACATTCAAACTAAAAACCATTCAATACCTCGAAAAAAGTTAAAATTTAAAAATCCAATCAAAGAGATCCACACAACAAAATTAAGCTGTAGTATGCTCTGGTTCGCCTGGCAAGTTACATGATTCGAAATTATTTCTACATTATTCTAATCATTTACCAGAGCGAAGCTCTGAACATATAAGGTTTTGTTGTGAACCAACTAATGACTTTTGCATAAAGATTTTCTCTCATATGAAAACAAAAGATTATGCAAGAATTCTGCTGACACCTGCCCTTTGAAATACACGGGTGTAATGATCATATTACTTGCGCCGATCGTATATATTCTAAGCGTGACGGAATAGGGGGTTGGGCAATAAGTAATGCGGTCATAATATTACTTTGAAACGAAGCACGTAAAAAATGCTGTTCCAGTTCTACTTCACAGGGAGGTAATCTGACTAAACTAACATCTTCACTGGTGGCAAGTTGGACGCACATTGTATAAATATCATGATGGAATGATTTAAAGAGATTTTTCTGATAATAACATGAATAAAGCTTTGAAATAACTTTCAAGCCCAAACAAAGGCTTCATTTCTGTCAATATTAACGATGCTCTGCAAACCACTGAAATAGTCGTGTGTGTTCTTCAACGTGTTGTAGACAGTTTGTTTACCCACTCAAAACAGAGACGAAGCTGTGTGGCATCCGGTAAGTACGTGTACAGGAGGCAATAGTTTACAAATGGTCGGAAAAAGTCACTAAGTTGGAATATGAGAAAAAAATATTCCCCCACCCTTTACTCTGCTTATGATCCCGATCTGCGTACATAACTCGTTTGTATGTGTCATATGTTTGTACCACTGGGTCGATGCCTCTGCTGGTGGACTTTAAGTCTCCGAGGGTATCACCAGCCCAGTAGCCAGTACTTCTGTACTGGCATGAAAACACGGATTTTTTGTGTTATTAAAATTTGCTGTATACACAAAATATTACAAAATATTACAAATTAAGGAATGGATCTCCCTTATTCAAAGCTCTGATTCCTTTAACCGATGTGGCTGTACTTTTAGGACCTTTTGGATTATAGCTCTTCATCTTTTATATAAGCTTTTGATTTGAAATATTTTGACCATGAGCATCACTGAAGAGACATGTATTGTCGAAATGCCCATCTGGTGCAAGAAAATTAGTACCGTTAATTTCATTATTACCACTGGGTCGATGCCTCTGCTGGTGGACTATTAGTCCCCGAGGGTATCACCAGCCCAGTAGCCAGGGAAGTACTGGCATGAAAATACGGATTTTTTGTGTTATTAAAATTTGCTGTTACAAAATATTACAAATTATTACAAATTAGGGAATGTGTCTCCCTCATGCCAAGCTCTGATTCCTTTCACGGATTTGGCTATACTTTTTGGACCTTTTGGATTATAGCTCTTCATCTTTTATATAAGTTTTGGATTTCTCAAATATTTTGGCCATAAGCATCACTGAAGAGACATGTATTGTCGAAATGCCCATCTGGTGCAAGAAAATTAGTACCGTTAATGTCATTACTACCACTGGGTCGATGCCTCTGCTGGTGGACTATTAGTCCCCGAGGGTATCACCAGCCCAATAGCCAGTACTTACGGATTTTTTGTGGTATTAAAACTTGCTGTTGCAAAATATTAGAAATTGGTACCGTTAATTTTATTTGTAGTATAGTGAACGCACAATGCAAACACATTTAGTCGTATGATGGTTCTTCTGCTCTTTCCCATTCCTTAAACTTCAAAGTTTAAGCCATTGAGTATTATACACGAATAGTCCTCCTCATTGGTGCTAAACAAGTTTCGACAGTCATTAACAGTGTTGATTTTAATAACTTTGACAATTTCGGGACTTTCAAACGTTCCGGCTAAGGAAAGGTCACAATCAAGTAGAATCATAGGGAATTTGTCAAAGTTTTGACGAATAAAACTACCAAAGAAATTAAGGAGAGCCTGCTTGAGTTCTTTAACAAAAAGAAACTTCTTCCAATCAGGAATACTTCTCCCTTAAATACTAGTAATCTGATACACTTTGGTGGAAGCTGTCGTCTTTGTTCGTAGTTTCCTTTCAGCAGACTTTATAGAGTTTTTCAGGTCGTAGCTATCAAAAATATCTGCTACTGTGCATTTGGGCGCTATAGAAAAGTATTGGGACATATTTTTGTGATTGTCAGCTGCAAGGTCACCAAATGTTTTACTTTTCTTTACATCAATACATTGAACTAATTTCATACCATCTCTGAGGTAAGTTTGAGTGATGGTACAAAAGGAGGTCGAGAAAGTGCACAAGCTGTGAGTAAAAAATCTTGAATATCTATTGAAGCATGCATTCCAGAAGAGATATTGATTAGACATGGAGGATGGGACAGGGATAAGTCATAGTTCATTCAGATGGTTTAAAATGGCAATAACATGTTTTTACCGAAAAGGGAGAAACTTTAGTACCATTAAGGTAGATCATAAGTATCTATTTTTTTAGACAGAATTGCCAAAATGAAGATTTAAGAATGCTTTTTTCGAAAATTAAATAACAAGTATGGGTCACCATGCTATTTTTCAAGCTATGAGTCGTTGAAAATTGCCAAGTTTGGTTAGTTTGTTCATGAAAAAACACATTAGTGTGCATAAAAAAAGATCTATGAGATAGAATTTTGAAATAAATTGTGAGAAGATAGGTTTCAAAATATGTATTAAGAAAATAAAAAGAAAACATGGTGTCACCGAACTTGTTTTCTTGCTACAAGTAAAAATAAAAAAAAAATCCCTATTAGACCAGTATAAATTTGTACTAAAAGAGTTATCTCCCTTTAAATGGCTCATTTGATAAAAATGATTTTAGAACCCCCAAAAATGATATGTGTTAAAATATTTTGAATAATACAATTAATTAACAAGTTTTTTTTTATATAGAAAAACAGTCTAACCATTAAATTGCAAATCACTCTCCAAATTTGCAGATTTAGGCAAATAACTAGACCTATTTTGTACTGTGATTGTACAATCCAAGATGGCGGTATACCATGAATCTACCTTAAAACATTAAATCCCGCTGCAACTATTTGCACCTGTCTTAAGTCAGAAATCTGATGTTCAGTGGTTGTCGGCTGTTCATGAGTGTTTCTCGTTTCTTGGGTGTATATAGATAAGACCCATGTTCTTCCCGTTTAAATGGTTTTACACTAGTAATTTTTGTGGGCCTTTGTAACTTGCTGTTCGGTGTAAGCCAAGGCACCGTGTTTACGGCTATACCTTGACCTATAATGCTTTACTTTTAATTGTAACTTGGATAGAGAGTTGCCTCATTGTCACTCATACCACATCGTCCTATATCTATCTTCATCTCCTTTCATTGCTGTTGGTTTTGTTTCCTCATGTGAATTTGCATCTTTCCAGCATAACAACACTAAGGGATTTTAGGAAATGTCTAGTAAGGGTCCATCTCAATCTCCGGCGCAGAGATCACATATCCGTTCCGTTTAATACTTTGTAACACCACACTCATATTAAGTGGAGTATTGCAAAGCATGTATGGAACGGATATGAACTCTGCGCTGGAGATTGGGTCCATCTAACAAGCGCAGACTTTTGATTGGTTATGACTTCACATCGCCACCGGATCCCTTTGAGGCTATTATAACGGTCTTTTTTGTTGCCATGTCGGTCTATATCCCGTTGCAGTGTCTAGGAGTCTGTCTAGTAGCAAAGTCACCACCTATAAAAGGTGCTCAATATTATCAGAAAGTTAAAGCATATCGAGTATGTAAACTGGCATACAACCTCAGTAATTGGTACGATTGATTACCAAAAAAAATACGGTAACATTTGAAATGACGATCTCAAACAGTTACCCTCTCGTTTTATTTGTTATTCTCATCGGATTTTGTCTAATGCTTAGTTCGTTTATTTGTGTGTTACATGCTAATGGTGTGTCGTCATTCTCTTGTATTTAATGCGTTTCCCTCGGTTTTGGTTTCTGACGCGGATTTGTTTGTTTTTATCTATCGATTTATGAGTTTTGAACAACGGTATACTACTGTTGCCTTTTTCTGCTCAAACATTTGACAGCAAACTGTTTACTGCTTTAAGGAACACATTTCAGTATTCGAATATAAGTGACTCAACACAATCAAATGGCTTATACGTATCTATAAGAGCCTGTATATGGGCTTCGAGTAGCTCCCTCGTATGAGCGTTAGGACTTGTGCATGGCTTGAATTGCTGAAATAATGCTGCTGAGATAAATGAATTTGATATCATTGATTATTAGAGGTATGAAATATCATATAAACGTTGATTATTTTTCATTTGCGTAAAACAAATGATGAAATTGAGTTGAAACGTACTCTACAATGTAAATACCAAATATTCGTAGTGTCAAACGTTTACAAAAACTCTTTAATAACGGACTAATTTTATTAGTCTGAATGACGATTCAATTCCTTAAATAAACGACTTTTCATTACTTGGTCACCGTACTACACTACCTAACAGATAAAAAGAGATCAAATACCAGGATTTCAGAGCTACAACTCATGGCTTCTATGTAAATGTAAACAAATTTATATTATGTTATATTGTAATGTAGCTTATAAAAGCATTACTGTGGTCAAAAATGAGCAAAATAGATAAGTCAGAAGTTTGCGAAAATATCCCTACTTTTTTTTCAATTATCGATTTATAGATAACAGTTATGTAAGTAAATGGATTAAAAAAGTGTCAAGACTTTGTCATCCTGTCCTAGCTTATGCGAGCCCCCTAGATTTGTGTTCTACACAATAAATGCTGAAATATGTGCCAATGTTATTATCTATTGGCTATTTTGTTATTTATTACTAATTGGACATTTTTTCATACTTTTATTTCTGGAATACAAAAAATATGACCAGAAAACCCTGAAATGATCTTCGAACTATCCAAAAAATTTTGAAGTTGCTCATAGGATGTAGTGCTCAATAGAAATCTGTACATAGTTTAAAATCCCTTGTGCTTTCCACTACGATGTCAAAGAACAATTGTATGAAATATTTCATCGCCTAAAATCTATAATTAAAAGTCGTTAAATTCCCCAAATGGCAAAATGCGCAGGAAGATTGTACATGTACAACAAATCTCTATGATAGAGGAAACTAAAGTTATATATCTAAGGTGGCGGTAATTTTAACTTATCTTGTCAAAAAAGGTTGTTGTTATTTTATGAATGAAACGAGGTCATGAAACAGATCCGGAAATCTACGTTCAACTTGGTTGGATGTTTAAAGAAATGTGGACAACTTGAACAACTTGTCCTCGGAGACAAGTTGGACAGAATCTACTGGAACTGTCTAAGAAGACAACTCTGACTGTTTTTCAGATTTACTTAAGGCTTCATAAAATGTTAGACTAATATGTCTAGCTGAGCCATGAATCTTATGTTAGTGTATTGGGGTCTATTTAGAAGTATTTGGAGGGGTCTGAAGAAGGGAGGGGTTTACTATAGAACCCTAAAGGATTGATTTTTTTTTTTTAATGACTATTTTTCTAAACAAGTAAGTGATAGACACACACGGCTATCAGTAATAAGAACAGGACAATAAAAAGATATCAAACAAAGTGATTCCTGGGGGTCTTTTCAATTCCCTCTTATTCAAAATTTGTACCCTTCCGGAGCACTTGAGATCACCCCTAGTTTTGGTGGGGTTCGTGTTGTTAATTCTTTAGTTTTCTATGTTGTGTCGTGTGTACTTTTGTTTTTCTGTTTGTTTTTTTTTTCATTTTTAGCCATGGCATTGTCAGTTTGTTTTAGATTTATGAGTTTGACTGTCCCTTTGGTATCTTTCGTCCCTCTTTTATCTTGTAAACCTTCCCGACCCCACCTCTAAACATATATATATATACTTGTAAAAGACAGTCAAACCAAAATAATTTGGGGTATTCCCCAGTTTCGTCCAACCCCTCTTGTTTGAGAACTTGTAAACGGTGAAGATCTCCACCCCTAAACCATATACATTCATACATGGGACACTAATACTAAGCAAATGACATATAGGGGGAGTCCCTGGGGACACCCACTCCTTCCTGTTTGAGAACTTGTAACCGGCCGAGATCCCTATCCTTAACCATATATATTCCTGTATGGGACAATATAACAAATCAAATGAAATGTAGGGCGAGTCCTTGGGGTCATCTACCCCATCCTGTTTGTGAACTTGTAAATGGTTGAGATACCCACCCCACACCTAAACCATATTTATTCCTGTCCGTCATTTCAAAAATATTTGAATGACATACATAGTCAATAACCTGAGAGTGTCACATATGCATATCTCTTTACTAGGCCAGACCAAAATGAACTGGACTTTATCCAATGTCAGGTGACCATGAGAATGTAAGGTAGCACATTTCAAAGATTGTATTCCTTCAATTCCCTAATTTTAAAATGCTGTAACTTTTTTTATAATGATTAATAATTCATAAAAGCGGTATTTATGGATAGCTAACAGATAACTCTTTCAAATCAATGCAATTAAGTATTATACAACAATACTAATCTTACTCTTACTGAGTACTGTAATCATGCTCTTCCAAGGTAGTGTTTCTTGATCCATAAACAACTATTCCTCTTTCTGAGTAATGTAATCATATTCTACCAAGGTAGTATTTCTTGATTCATAAACTACACTCTGTCTTACATTGTACTGAGTACTGTATACATATTCTTCGATGTAAGCCTTTCTTGATCCATAAACTACTCTCTGTCTTACTGAGTACTGTAATCATATTCTTCGAAGTAAGCCTTTCTTGATCCATAAACTACTCTCTGTCTTACTGAGTACTGTAATCATATTCTTCGAAGTAAGCCTTTCTTGATCCATAAACTACTCTCTGTCTTACTGAGTACTGTAATCATATTCTTCGAAGTAAGCCTTTCTTGATCCATAAACTACTCTCTGTCTTACTGAGTACTGTAATCATATTCTTCGAAGTAAGCCTTTCTTGATCCATAAACTACTCTCTGTCTTACTGAGTACTGTAATCATATTCTTCGAAGTAAGCCTTTCTTGATCCATAAACTACTCTCTGTCTTACTGAGTACTGTAATCATATTCTTCGAAGTAAGCCTTTCTTGATCCATAAACTACTCTCTGTCTTACTGAGTACTGTAATCATATTCTTCGAAGTAAGCCTTTCTTGATCCATAAACTACTCTCTGTCTTACTGAGTACTGTAATCATATTCTTCGAAGTAAGCCTTTCTTGATCCATAAACTACTCTCTGTCTTACTGAGTACTGTAATCATATTCTTCGAAGTAAGCCTTTCTTGATCCATAAACTACTCTCTGTCTTACTGAGTACTGTAATCATATTCTTCGAAGTAAGCCTTTCTTGATCCATAAACTACTCTCTGTCTTACTGAGTACTGTAATCATATTCTTCGAAGTAAGCCTTTCTTGATCCATAAACTACTCTCTGTCTTACTGAGTACTGTAATCATATTCTTCGAAGTAAGCCTTTCTTGATCCATAAACTACTCTCTGTCTTACTGAGTACTGTAATCATATTCTTCGAAGTAAGCCTTTCTTGATCCATAAACTACTCTCTGTCTTACTGAGTACTGTAATCATATTCTTCGAAGTAAGCCTTTCTTGATCCATACACTACTTTTCCACTTACTGAGTACTGTAATAATGCTCTACTAATGTAGCTTTTCTTGATTCGTAAACTTCTGTTTGTCTTACTGGGTACTGTAATCGTGCTCTACTGAGGTAGCTTTTCTTGATTCGTAAACTTCTGTTTGTCTTACTGGGTACTGTAATCGTGCTCTACTGAGGTAGCTTTTCTTGATTCGTAAACTTCTGTTTGTCTTACTGGGTACCTTTCTTGATCCATAAACTACTCTCTGTCTTACTGAGTACTGTAATCATATTCTTCGAAGTAAGCCTTTCTTGATCCATAAACTACTCTCTGTCTTACTGAGTACTGTAATCATATTCTTCGAAGTAAGCCTTTCTTGATCCATACACTACTTTTCCACTTACTGAGTACTGTAATAATGCTCTACTAATGTAGCTTTTCTTGATTCGTAAACTTCTGTTTGTCTTACTGGGTACTGTAATCGTGCTCTACTGAGGTAGCTTTTCTTGATTCGTAAACTTCTGTTTGTCTTACTGGGTACTGTAATCGTGCTCTACTGAGGTAGCTTTTCTTGATTCGTAAACTTCTGTTTGTCTTACTGGGTACTGTAATCGTGCTCTACTGAGGTAGCTTTTCTTGATTCGTAAACTTATGTTTGTCTTACTGGGTACTGTAATCGTGCTCTACTGAGGTAGCTTTTCTTGATTCGTAACTTCTGTTTGTCTTACTGGGTACTGTAATCGTGCTCTACTGAGGTAGCTTTTCTTGATTCGTAAACTTCTGTTTGTCTTACTGGGTACTGTAATCGTGCTCTACTGAGGTAGCTTTTCTTGATTCGTAAACTTCTGTTTGTCTTACTGGGTACTGTAATCGTGCTCTACTGAGGTAGCTTTTCTTGATTCGTAAACTTATGTTTGTCTTACTGGGTACTGTAATCGTGCTCTACTGAGGTAGCTTTTCTTGATTCGTAAACTTCTGTTTGTCTTACTGGGTACTGTAATCGTGCTCTACTGAGGTAGCTTTTCTTGATTCGTAAACTTCTGTTTGTCTTACTGGGTACTGTAATCGTGCTCTACTGAGGTAGCTTTTCTTGATTCGTAAACTTCTGTTTGTCTTACTGGGTACTGTAATCGTGCTCTACTGAGGTAGCTTTTCTTGATTCGTAAACTTCTGTTTGTCTTACTGGGTACTGTAATCGTGCTCTACTGAGGTAGCTTTTCTTGATTCGTAAACTTCTGTTTGTCTTACTGGGTACTGTAATCGTGCTCTACTGAGGTAGCTTTTCTTGATTCGTAAACTTCTGTTTGTCTTACTGGGTACTGTAATCGTGCTCTACTGAGGTAGCTTTTCTTGATTCGTAAACTTCTGTTTGTCTTACTGGGTACTGTAATCGTGCTCTACTGAGGTAGCTTTTCTTGATTCGTAAACTTCTGTTTGTCTTACTGGGTACTGTAATCGTGCTCTACTGAGGTAGCTTTTCTTGATTCGTAAACTTCTGTTTGTCTTACTGGGTACTGTAATCGTGCTCTACTGAGGTAGCTTTTCTTGATTCGTAAACTTCTGTTTGTCTTACTGGGTACTGTAATCGTGCTCTACTGAGGTAGCTTTTCTTGATTCGTAAACTTCTGTTTGTCTTACTGGGTACTGTAATCGTGCTCTACTGAGGTAGCTTTTCTTGATTCGTAAACTTCTGTTTGTCTTACTGGGTACTGTAATTGTGCTCTACTGAGGTAGCTTTTCTTGATTCGTAAACTTCTGTTTGTCTTACTGGGTACTGTAATCGTGCTCTACTGAGGTAGCTTTTCTTGATTCGTAAACTTCTGTTTGTCTTACTGGGTACTGTAATCGTGCTCTACTGAGGTAGCTTTTCTTGATTCGTAAACTTCTGTTTGTCTTACTGGGTACTGTAATCGTGCTCTACTGAGGTAGCTTTTCTTGATTCGTAAACTTCTGTTTGTCTTACTGGGTACTGTAATCGTGCTCTACTGAGGTAGCTTTTCTTGATTCGTAAACTTCTGTTTGTCTTACTGGGTACTGTAATCGTGCTCTACTGAGGTAGCTTTTCTTGATTCGTAAACTTCTGTTTGTCTTACTGGGTACTGTAATCGTGCTCTACTGAGGTAGCTTTTCTTGATTCGTAAACTTCTGTTTGTCTTACTGGGTACTGTAATCGTGCTCTACTGAGGTAGCTTTTCTTGATTCGTAAACTTCTGTTTGTCTTACTGGGTACTGTAATCGTGCTCTACTGAGGTAGCTTTTCTTGATTCGTAAACTTCTGTTTGTCTTACTGGGTACTGTAATCGTGCTCTACTGAGGTAGCTTTTCTTGATTCGTAAACTTCTGTTTGTCTTACTGGGTACTGTAATCGTGCTCTACTGAGGTAGCTTTTCTTGATTCGTAAACTTCTGTTTGTCTTACTGGGTACTGTAATTGTGCTCTACTGAGGTAGCTTTTCTTGATTCGTAAACTTCTGTTTGTCTTACTGGGTACTGTAATCGTGCTCTACTGAGGTAGCTTTTCTTGATTCGTAAACTTCTGTTTGTCTTACTGGGTACTGTAATCGTGCTCTACTGAGGTAGCTTTTCTTGATTCGTAAACTTCTGTTTGTCTTACTGGGTACTGTAATCGTGCTCTACTGAGGTAGCTTTTCTTAATTCGTAAACTTCTGTTTGTCTTACTGGGTACTGTAATCGTGCTCTACTGAGGTAGCTTTTCTTAATTCATTGGCATGATTACTGTTACGATTTTCAATTAATTACGCACAAATATGAAGGTAGTAATTGGAATCAAACCAAGACTTAATCGACTTTGCTTTGATTTCTATATATTGTACCAATGATAATGCTCATTCAATTATCATGCTTTATCAAGTTTGGACTATCCTCTTGCAGAATACAGTATTAATTTTCAGGAATGACAATGTACTAGAACCAGCATTTTCGACAGCGAAGCTTTAAAATGATACCATCAAACAATCCTGAAGCAAGTCGTAGTACAGAAAAGAAAAGAACAGCCACATTTTTTAAATTTATCTGATAACATGTTAATATTGATATTTTTAAGCAGTAGGTGAATACCTCTGGTATTCATTTATATTAGTGAATATCCTGTACATGAATATTCTTTAAAAAGTACAAAATTAAGATGGCTTTCAAACTGCCTATTATTCTATACCATGAACGAAATAAATAGTCTAATGTATGATTGTTTTTTATTTCCAGGTCAAAGTAAGCACACAAGACTTGAGGGTAATCATTAACTGTTAGATAATTCATAAAGTTCTATGAGAAAAGTACAATAACAAAAGTACTTAACTCCAATGAAAATTCAACTCAAATGATGGAAGCAGTTCATTGGAAGTTTCATACCATTATCTTATAATTTTAACTGTTTTAAAGCAGTACTTCATCTTATTGGAGAATAATTGCTTGTAATTAGTAGAAGAAATCATAGACTGTCTGTCCATTCGTGAAATCAATTTTCACACTTTTTGGGCATTCTTGAAGATATTGATTTGATATTTGGTGTATTTTTTATAAAAAGATACAGATCAAGTTCGAATTTTGTTCCGGTCTAATTATTTTGTGCATGGTAATGTTCCTTGGACTTATATAATCAGTTTTCAGCACTTTTTTGTCGTACTGCTTGAGGATAATAAATTAAAAATTGGTATAAATTTACATCATAACAAAATAAAGGTCACGGTCAAATTTATTAGAAAATAATGAACTTTTTGACCGGTAGTGGTCTATGCATTACCTTGCAGTACTCACATAATACTTGTTATCATGTACTTTCACCATCAATGGGAATTTATTTATTTTTGCTAATTTTACAAATATAATTAAGTTATAAAGATGTCATCACAAAATCTCATTTTTAAAACCGAAAATAAGCTAGAATAAACTCTCTTGAAACTGGTTTTACAGACAGTTGTGTTTCTAATAAAGTTTTGTCTTGAGAAATTCTCCCGCCTGGCCTTTAAACAGTGGATTGAAACTGTTTTTTTAACTAGCTTATCCTGCTACTTGCACGACAGTCGCTGAAAATTCCACCATATCGACACAACATGCGAACAAAAAAGCCAGACACAACAGCTAAAAATGTCAAAAATAGGGACACAACAGTCAACATTGTGTTATAATCTTTAACACTATAAAAACAAACAAATATATCAAGAAAGAAAAAAAATGATTTAAACTGATTTCTGTTAAATTCTAACAATGAAATACCTATTGATATAAAAATATCTACGGTATTTGAATATTTTTTTAGGAGATACAAAAGCCCTTATTGAAGAGGATTTAAGAAAGGATACATGTGTAACTACTAAGGTGGTAACATACAGCTTATCATTGTTGAAACAGGATGGCGTCTTGTTAATAACAGGTAATGCAGACACGGGGAAAAGTCGGACTGGTCGCCATGTCCTGTATATGTTTTGCTCTGGATATACTTCATTCAAATGTATAAAGCTAAATACATTAAATGAATGGGAAGATATGGGCAGTAGAGAAAACAATGTTGTGGTTTTACTTGATGACATTTTTGGTGAAACAAACTGTATTTATAATAAAGAGAAGGACACACCAATTCTTGACAAAGTTTATGCATATGTATGTAAAGGTAATATTAAAGTTATTATAACAATAAGAGATACAGTCAATTGCCAGTGCCAAGAAGTGTTTGACAGTCATAGATTATTCCAATTTAATTGTATTGATCTTAGTCAGTCTATGAAAGAAGCGTATCGATGACTTTTCTTATATCAATGAGCGAATTTGTCTAATATCAAACTGTAAATATGCAGACATTCCATGCGGAAAATGTTGTTTTCGGCAACGAAAAATTAGGAAAATGCTAACTTTAAAACTTATTGTTCAAATATAAACAACAATTGAGTCTAAATATACATTCAGAAGTTAGTTAGAAGCTAAAGTTTATGTCCGTGTAAAATTTGAAGTGCTGTGTTATTCTTATATACATAAATAAACAATGCGATGCTTTTAACATATCAATGCGATACTTTTAAAATATCATAGCGGTGTTTTTGTTTATCAATATTAGTACCGATTAGTATAAATATTAGACTGTTGTACCCATATTTTTACAATTTTACCTATTATGCCTGTTTTCTTCACGCATAGTTGTAAATATGACAGAATTTGATAGGACTGTCATACACATGAGAGGTTAAGCGCTATAAAACCAGGTTCAATCCACCATTTTCAAAACTTGAAAATGCCAGTACTGAGTCAGAAATATGACAGTTGTTAATTATTCGTTTGGTGTGTTTTATCATTTGATTTTACCATTTAATAAGGGACTTTCTGTTTTGAATTTTCCTCGGATCTGAGTTCAGTATTTTTGTGATTTTACTTCTTAGTAGTATTGTATGTAAATTAACAGTTTTAAGAGCATTGCTTAAATTCAAATTGATTTTGGTAACGTCTTACAAATTTCTCAATAATTTTTGGAAGCAAAACTAATCAAATAAGGGTTTAATAAACAATGCCATAATCAAATAGCTAAGTATCAAAATGATTGTTCACATAGATAACATTTAGCAAATTTCATAATGAACGCACCGAAATAATATATATCCGATATGCTCGCAACGCACGTATGGAAGACTTTCATTGGATAACAATGAAACTAACTTGTGACAAAGATGAATCATGCTGTCCTCGTTCAGATTGATTCGACAAAATCTGACCTGCACTTTTGAATCTCCTTTTTTTTTTACAAATTAGACCGTTGGTGGTTTAACACTAGAATGTTTTATTCCTATATACCGTGGTGTTTGTTGTGGGCCAGTCTCCGTGTTTAATGACCTACTTTGATCTATAATGGTTTACTCTAAACAAATAATTACTTTGATTGAAAGTTGGCTCACTCGAACTCTTGCACCATCTTCTTATATCTATAAATCTTTAAACTTTCCCTTTATAAATAACTGCTTTCCAGTCCTCCAACTGAACGATGTAAATGTATAAATATAGAAAAGATATATACACATTTATTACGTCAAAAGACATTTACATCTTATTTATTTGTGTACTAAACATTGGTTTTAGTACTAATTGAAGAAATGAATTTATAACAAGCGATACGGATTTTTATTTTGCATTTAGAAAAGTACACGTATTCATACGATCGGATACTAGACAAAAACGAAAGTCAAATCTCTGTGGAAACAATACATCGGAATACCCTCACGGTCATCGCAATTTAAAAGAGCGTCCACGCGGCGAGGTGATTATGTTCATAGAGAAATCGATTTACCAACGGGAAAAGTCTTTGATATCCATAAAAGAACTGTTTTCCTTCTCAATATCTTTTTCCATGTTAATAACAAATACATTTTCTGTTTGACAAGATTTTTCATTTTCGTTGTATCTGAAGTTTATCCAATTTATAGTCTGAGGCTACTCAGCTGGTATCTTCAAAATTCGGGACATCAGCATTTGTACATTTTAATTTGTTAGGATTATTGATTTTACCATTTGACTATTTATTGTAATTTGGAGCTGTTTTGGATTGGATTGTTTGAATGAATGTTTCTTCTAAGTAATGATATTTTTTGTCTATTTCGATATTACCAAGGTGGATAGACTATAGTACGGAAGCGTATTAGCGCCACACATTTTTTTTTATTTTTCTTCCTATGTTTGCGTTGTAACTCAAACCTTTGCGTTATAACGCAAACATTTTGCGCATTTTGCGTTATAACGCAAATATCTTGATTTCAATTATTCATTAAGTTTTGTATATATGTCCGTCTGTCATTCATTTCGGATGTGATTTACTAGTAGATAAAAAAAAGAAACATACAAACAAGGCCAAATCATTATAATAAATATGCATAGGAATAATGGAATACTTGAAGTGCAATTATACATAAATTAAGACTGATTTGTGCATCAGAAAAGTATATAATTTAACAAGAAAATAGATATAGTTTAGTATATAGTCATATTTAAATTGAAATATAAAAGATAATGTCATACAATTGTGAAACCTCCAAGTCAAATAGACAAAATGATCTTTCTGCTTTTTTTTTTAAATCGAATATGAATAAGATTCTTTGATAGAAAGTCATAGAATTTTCATTTCAATATAATGAAGTATTTTTAAGATGCTTGGGTAGCAATTTGAATAGAGAGAACATAATTTTATTAATAAAACACCTTCATTCTATACATGTATTTCAAAAGGGTAGCTTATTTGAATCCACCCTACTTTACACAGTTCTCAAACGAGAGCTTACTTTGAAAGTATATTTATATTCGGTTATAGCTATATTCGCAGGGTTGATTTTTTTCTTAGGTATAACCTCAATTTACTCAATTTTCTTTGTAGTATATATACTAGTAGTAACATGGATATCGTTTTGGGGGACTTTTATAGTTTGTTGTTCAGTGTGAGCCAATTCTCCGTGTTGAAGACCGTAATTCGGCCTATGATGGTTTCCTTTTACGAGTAGTCACTTATATTGAGAGTTTTCTTATTGGCACTCATACCACATCTTCTTATAATATTCTGCACATTATTATAAGTTATCATGCTTTGACCCAACTAGCATGATTATTTAGACAAAGTCGAAAATTGTTGAACGGTTCGGGCGAAAATGTTTGCGTTATAACGCCAAGGTTTGCGTTGTAACGCAAACATAGGAAGAAAAATTTAAAAAAAAATGTGTGGCGCTAATATGCTTCCGTTCTATAGCAGTGTGACCAGTATATTATAATCAAATAGGTCGGTAGACGTATTTGCAACCGCATTTAAATTCCGCCATTGCATCATAACTTCAAATAGAATTATAAAAATTAAGATGTGGTAATATTGCCAATGAGACAACTGTCCACAAGTGACCAAAATAACACAGACATTAACAACTATAGGTCACCGTACGGCCTTCAACAATGAGCAAAGCCCATACCGCATAGTCAGCTATAAACGGCCCGATAAGACAATGTAAAACAATTCAAACGAGAAAAACTAACGGCCTTATTTATATAAAAAAAAATGAACGAAAAACAAATATGTAACACATAAACAAACGACAGCAACTAAATTACAGGCTCCTGGCTTCGGACAGGCACATACATAAATAATTTTGCGGGATTAAACATGTTAATTAGTCGGTTAAACAATGTGATTGAAAACGATAGACTGAACAGATTATTAACACTTTCAACTATCAATAGGGTCAAGAAACATTTTTGAAATGATAAGTTCATGTAAGCGTTAATTTTGTTACAGTTAACATTAAACCGGTCATGATCAAAGTTTGTGACTTATGTTTGCTGTTTTCCTGACATGCATTGTGACGTGTCATCGTATTCATTTTTTATTAGAAAACTATAGCAGTTATATTAGAAAAGTATCGCATTCATAAATTTTTGATATTAAAAAATCATCGCTATGATATAAGACAAATATCGCATTGATATTTTAAAATATAGCAGTATCGTTGACTTATAGGTGATTTGGGCGTAGCAAAAAATGGAATTCATCTCATTTGCATTCCACTGAATTTCCTACATGATATTTATAGAATGTGTACATTTACAAATGATAAATCGTGCATTTATGTTTCATTTATTCAATAATTCAATTTTCTCGTTTAAATACACCTTGCTTGTTATTACATAAAATAACTCATGAAAATTATACACCAGACGTATGTCGTGTTAAATGTTATCCTGTTTTAAGAAAAGAGTCATTAGTTAATTTTGAGAAATCTGCCTTTCTTCGTACAAATGCTAAAATTCGTCTGAAATTTCCCACAATGCAACTCGTTGATATTAGACAATATCGCACATGGATAAAAGAAAAGTTTTTATCGTATCGCACCTTCCATAGACCGTTAGTTCAGACAGATATATACTAAGACAATTGGAGAAAAATGATATTCTCACAAAGTATATGAAGACTGTTCGTCAAGCAGTACATGATAGCAGAACAGGGTTTGTAGACAGTAATGGTGACACAATTTTAAAATGGGAAGAAGAGAGTGATTTATTACAGTGTAATCCAGTCAAAGGGTTTCCTCTATTAGTGTATCAGTTCGTTCATAATGACAAACATTTTCATCTTGGAAGCAAATTTTTTGAAAGTCCAACAGAAGCCATATTAAAAGACTTAAGGACACCAAGACATAAAGGTACAATTCACTGCAATGATAAAGCGTTTATGCTACAGTATGCAGTTATGGTCTACACAGCAACCAATGGTAATTGTATTTACCCTAATGATAACTCGTGCGTATTAGAGGTTTCAAAAATAATTGATGCAATCTATGGAGAGACAATAAAACTGAAAAAGTTCCGCGTGGCAGATGCAGTTATGGAACTCAAAGGACGTTATTTGATAAATATTCCCAATCAAAGATCTTACAGATTACATCACCCAACACTACAAGAGAGTGTCATCATATCTTTTGCTCAAATTGACGAAGAAAATATAAACAAGATCATACCTTTAATCAGCTGCTCATTTTTCCTTAAGATGGTAAAACCAGAATCATATACAGAAAAAGAGGGAGAGGTAGTATTGAGAATTCCAAATAACAGTTATAAACTATTGGCGATAGATTAGCAGAGTTTTACATGGCAGATATTATCATGATTACATGTCTATTTTTTAGTAACTTATGTAATACTGAAATATTCCAACAAGACTATAGTCTCCTACTACCTTTTGTATTAGAGGCCCTAGAAAAGAAAGACAAGAGAGATAAACATACTGAAAATATAATCAGAAACAAGGACATAAATAGGTTTTCTGGTTATTTTCAACACACGAAAAGCAAGGAATGTTTTTTTGCTCACTTACTAGACACTTTAGCCATATCAGAAAGTCATGCAGATGTGTATGGTTTTGTATTGAATATTTTCAACCAAATAATCAAAACCAGCGATGACTATTACACCATTTGTTACATGAAATTTGCATTGATTTCTTCTTTATATGCGGTCTGTTTTACTAAAGATATCAGAAGTGTTAAAGCCACATTGAGCATAGTTGAAGAAAACAAAATACCTGGTTTGCTTAATCAAGGTGTTATACTAACCGAAATACCAAACATAATTACCATGTCTAAAGTAGAAGATGGTAGAAACAACGTGTGTTTTTCTTACATTATGTATATGGAATGCATATGAAGTTTTCAATATACCAGTGTTGAAATTCTTACTTTCAAAATACATTCAGACTCCTTTTGATATCAATTCATTTTTTAAGTTGATGTATAGGGATAAATGGATAAGAAGAGTGATTTATCGTAAAAGTATATACGGAAGAACGCCATCATCATATTATAGCCCACTTAAATGGCTGATAGAAAGATTTCCAGACCAGGAATTAACTGATGTTGACTATATCTTAGAAATTGCTTTCAAATACCAGATGTTTGATACAGTAGAATATATAATATCCAAATACAAATCAAATGGTACTGTTTGCTGTTTTGTATCATTTTTGAAAACAAATATTGATAAAGTTGACTGGAATTTGAGTAAAGAACCCTATATCAAAGAACTGCTAAATTTTCTCTTTACTAAGAATGACATTCCTTCAGAAGAACTTATTGCTGTTGTTACTTTAGTTTTACAGAAACATCATGTTCCTGATTATATATTTGAAGCTTTCCTACCAGTTTGCTTGAATAATACAACGATATTGACGTTGGCGTCTGAGAACGGACAGTTCTATGTTGTTAATCAAATATTGGAAAACAGTCACTTTGAAATTCAAATAGACATCCAGTCAGTAATTATTTCAGCATGTATGAAAACAGTCAGAAGAGATACATGGCATAGATTAGAGCATGATGATTTACGAGACATTGAGTTGGAGAAGTTAAAAATAGTAAAATACATTATTGAAAAATTTGGATTTGACCGGTTGGATATTAAAGCTGCATGTCAACAGGCTTGTGATGCTAGAATGTTCAAAATTGTTGAATGGTTTGTTCTGAACATTAATTTGACTATATTGGATGTGTATAGCATTATAGATTCAGCTTTAAAGTATTCACAACAAGATATATTGGAATGCATACTGGAAAAGATTGAAATAACAAGTTTGGATAAAATGAAAATTTTGAAATTTGTAGCTAAGTACTATACTGGAAAATGTTCTTCGATAATATTGAAAATAGTAAGCATTATCTGGAATGGTACAGTGAAAAAGGAAGAGTTGAACATGCAGCAAATAGTAGATACTGCTTATGAACAAAATGTTCAGGGTTATTAAAATGCATTTATAATGCATGTAATTCTAACATATCTATAGATGGAAGGACATTGCTAATGTTAGCATGTGAAGATGAAAGGGGAGATCAGACGATTTTGAACATTAATGATTCTTTCTCAACGCGCGATCCCCAATTTGAAAGTATGGTAACATGGATTCTTGACCATTTTGAAATAGACCCTTTGAAATCAGGTGTGATCATGTTACTAAATCGGACCAGGTTGCATAGCCAACACAATGGCTTGTGTAATTTAATAGTTTTTATACCTGAAAACTATTTAAATTCCATTAGTAAAGAAGATATAGAATTAATGATGGAAAGATCTCTAGAACATAACTATTATGATCTGGTGAACTGGCTTTTGGAAAATAAAAACTATTGTTCATTTGATAAACAACTAATTCTGAATAAAGCATGTCTATATGCTGAAATCCAAACCGTTAAGATTCTACGTAAATATTTCTTTGCTTTGGACATGACCCAAGCTATGGTGTATGCTTGTAATTTGGAATGTCCATCCTCTGATAGACATTATGGTTGCTACCATTCATATATTGAAAGGTTTTAAGGATGATCAAACTTGATTGAATCTGTTGTGGAGCGAAATTGATCACGATTCCGTTGATATTGATATATTATTGAAAACTGTATGTAAGGCGAAAGACATCAGTAACGATGTAATGACATGGGTACTTCTTAATCTTCCCCAAGAACAAATTCCTATCAAAGATGTTTTAATGATTTGTTGTCAACAGAGAAAAATTAATCATGTGAAGTATATATTTCATACATTTACAAATGAACAACTTGGCATCAATCGAGCGTTCTTTCATGCATGTGGAAAGCAAACTTCAACACTTTTAAGCCGTGAAACAGTTGAACATGATGACATAATACTTGTAAATTATTTATTTAAAAAGTTTCATGACAAAGCAGATAGTTTATTTGTGGTTCTGAGTGCATTACTAGAGAAAAAGAAGTATGTTGTTATACCATACTTTCTAGAAGAAGGATTTTGTGAGGACCAAAATTTGAGGAATCTTATGGAAAACGCATGTCATCGTGGACATGTAAAACTGGTGCAGTGGATTTTAGAAAATGTTGACCATAAAGAGCTTGATATTATATCTGCATTTAAAGAGGCTTTTGTTGCTATAAAGCATGATAAACGCAATTCATTTAAGAAACAGTGTGTCATGTGTTTATCTTTAATGTGGCACTATATACGGGAAGAAGACAGAATTGAAATAGCCACTTGATTGAAAGGCGAGACACCAGACATTTTTGCTTCATATTCAGATGCGGATTGGGATTCAGATGCGGAATTTTATGCATTTGTTGATGATTTGGATGATGGCCTTGACATTCTGGGGACCTGGTTACGTTATAATAGGAACATAAACCAGAGATTAATTTGTCAATCCGATAGTGCAGTATAAAATACTAAAAATAAACACGTCAGAAACAATATGTATTTTATGGTCGTAGAAAAAAAACAAAGAAGTACTGTAGTTGAAGAGTTTCCGCCGTCAAATAACGATAATTGCGGTCGCAAATTCAGTTTCACTATCGACGCATATCGGAGGCAGAGGCAGTAAAACGGATATGTATGACCCTCCAATCAGAATTGACGGCGGCAACTCTTATTATAATGCATTACAAATAGAAATACTTCATAAGGGTTGGTAAAATGTAAATATTTAAGATAAAACGAAATTCCGCAACTCTCAATAAGTAGGGTTTTTTGCGCATTAACGTAATAGCAAAACAATGTGTCATACATTCAAAAAAGCTCAAAGTGTGGGATATTTTTATTCTTGTCTGAATTCCAGCGTTCAAATGACGGCTCAAGGCATGTTATGTGTAGATTTAACGGTCTATGTTCGCCTAGATAAAGTTGTTAATTGAATTTCTACCAGAAGTGATTTTTGATAACTCAAAGCACATCTCTTGCTAATCAAGTAATAATTGTACGTCAAAAATGAAGCGTTGACGTTTGAAGAAGAAACAAACCAGCAAACACAACAATTAAACAGTTGGTGCACGAAAAATTTGTAACATTTATTATCTATTATATTTATAAATATAAACCCAGTATTTCAGCTAAAATATTTGTTACAATGATCTTATGTTGAAGTGAATATTATGATCACATTTTTATTACTTATAATTGCTGTACTGAAAATCATTTTGTAATATTGATCTGTTGCAGAAAATACCTAGTGGTACAGGTTATATTGTAAATATCATGTTCAAACATTACCAAGTAAGAATTTTCATATTGAAAACTTCTGATTTAATAAAAGATCGGTAATCATCTTTGTATTAATCATGTTAATTGAAAATGTCATTCGTAGTGGATGAGCTTTTGCCATGATTTTGCGTCCGGAAAGCGTCCATTGTCATTAAACTCTGCATTAATAATCTTCTCCTCTGTAACTGCTTTATCTGTCAACGAATCAGTTGGTGATTTACATGACAACCGTGTTAAAAAAAAAACACATAGTAGTCAAACTATAGTTGCTTATGTTTCGAAATCTATAGCAATTTCAAGAATAAAAAAGACTGTAAAAATGGTCATCGAAAGTACTACAATAACATACCCTGGACATTTGAAGAAATCTCCATACTTGCCTTTTATAGAGACGTAACTTGGAATGTTACCAGTATAGACAAACATGGTAGCGTCTAAAATTGTATTCTTAGATGGTCCAATAGTGGAGGTAAGGGTAGTATCGAAATTTAATATATGTTTAAACTCTTAGACGTTCAGGAATATGTAAAGGCACCAGTACTGTACCGCTCTCTTCGAAAGTGAAAAATCAATTGAGAGAAAACAAATACACAGAAATACACAGATACCCATTACAATACACCTTATCGCTATTTATTCCATACCGGATAAGTTCTAAAATTACACAACTTTTTCATCCAGTTCAAGCTATCTGGGACCCTGTTTAAACAATTCACCATGCATGATACTTTTTTAATGAGACCTGTTTAAACTACCGTAAATACTTCAAACAAAATATTTGTTTACTTCAATTTTAATTTCGAAATGTAGTGGATCATACTATATCAAAGTTTCTTGATGAATACTTTCTAAAGTTTGTTCTCCCTCAGCTCACTTCTGGTGACCTCCATTTTTCGGCCGGTGACCTATACAGGAAGTTGTATAAATGACTGTTTTTCCCGGAATGGACTAAATAGCGATAAGGTGTATAGGACATATCGACACGCTAAACGTTATTAAAGGTACAAAGCTTATAATTTAACACAACATACGTGCGTTTCGTCTACATAAGACTCACCAGTGACGCTCAAATCAAAATAGCAAAGAAAGCCAAACAAGAACAAAGTTAAAGAGCATTGGTGACCAAAAATTCTATATATTGGTGCCAAATACGGCTATGGTTATCTATACCTAGGATACGAAAATCCTTAGTATTGAGAATAATCATTACTTTTGCTTACATAAGAAGAAAAAAGGCGGTGACTTACCACAGAAAAAAAACGAACACGAAAAACAAAAAAGGAAAGCACATAAAACTACCAAATGACGTCACAGGTAAATTTCTTAAAGTTTGATATAATAGTTCAAAATCAGGTTTGTAAATATGGGGTTTGATATATAATACTAGTATAACAATTACAATTCAATAATGTAAATGTTGACAATAATTAACTTCTGGTTGACGGGTGTCACCTTTCATTGTCAGTTTTTTTATTTATATTCGTAACGCTGTATATGACATATAAGGCATGAAGTAGAAATCTTTCGAGATCAACAGAACTACAAATTAATGAAGAATGCAGTCATAGAAATAATTTTATTATAAGTACGTCTGAACCAGCAACAACTCTACGACATATTTCATCCATCTGTTCACCACACTGCTGAAAACACAATCTGTATAGATGATATGTCTAAATATCAACCGAATTATGTATGATCTGTAAATTTGCGGACGATTTTCTTTTTCTTCCCTGGCCGGAATTCGAACTACTTACGCTACTGAGATATCGTTGTACTCGACCACCTATATTATATTTATATAAATTTATACTGCACTCGTTCTATTTGAACAATCAAAATGCGTTGACCGTATATTTCTATGTCATATACAGTCACCGACCCGACATCACCTCATGGATATTTAAATAGAAATTGCCAAAATTATGATTTATAACTCATACGACCTGTTCAACCTGTTCTTGTTTCCAATGTATACAACGACTCAGATTTATTTCTTTTGCAATTAAAAACAAAGCTTATTTTACTTTTTAATATTTTTGGTTTGCAAACTATTATGTTTTATGCTCATTGTTGATATTTTTGTCCATTCTCAAACAAAATTCGTTCACCGTCGATTGCGGGTTTCAACAGGTAATATACATTTCATTATGTAGTATATTTCTCCGCCTGCATGATATGAGGCCTTTTCATATAATTGGAAAGTTTCCCAATATTCAAATCGAATAATAATATTACAACATAAAAGAACAATTGAAAATATTTTTTTTTTAGATTGCAGTATAAGGAAAATAAAAAAAGAATTGACTTGACATATTAACGATATAAGGATCAGACACGAAACGGGAAAAAAGCTAGGCAGAGCCTCGCAATTCCCCGTTTCTAAGCCTCATCCTCATATCGGTGATACATCAAGTCAATGAACTATTATACGCGAACAATATGACGTTTTCGTACTGAATGAAGAACAATAAAGGAACACTGCCACAAAGCAGGGGAAAACTGTCTGTCTGTCGGTTCGTTATCGATATCAGTCTTTACTACAAAGACTTTATCAAGCCCCTTATCTGTCTGTCGTCCTGTTATCGATATCATTCATGATTTCGAACCCTTTATCAAACGTCTTTTCTGTATGTCGTCTTTTAATTAATAACATTTATGATTGCAAAGCCTTCAATAGCCCCTTTGTCTGTCTATCATTTAGTCTTTGATATCGATCACGATTGCAAAGCCTTTATCAAATCCCTTCTCAGTATGTCGTCTTATCATCGATGGCATTGACGATTGCAAAACCTTTAAAAAACCCTTTTCTGTATGTCGTCTTGTTGTCCGTAACATTCACTGCTGCTGAACGTTTTTCAAACTCTTAACTGTATGTCGGCTTTTTCAATCACGGTTGCAAAGCCTTTAGTAAGCCCTTTCTATGTATATCGTCTTGTCATCGATATTTTCACCATTAAAAACCCTTGATCAAACCCCTATTCCGGATGTCGTTTTGTCATCAATACTTGTCATAATTACAATGTCTTTGTCAAACTTCTATATGTTACCATGGTTATGGCCTGGCATCGATATCATTTACATGTTCTG
The DNA here is from genome assembly GCA_019925275.1 of Mytilus edulis. Taxonomy (NCBI): domain Eukaryota; kingdom Metazoa; phylum Mollusca; class Bivalvia; order Mytilida; family Mytilidae; genus Mytilus; species Mytilus edulis. The sequence continues at coordinate 13,749,514 of CM034360.1, read as the reverse complement.
GCTATCAGTGTATGGTAAGCCTGTATCAAAACAGAATTACTATTCAGTATTGTGTAATGGTATCGATAACACTCTAGGTTGTTAAGCCTTTATTAAACCCTTAATATGTATACCCTTATGTCAGAAATATCAGTTACAAACACATAGAGAATATCATATGGCGTTTGGGATTATATTGGTGTCTCGGGTTGATACGGTGTGTGATATTGAAAAAGCCATACCGGTATCATATACACTTTATTATATACATATACCTGACAAGTAGATGTTTTTTTATGTGACATGACGTCATACATATAAGAAGGTTTGAAATGACGTTATACAGATTATTGGTTTGACATGACGTCATACAGATTAGGGTTTTGATAAAGCCTTTGCAACAGTGACTGCAATCGATGACGTGACGTCATACACATTAAAGGTATGATAAAGCTTTTGCAACCGTGCTGATATCGATATCACGGGTGGCTGATACAGCACGCTTGCCATTGATTGTATTACACATACATTTTATCTGTTTTAACTACTAAGTATATAATAAATAGCCTTTATCAAACCCCTGATAAGTATATTATCATGGATATCAATCACGTTTATAAAGCTCTTTTTAAACCTAAATGTGTATGCCGTCATATCGTAGGTAACAGTTAGGGTTACAAATCCTTTATCAAACCCCTGATATGTATGTTATCATATCGTGGATATCAGTCACGGTTATAAAGCCTTTATTTAACCCTTAATGTTTACGCCGTAATTTTATAGATACCTATTACGGGAACAAAGCTGTTAATAAACCCCTGATATGTATGTATCATATTATGGAAATCAGTCACGGTTATAAAGCCTTTTTAACCCTTACTGTGTGTGCCGTCATGTCGTAGGTAACAGTTACGGTTACAAAGCCTTTATCAAACCCCTGATATGTATGTTATCATATCATGGATATCAGTGAACTTCGTACTTTATTTGTCCTTTTAAACATTTTTTTTATTTTTGTGTCACTGGTGAGTCTTTTGTAGACGAAACGGACGTCTGGCGTAAATATGAAATTTTAAATCCTATTATCTATGATAAATTTATTTAAGTAACCAACCAACAATCAATGGGATTCCCTCTCATCAAACCAGACGGCCATTAAAAATGTGTTATTTTATAGTTATTGGTATTGATTGCTATCGAGTTTTGAAAATCGAAAACAACAATGAGATGATTGACAAGTCATATATAATATGCCTGTTAACAAGTATTTCTTAGTTCACTCTTGCTTGTTTAGGTCTCGTAATTTAAAAGCAGCTGAGTGGTTAATGTTTTATTCAGATTTATTTTCACTATTAATAAACACAATACAGTGTGGCAACCTACATATCTTATGATTATTACTCTGTTTAGAACTTGCTAGATGATTCCTCCATAAAGGTCTTTCAAAATCCGTCTTCAATTTTTTTACTCGTCGTATTTTTTCGTTATAGTCTTCACGTCAATTTGCTCGAAATTAGTTTAACAAGACACATACTTATCTAGTTTTCATAAAAATCTCTCGATATGCAGATCCTAAAAATAGTAACGTATAATCTGATCTTTGAACTGTTGAACATGACTTATCAGTGTAAATTATCAGTATTTCATTCTTGTCATTCTAACTTTGATTCGTTTTGATGTACATTTCAGACAATGTTGTTGGTATTGCTCTCAGTTGTACATTTTTCATTGTGTGAATGTTTCTTGTTGAACAGTACGAGTTTTTCATCGGGAGGTGGTAGCACTGCTCTGACCGATAAGCATTATATTACCGTTGTTGATATGATTACAGAGGAGAAACAAGCGCGTCGTCAGTTAGAGCAATATGTGTTACAACTTAATAAAGAAATCTCTTCGAACTTGCAGCACAGTTCCAATTCAAAAAATAATGCGGTGCTATTTCATGACTTTTTGGAGTTAAACAATTACACTATCGATTGAAAACAGTCTTTAACTTTGCTTGAAGAAAAATATAACCAATTGTTGGCTACTAACGAGAAGATTGTACGTGAAAACTCGCAATTGCAAAATCGTTTACAATCCCAGTATGATACGTGTAGCAATAAAACCAATGTACTGACAAATAGGTTAGATGTGTGGAGGAAATCAACTACTGCACTTCAGATAAACAATGTGACAGAATTTCAATCAAAATTGAAAGATGCCGAATCAAAAATTAGTTCTTTGATTTCTAGCAGTAATGTGCGCAGTCAAGATTTCTTGGCCCTTCTTAATCAAATAAACGCAAGGAACATTAAGGTTGATAATGAAATATCGCTGTTGAATTTTACAACTGAAACAAAACTAACAGATATTGGAAAGATACAAATGGATAATAACCAAGACATAAGTGACCTCCAATGATATATGAACCAAACAGGTATGCATTATATACGGTGCAGGAAATGCTTACCCTTCCGGAGCACCTGATTTCACTCCCGGTTTTAAGTGGAGTTCGTGTTGTTTCTTATTTATTATGTATAACTGTACATGTAATTGTCCTTTGTTTTTTTATTCTTTGTTTACTCCTTGGGTTTGACTATTATTGTTTTTATTACCCAAACGAAATCTCACAACATGACAAAAATTAAGATAATGAACTTATGTAACCTAGAACCACTTGATTTATAATAATTTGGAAAAAATGCTGATATAATCTGGACTTTTTAGTGGAGATAGGTTATTTATAATGTTCTTTGTTGTGATGTATTTACTTTGTTGAAATTGCCTTTTTGACGAAGATGATTTTTTCAAACCTGAGTTTTATGTATTATAACAGTTTTTCATTATAGATTATTATTCATTTAGTATATAGACTTTTTTCTTTGATATAATAATTACTAACAACAATTATCAATCTCGTCTGTTTTTATTGCCTCTTGTTTCGTTTTAAATCTTTGATATGCAACTGAAAAGATAAACGATGCATGCAACTCACAGATAAGTATTTGTATGTTGATTGTAGATGCATTTTGTGTAAAGGTGTTGATTTGTTGGATTGGATTGAAGACGAAAGAAACTGAGTAATTTCAAAAAATAATCACCAAGTGAGAAATATGTATAAGCTTTTTACCATCTTATATTTACATCTATATATGTTAGAACTTAAACAGATGTTAAAAAGTAAATTTTTATTATTGGGCTTATGGCTTAAAACCTGTATTTTAACTTACATCTGGATTGAATTTTTCTTTAGTAATATTATGTGAAGATTTGAGTAATATAATGTAAAGATATCTTGTTAAAGGATATGAATTTCTCTTAAAGTAATGCAAATTTAAGAGGAATTAATTAATTCCTTTTTCTAATTATTATAGCACGGCTGGTAATCTACACACGCAGAACATTTGGTTCTGTAATGAAAACCGTGAAAGGATTTCTCGATTGTGCTTGAGTGGAGTAATTGTCACCGCTTCAAAAGGTATGTACATTTCTAACTCGCAATTTTCTTATTCAACTGATCAAAATATTGACAATCAGAGAATGCTATACTTTAAGGAAGAGATGCATGTATCATTTACTGTTGTACGTGGCGTTGAACTCCTATTAAATAAGTTGTCCCACGAGAAATTGCTAAAAAAAGTGATATTTAAATTTTGAAATGGCTCTATTAACAGACCTACAAGATGCGGTGTTGATGGACGTCGTAAAAAATCTAAAAACCTTACATTTTCATCATACCATGCGTGAGGGAATCGGTTCTGATTGCGGACGCCGTGAATGCGTGAAGGGACACGAAATTATATATTCATATCCAGAGAGGGACGATAGATACCAGAGGGACAGTCAAGCTCATAAATCGAAAATAAATTGACAACACCATGGCTTAAAATGAAAAGGACAAAAAACAACCAATAGTATACATGACACAACATAGAAAACTAAAGAATAAACAACACGAACCCCACCAAAAACTAGGGGTCATCTCAGGTGCTCCGGGAGGGTAAGCAGATCGTGCTCCATATGTGGCACCCGTCGGGATGCGTATGAGATTACAAATCCGGTAAATAGTCTAATTCGGTAGGTCACATTCATGAAAGGGAGGGGGATTGTACTTACGACGTAAGGAACATATTCGATATCATTTGTGAAACGGTTATTCCATAACGGTTAACCAACTTGTGATGGCGTCCGTAAAATTTACGAAGGGACGATTTCACCATTTGGAACTCTTGGTTTAATAGCTTCCTTGTGAGCAGCAACCCTCTATCAAGAAAATCAAGATATGAAATGCAAGCACGGGAATATCGTATCAATTGGGAGATATATACCCCGAATGCAGGTGATTTTGGAATGTTGCTTCTTGGAAATGGAAAGTTCACAATTGGAAAGCTTAAATCATCTCTTTTGTCGTAAAGTTTTGTTTTCAACCGACCGTTAAAGTATTCACCACAGCATAGCGTTCTCCGATTTTCAATATTTTAATCAGTTGAATAAGAAAAATGCGATTTAGAAATGTACATAACTTTTGAAGCGGTGACAATTACTCCACTCAAGCACAACAGGAAAATCATTTCAAGGATTTTATTGCAGAACCTTTTGTGTAGATTACCAGCCGTGATGGTGTTATTATGATTATAGTGTTAATTATAATTACTTTCAGAAATATTTTAATGTAATTTCAAGCAAGTACAATGATGAAATAAAATAACTACTACGAATTGCTTCGTGTCTGGCTTCGGCAAATCTTTTAGCAACAAAACAGTACTATTATTTACTATATAACCCAGTATATTCAATTGGAAATATGTGTATGATATTGTTGAACATCACTTTAATACAATACAAATAATTTATGTAATTATTCAGTTGTATCTTCTATTGTAGTTGCAGTTTCTTCGTGCAACATGTGCAAGATAACTGATGAATCTTTGTCACGGAATACAGTTATCAAATTCGACGCAATTAAAAGCGTTTATGGTATCTCAAACGTCAATTCTTTTAAAAGCTCTGGAATATTTAAATGTGAAATTTCGGGACTATATTTAATAGCTGCTACGATAATGTCAACATCCAGCTATGCTGAGTTCTCCATACATGTAAATGAACATCAACTTGATCGTATTTTATTTCAAATAACAAATCCTCTTGTATATGGCTATCATACAGGAACCGGTAATTTAGCCATTCACCTGAGTGTATGAGATACAGTGATGGTTGAAACAGGCACCACTATGAAAGTTTTTGGTGAAAACATGCTTTCTTGTATAACCATAATAAAACTTAAATAATCGTGTATTTTGAACTTTATTGTAAAAAAACATATGTGTTTGTGTTGTACTATCGAACAAGATAATACTGTATCTTCGCTAGCTTACGTTCTATGGATAAGCCCGTATGTCATATAATAATAACATTCATTGTAAATAAAGTTGTAAAGATTAACGAACAGTGGTATGAAAAAAAACAAATAACGATTTATTTTATGTTTTTTAGTAAAATATTTGAAGTCCTATACCTCCTGCGCAAGTAATTATTTTAAAAATTGAAAATATAGTATTACCAACTGCACATGATGGCGAACTAAACTTAAATTCTAGAAATAAAAAGATACGGTGTGTTGCCATTAACACATCTTTCTATCTTCAACAATGAGCAAAACTCATACCATATAGAAAGCTATTAGATGTCGCGAATGACAAATCCAATATAAAATAGATATGGTCATAATAAAAGATCAACTATTCACAGCTCAAGCTTGATGGTATTATCACACAGTCTTACTCGTCCATAATTCTGTGAAATAAAAGGTCAACATCGATCAATGGTTTAAATGACATTGATTAGGGTGAAAACTAAAATGAGTATAAACTAAGACCACTGAACATTTCGTGAAACACTGATGCTAAGCTCTTAGCCCGTAGACGAAATACTGAAAATCATTATTACTTTTCGCAGTATAGCTTGTTGCGACTTAGGGCCGTCATATAGGTTGAGTAAGCTATAACACATGATTTTATTTACCATTGTACAGAAAGATAAATTCTGTACCAAGTCAGGTCTATTCAAACAGTTGTTTTACATTCTTTTCTTGTGTTGCAGCTTTTAATTTTGACATTTGTTTATGGACTTTCTTTTTCGGATTTTCTTCGAATAATAGCATTTTTGTTATTTTACTTTTTCACGAATGGAGATGTTTGAACTATTCCACAAGCCATAATTTATTGAACAAAGACTACGTAGCTTAAGTTACTTCCTTGCTGTTAGGGATGTATGAATACCATAACATGTATTTATGCCCGTATTTATCAAAAAAGAAGTATAGGGAAGTAACGTAAGAAGACAAAGACAAAGCACGTGATTAGCGATAACAATCCCCTGACAGGGACATCGCACGGTACCTTACTCATCCATTCATCCGTTCTTATCAACTAAATAGTTTCATTCCTTTAATTTTCTTACAGTTGAATGAGTACAATGCATATTTAATTGTAAAATAAATTGGCGTCCACTAATGGTAAACTCAACTGCATGCCAACTCCAAAGGAGAAATGCATCGGCTTCTTGAAGAAAAGTGGTCAATTTCATGATTAACAAGCCGAACAACTTGGTTAATTATCTGTCATCTTTGAGTTCTTCTTTGAAATGCCATGCACCCACTTATAACTTGGACGGTTAAGACAGGTTGAGCGAGACTCGGTATCCATACATAAAGATAAGAAGAAAATAAGAAGATATGTCATGATTACAAATTAAAATAGAAGTTTAAAACAACTATACGACACAGTACAAACGACTCCACGATAAAAAGCTAAGTGCAAAGAATATGCACACGAAGGTTTGTACATGTCCGCATGTATAAAACACTTAGTAGCTATCAACCTAGCATCCGACGCGCTTCAACTAAACGACATGTATGGGAACTTGCTTGGTCAGGTATATGTTAAGGTAGATCATAGGTTTATATTTGTTCAGGTAGAAATTTCTCATCTTTGCCAAAATGAAGATTTTCCTAAGCTTTTTCCGAAAATATGATAGATAGTATGGGTCATCGTGCTATTTTCAAAGCTATGAGTCGTTGAAAATTGCATAAATTTGGTTAGATTGTTAATGAAAAAAAAATTGGTGTGCATAAAACAATCTATGAAGTAGAATTTGGTTTTATAACATGTTTTAAGGAAATAAAAATAAAAAATGGTGTCACCGAACTTGTTTCCGTACTACAATTAAAATTAAAAGTACGTCAAGTCTATATTTTTCACTAAAAAAGTCATATCCCCTTAAATCGCTTAAATGAAAAAAATATTTTAAAATCAAAATTTTTATATTCGTTAATAACATTTAAAGTCATACAATAAATCAGCAAGTTTATAAAATAACAGTGTAGCCAATTAATTGCAAATCTCCAGGTTTGGGCAAATAACTAGACCGATTTTGCACCGGTAATGTATAATCCAAGATGGCGGTGTATCATGAATCTACCTTAAAATGTATACCAATGCAACATAGATGATAGTTGAGATCTAGCCACGGTGTAGCTTGTCAATATGAGCAATTCAGTCTGGGAAGGCGATCATACTCAATGCCTTTGTAAATATCATGAACTTGAATATCATATGTTTGATGGCTTGTTTCAAAACAGAGACATTTCCTTCGCAAGTATGATTTTTTTCGGGCAATCATTGTACCTATTTATGTTCACATTTTTGCGTAACCTGCAAGAAGTTTCTGTGGTTCGATTTTCAAGTACAAAAGGTCACTAAGAATAAATTGTTCCTTGCCAAAAAATATTAAGTGTTTAAATCTTGTTTTGTTGTATTCTGATGTGTTAAACAGTACAATTGAAGTAACTAATTTATTGTTTATATAGCAACATTTTCAATCTGATGGCAGTGGGTTTTATTTTAAAAAAAAATCATAAATCCATGGACAAAAAACAAAATCGGGGTATCACACTAAAACCGAGGGAAACGCATTAAATATAAGAGGAGAACAACGACATAACACCGAAACGTAACACACACAGAAACGGACCAAGCATCAGACAAAACACCACGAGAATAACAAATATAAAATGAAAAACCAAATACATGAATTTGGGATAGACAAGTACCGTGCCACGTCTTATCTCAATATCTCAAAAATAAGAGAAAACACAAACGACTCAACGTTAAAATGCAACACACACATAAACGAACAATAATATAACAATGGCCATCTTCCTGACTTGGTACAGGACACTTTTAAAGTGGAATAAAAGTGGTGGGTTGAACCTGGTTTTCTGGCATGCCAAACCTGTACAATTTCTGTCCCTATCCAATATACCCTCATTTTCCAGTGGCAGTCCAAATTTCCCCGACCATCATCCTAGATGGCCTCTATTACGACCACCTACCTATTGTATTTATTGTTAACGTGTTCTCGTCCTGAATATGCATGAAATATTTGCCACTGGACGTTAAGCAACCAACAATCAATCAATCAATCAAACCTGTACTTTAACTTACCTGTAGATTGAATTTCTCTTTAGTAATAGAATGTGAGGATTTGAGTAATATAATGTGAAGAAATCTTGTTAAAGAAAATACATTTCTCTAAAGTAATGCAAATATAAGAGGAATTAATTAATTCCTTTTTTTAATAATTATAGTGTTATAAAAATTATAGTGTTAATTATAATAACGTTCAGAAATATTTAAATGTAATTGAAATAAAATAACTACTAGGAAAAACTTTTGAAAGCAATTGGTTCGTGTCTGGTTGCGGCAAATCTGTTATAAAATAACAGTGTAGCCAATTAATTGCAAATCTCCAGGTTTGGGCAAATAACTAGACCGATTTTGCACCGGTAATGTATAATCCAAGATGGCGGTGTATCATGAATCTACCTTAAAATGTATACCAATGCAACATAGATGATAGTTGAGATCTAGCCACGGTGTAGCTTGTCAATATGAGCAATTCAGTCTGGGAAGGCGATCATACTCAATGCCTTTGTAAATATCATGAACTTGAATATCATATGTTTGATGGCTTGTTTCAAAACAGAGACATTTCCTTCGCAAGTATGATTTTTTTCGGGCAATCATTGAACCTATTTATGTTCACATTTTTGCGTAACCTGCAAGAAGTCTCTGTGGTTCGATTTTCAAGTACAAAAGGTCACTAAGAATAAATTGTTCCTTGCCAAAAAATATTAAGTGTTTAAATCTTGTTTTGTTGTATTCTGATGTGTTAAACAGTACAATTGAAGTAACTAATTTATTGTTTATATAGCAACATTTTCAATCTGATGGCAGTGGGTTTTATTTAAAAAAAAATCATCACCTTGTGGTCCCTAAAGGACAAAGACCCTTATTATGAATACCAATTGGAACGAAATAAAGGCAACAGTATTATACCGCCGTTCTAAACTCATAAATCGATAGCAAGAACAAATCCGGGTTACAAACTCAAATAGAAAATAGAGCTAATGTCCTTAGAAAACAAATTTTAGTTTCTTGTGTATTATTCGGAGTTAAGTATGACGTCCATTATCACTGTACTATTATGCATATTTTAGGGGCCAGCTGAAGGACACCTACGGGTGCGGGAATTCTCGCTGCATTGAAGACCCATTGGTTGCCTTCGGCTGTTGTTTGCTTTATGGTCGGGTGGTTGTCGCTTTGACATATTCACCATTTCCTTTCTCAATTTTAAACCTTGGAGATATACTATAAATAAAGGCAACATTAGTATACAACTGTTTTAAAAAAACCTCGTATTATCACGTATAATAAAACTATAAAACACTTTTCGTAGGTTTATCAAGCATCCAATATAGTGGGTTTTTTCTAAAACGGTTATGTCGTTATTGCAAACCAGACACCTTTCCCACTGAAAACCAACTGGTATATCTGGAGCCAGTCAAATCACTTCAATATTCATGACCCGAATCAGAAATAATTAAACTTTTTTTCTTAACCTGATTTTTGGGTTTATAAGATTGTAACAAAATAATTGGTGAAGAAAAAATCATATGGTGGTGCACTTCTTTTTTTTGCTACGGCCCTTTGAAAATACCCAATTTTGATGATTTTTCCATTTTTCATCGGTTTTTACCTATTTTTTGGCTATTATCGTGAAAAAAATCACAGTTCCACAAATAAACTTTTTTGCATACTATCTATAAAGATGAAGCGGACCAATCTGAATAAATTTTACTTAAAAAAAATATAGGTAGGTGTTAATATAAGAAAGTTTTATAATATTTTGACGATTTTTTGTGTATTTTTTACCATGCTGTCAATTTTCTATTTTTGTGATTTTTCTCAGTTTTAAGAACAAAATGCCTATTATTTCAACTTTTTTGTTATAAATGATTGAAAAATACATTTCTGAGAAATTTTAAAAGACCAAAATGATATGGGAAGTACATGATTCTTGTAAAATGATTTTTTGTATCCCTCACCCATTTTTTCAAAATTTTCGCTAAAAATACTGACTTGATTGATCGTAAAATTTGAAAACTGGATTACTCAATAACTGTTCATTGTAAATACACAATTTTTTCACAGAGTTATGTTTGATTATAATATTTTTAAAATTCATTGATATTTTCCACTTGTATCACATGTTTTGGAAATAATTCAAGAACGAGATTTCAACGAGACTGAACGAGACTGAAAACTCAGAAGAATACATCCTTAACAACAGTCTCAAGTAAGCAATTTATCTCCCGGTAAATCATCTACATCTACGAATTACATTGAAATGTGATGCATTATATTACAATTACTTTTACAAAACCATGCATTAAATAACAACTACAATACATGCATTTATCAAAGTAATGCATTAAATTACAAATACTTTTGCAAAGTAACGCATTAAATAACACATTACATTTTGATAAATTTTTTATCGAGTAAATATCAACATGAAGTCACAAAATGTTCTAGCATATGCAGAAACTTTATTGTGTATTTAATTTAAGTAGACATGTAAAAACTGTTACAACCAAACAGAGAAATAATAGAACACAAGACACAACATAAAAAACTAAATACTAAGCAACTCGAACCACACCAAACACTTGGGGTGATCTCGGGTGCTCCGGTAGGGTGAGCAGATCCTGTTGCACTCGTAGCACATGTGGCACCCATCGTGTTGCTTATGTTATTACAAATCCGGTAAATAGTACAATTCGGTACGTCACATTCGTAAAAATGAAGGGGATTGCAGTTACGAGTTAGTTTATTCTAAGTCGCATATCCAAATCTATTAATAAACTATGAATAAACTGCCCCTCTCCCCCAGAGTGTTTCGTACGTCTAACGGAATAGTCGGATATACCAAGCTGGATAATCTCCGAATCAATAATATTTTATATACTGATCCTTTTTATTCGATTGGGTTCATATTCCCCAAACTAACACTAACATTTACCTTTTAAATTAACAATACAAATCCGGTAAATAGTATAATTCGGTAGGTCACATTCGTAAAAGAAAGGGATTGTAGTTACGAGTTAGTTTATTCTAAGTCGCATATCCAAATCTATTAATAAACTATGAATAAACTGCCCCTCTCTCTCAGAGTGTTTCGTACGTCTAACGGAATAGTCGGATATACCAAGCTGGATAATCTCCGAATCAATAATATTTTTATATACTGATCCTTTTTATTCGATTGGGTTCATATTCCCCAAACTAACAATAACATTTACCTTTTTAATTGACAATACCAAGTAAAGAAGTAAAATGTAACCAGGAAGCTTTGTATTTAAATTGAACATCACAATTTAAAAAATACGTATCTGTTTAATGTCTTAGTTCATTTGTATTTAAAGATGATTCGTGTTTTACATATTTTGTGAGCACAATCTTCCTGTTAGATTTTTTTTACCTTTTTATTGAATAAGGAAGGGAAAATATTGTAAAAGATTGTGACATGATATAAGTATAATAAGGAAACCCAACAATCTTTCATGATTGATCATTGCAGTAACTAATATGTGTCAGAAAGATAAGCAACAATAATCTGAGTATATGTATTATTGTGGAATTACGTGAACCAATTATAACAAGGTAAAGTTAAGTTTTAAGAAGATTCATGTAGAATCATCATTTGTAAGTGCACTGTATGTCGGTTAATAAAGTCTTTCTTTTAGTAAATGTACTATTAAAAAAAAATTAAAAAATACTGAATTCAGAATGTTTTTTTTTGCTGCGGGGTTATTTGAATGTCGTTATAATTTGTGTTCAAATCTTATACAATTTGTTTTGCATTATAGGGAGCAATGTCTTGAAATTTAGTTCATGGAGATAACAAAAGTATAGTAGAATTTTGTACGCTGCGGTAGATCAAAGGTCATATGAATTTGAACGTATTGTTATCAATCATCAACATCAACTTGCTTATACAAAATTATATCATCTTGTCAATTTAACGCCTGTTGGAGAATAAAAATATCGTTCGGTTATTATAACGGCAGGCATTAAAGTTACCTTTTGTATCATCAATGTTAAAATTTTGAAATATGTTGTGGGTATCACCAGCCCAGTAGTCAACACTTCGGGGTTGACATGAATATCAATAATGTAGTCATTTTAATAAATTTCCTGTTAGAAAACTTTGATTTTTTCCAAAAACTAAGGATTTTCTAATCCCAGGCATAGATTACCTTAGCCGCATTTGGCACAACTTTTCGAAATTTTGAATCCTCAATGCTCTTCAACTTTTAAATTATTTGGCTTTATAAATATTTTGATATGAGCGTCACTGATGAGTCTTATGTAGACGAAACGCGCGTCTGGCGTACTAAATTATAATCCTGGTACCTTTGATAACTATTTACACCACTGGGTCGATGCCACTGCTGGTGGACGTTTCGTCCCCGAGGGTATCACCAGCCCAGTAGTCAACACTTCGGGGTTGACATGAATATCAATAATATAGTCATTTTAATAAATTTCCTGTTACAAAACTTTGATTTTTTCCAAAAACTAAGGATTTTCTAATCCCAGGCATAGATTACCTTAGCCGCATTTGGCACAACTTTTCGAAATTTTGAATCCTCAATGCTCTTCAACTTTTAAATTATTTGGCTTTATAAATATTTTGATATGAGCGTCACTGATGAGTCTTATGTAGACGAAACGCGCGTCTGGCGTACTAAATTATAATCCTGGTACCTTTGATAACTATTGTGGATTACAATTTTTGAAAATAATTTGAGGAAACATAAGATACTATGCTTGACATCATATAAACAACCGAACGAAAATGAAGAGCAAATACGATGAACTTATTGTAATCATAACGGTTACTTGCGAGATTAATTTCAGCAACCTTTATTTGATTAGTTCTTTTAAAAAAAAAACGTAAATGTTGTCATGCGTATTTTAGAGGAGCAATTTGCTCCTAATAGAAGGTTTTACAAATTATCGAGTCATCACTTGCAAAATAATCACTTTCCGACGTTCGGAAAAATTTTACAACAAATACTGTATATTCATTAATTTTCGTGGGTACCAATTTTCGTGGATTAAGGAAAACTTGCATATTCGTGGATATTTAATTTCGTGGTTTTGATGAAGTCTGTATACAAAACCTTAAGAAATTCGTCATTCTTTGAACATTGAATTTCGTGATTTACCTGTACTCATGAAATCAACGAAAATTGGTATCCAACGAATTATTATGAATCCACAGTAGATTGTGTTTGAAAACAATAATCCATTACATAATAAGTATAGTATAGTTACTTCTGGTAAAATTTGTGTGAGAACCCAAATCTTTTTAAAATGATACAGAGAGCAACTAAAAGCTATTTAGTTATTCAAAATTACGACACAAGTTGAGAAGTATCTTGGAGCATATTAGGACAAAAAATGTTGCTAATTTCTTTAATAAAGGTCCTTTTTTGTGACATTGACATTCACATTGTGAAAATAACGGTGTGAAATCATGTCAGGGGAACTTAGGCCTAGCTGTTTCCAGTGGTATTGTTTTACTGTATTGACGGCTTCAAGGCCATAATGCAGTTACATAGAATGATATGGCGGTTTTATATATCGAGAGTGGAAAACATAAGAAACAAAAAAGGAACGTGTGTCCATACACACAATTATTCTTTAGATTTAGTTATAATAATTAAATCTATCTTTGATCAAACTTGCTCTTATGCAGTATTATAAATCATTATTATATTTATGCAACACAGGAAAATGAATACATTGTTTTCTTATGTATGTGAACCAAAAAGAAAACATTTTTTTTATCCAGTTAATAAGTAAATTGTATGATAAACCTAATATAAATCTTTTGTTTTTAGGTTGAATGGATATGTTTCAAATAGCGCACTTAGTATTGATAACCATCACAGGTATGTTTATCATTCTACTAGTGAGATCATATATGCGCTGATCGTAAAAGTCCAAAGATAAATTCTTTAAAGGCATGAGATCAAAAATTGAATGTTTTTCCGTCTTTATTCATAGCATAAACTTTAAATGCATGAAATTTGTAAATTTTTGATTCACATAGATATCAACATAAATTCCAACATTTAATACGTCTTTAATAATATTAAGGTATTGAATTAAACACTTCTTTTCTTACGGAAACTGTGTGTGTGTCTATGCATCCTAAAAAAGAAAAACATCACTCTTTATTGTGGTTTTACCGTCTTTATTCATAATTTGAATGCATGGCATTTATAAATTGCTGGACATTATTATTTACATAGATTATAATACACCAAAGGCATATGTCTGATGTACTGAATTAAACGTTCCTCTTCTAACGGAAACTATAAGTGTGTCTATGCATTCTGCAAAGTTAAATAAACACATAAATGTTGGTTTTACATATTCAAGTTCAATTAAAAATCAAATCTGTATTGACATTGGACGTTGAAGAAACTACTGACGACGCTTGTGTTGGGTGAAAGACAATATGATGTGGGGGTCATCTCAATAAGTACAAATACTTAACATGTTTTGTTACCTGTATGGGCTTGTTTGATAACGCAACTGTAGACTTTACGTAAAAGAAAATAATTTCAATTTCAAGAAACAGAAAAAGGTTAATAAATGTATTTTTAGAAGAATTAATATTAGTATTGTGAATATTTAATCTTATTATAACGTCTTGTTTTTGGCGGGTTCTGTTCTTCTCATATATTTTATGATGGTATAATACTAAACTCCTAACGGGAAAAATCGTGTTTGATATCTATATGATGAAGTCATAAACTTTCAATCAGTTTAATTGAGGTCTTGAGCTGGTATGTCAGTCACTGCTAGTAGTCATTTGTTAATTGTATTATTGTCATTTTGTTTAGTTTCTTTAGATACCTATTCTGACATCGAACTCAGACTTCTCTTAAATTGAGTTTTACATATTATTTTGGGGAGGGTTGAGATGTCAAAAAGCATATTTAACTCCGCCGTATTTTTGCGCCTTTACCAAGTCAGAAGCCTCTGACCGCTTTTAGGCTAGTGTGATTTTTAATTTTACTAGTAGTTTCTAACATGTATAATTCGGTGTTTAGTATGACGTCCATTATCACTGAACTAGTAACATATTTGTTAAGGGGCTAGCTGAAAGACTTCTCCGGGAGCGGTGGTTTCTCGCTGCATTGAAGATCCAGTGGTGGCCTTCGGCTGTTGTCTGCTCTATGGTCGGGTTGTTGTCTTTTCGACACATTCCCCATTTCCATTCTCAACTTTATTGAAAACAAATGGTTAAAAGTAAAATCACAAAAAAAAAAGACCTCAGAGGAAAATTCGAAACGGAAAGTCCCAAATCAAGGGTAATGTTTTAATACTAAAGAAACACAGAAAAACAAAATAACCCGGGATCTTAAATTGATATCAAATTGACAATCCGTCGACTCAAATTGCTAATCTGTGATCAGGAATTGAAAGTCCGTGATCTCGGATTTTTTATCTGGGATCTCGGATTGCTCATCTGTGATTTCGGATTGATCTTCCATTATTTTAGATTGATAATTTGGAACTGAATGCCTATGACAATTGTATCACTTTTTTATTATAATTATTTGGTAGAACTCTTTTTTACGCCGCGCCATGAGCATCTTATTCAGTGGTTGTCGTAAGTTTTCATTTGATTTCGCACAATAGTAGTAAAATAAATTATAAAAACACAAAATACCCCCACCCCTTTTCCTAAGCTCGCCTGATATTTGTTTCTATGTATTATAATGTATTTTAATATAACATCTTTGAAAAGATGGTAACTTTTCTAATGATTTTGATCTTAGAATTAAAACATATGCAAGGCATTGAACAAATAAGAAATAAATAAACATAGCTTCAGCATGATTAGTTGATATTGTGTCCCGTAGCTACAATTTTATCACATATAACTGGCTTTTGTAAATGTTATTCAGTCGACCTTTGAACCCGTTTCCATCGTGTAAAATAATATTCGTCTACTTTTCCGTTTCCAATAGGTTTTTTTCCTCTCGCCAACAAAGCTCAAGGTGATCTTGTAATTATATATGTCTGTCGTTCCTTTCGCAACACACTTGTTGAAGCTCTATATTCAATATCGATTCAGGATTTGACAAAACTTGGTACATACCTATTAGTTTTTATGGATATCTAGAATCCTATTAATTTTCAAATCCAAGGTCAAAGTCACAGTTGGAGTTTATTGAATCCTTGTTAACTTGTCACAGTTGGAGTTTATTGAATCCTTGATAACTTGTCATAGTTTGACAGATTTTATCTTAACTTGGCATTTACCTAACCTTATGAATATCATGAGCTCATTTCATTTTAAAATCCATAAATCAAAAGTCAAGTGGGTCTTTAACAATGTCCGATTGATAATGTCTAGCACATTATGAATACCGTATATCAGTGGCCATACAGTTAACGAACGAGTATTTAAATTGTTGGAGATGACGCCCACATCATATTTTTTTTATCTTCCACCCACCACGTGCGCCAACAGTAGAATCATCTTTTCTAACATGTCTATTACCCTATATAATATAACAACATGTGACAAAAACTAGCAAAAAATATTAACAAGATCATCAATATACATAATAAAAGTAAATATCTCAAGAGTCCCCTGTCCTTAGTCCTAAAGACGGGTTTAACAAATAAAAAATGGAGGACGGGTGCTCTCTGCAGAACACATTTTGGCTAATAATTTTTCATAATACAAAACTGTATGAGGGTCCTGTATGAATGCATTCTAAACATTGAGGGCAAACATATCCTTTGCAAAGAGTTCACCTCACAATGGCATTACAGATTGATTCTTCTAAAACCTAAAGTGATGCGAGAGGTTTTATGTTTGCTCAATAGATAAAGCCTCACTTTGACTTTGCGATGAAGAGTAGCAATAACAGAGTTGTTCCTTTGATTTTTTTGGGCGTTTTTGCTGTACATTTACTAACTTTGTGAAACAAAATATCCTTTCTGCTCAATATAATATTCAAAAAGATATTTAAACCAAGAAGGACTGAAAAGATTGCATAGCTTTAAAGATAATATATGTTGTTCACATTTTTAGGTCAGGCGTTTGCAACTTGGACAGAATACAGAAGCAAACATTATACAGTAATCAGGGACAGTGAAGGAAAACCACTTGAATTATCATGGTACCAGGCTAAAAATGAATGTAGAAAACAGGGTTTTGCTCTTTTTTCTCCAACCAGGGATATGACGGATTGGGTTTCATCATTCTTACAAAGGTATATTCCGTTTAGACATTTATCCATATCATTTATTAAGTTATAAGTTATTAAGTTAAAACATACTCTGTAATTGATATGTAAAGGGATAAAAACATGATTAGTTTCGCACTCTGCAGTACATATGTAAAGGGATAAATGAATAAACATGTTCAGTTTCGTAAATCATAACCGTTAGAAATTTAAAAATACAGCAAAGTTGACCAAAAAGAGCACAAAAAGAATGTTTCAATTTGTTAAATCTAGATCGACCATTTCAAATTACAAAAAAAACAAAAAATAAATTGGCAACAGAATTATTTATCCAGATCTATATATTTTTTAACTTGACTCGCTCTGTATAAATTGCAGGAGAACAACTATTTCAATATTTTTTATTCATTTTGGCAATGGCCTTCCAAAAGCTTGGATTGGTATCAATGATATCATTGTAGAGGGGCATTGGGTATGGTTAGATGAAACGCCATTGTATTCAAACGAGTCTGCGTGGAATACAGGTACATACATGGTACACATACCAACAATAATTGGAAAAGTTATATAGGTTGATCGTTGGAAACCTTTTCAATATTTTGTCGGTGATTAAAAATCTATTGGACATACCTTATTGATGATTTTGAGATCCGAAATGTACGACTCATCAGTGCCTCTAAATACAAGCATTTCTGAAAATATATAAAATACATGGATGACGTGAATTTTATACAAAAAATTCTACAAAAAAGTTAAGTCAAATCTGACTAGGGACCTATATGCATGAGGTATCTTACCCTTAGTGTATCGTTTACTTCCCTATTATAAAGCACATAATTAATAAATAAGTTATTGCCAAATCTTTGGACTTGATGAGGTGTGCTTCTATAAATTCACTGGCTGAATTAAAAATGCACAGACATGAAAGTTGAGGGTGGGACCTGTTTAAACAGAGAAACCCCAAAAACACATTCACAAAACACCACACCACACATTAATATATGTTTAGAGAAGTCATGTATACGTCCTTTAGTATATTCCTACTGTAATTAGGGTGGTAGAACAAACATAGAAAACAATTCAAAAGGTTGTTATCAACATATTTAAGGAGAACCGAACGATATGAATTCGAATGAA
Source organism: Mytilus edulis (assembly GCA_019925275.1). NCBI lineage: Eukaryota > Metazoa > Mollusca > Bivalvia > Mytilida > Mytilidae > Mytilus > Mytilus edulis. The sequence continues at coordinate 13,730,727 of CM034360.1, read as the reverse complement.
GACTGTGGAGAAACATATGGAACAGCGTGGAATGATTTGGATTGTACTGCAAATTTACCAGTTGTCTGCCAAAAAGGTTAGTATAAAGAAATTAACTGGTAACTATTTAGCAAACGGTTAAAACAATTCTTGATCTATAAATAATCTAGAGAAAAAGATCAACACCATTATTCATGAATTTTTGAACAAAATAATTGCTAAAAAATTCAATCTAGTAGTACTATGCCAATTATGTTTGTAGGATTCGTTCTCAATCCAGAAGCAAATTCAAAAATCCGTGATCCATCTCCAATAATAAAGGTTTTTTTAATGCTTGAGGCGAAGTAGCTTTATCTATATAAAATGCTTGTCTATTAAAATAAATCCAATAAAAAGATATTCGTCTTGTACATAAAAATCGATTCCTATATAACTGTATATGACACAGTCTAATTTTTTTGATATTGTAATTTCAATTTACAATTTCACTTTCAGTTTTTACCATCATTACCAAATTGGAAATATAATAAGATTCGCCCAACATGATTTTGTTTGTTTGAAATAAGAAGTCTTCTCCATCTTATATGCAGTCAATTCTCTCACAAATCAAAAATCCACAGAAAATAGTTATGTGTTTTGTCATGATAGGAAAAGACAACTGTGTAAATATCCCATGTAAGAATGGTGGATTTTGCAGTAACAGTATTTATGATGACAATGTAATGTGTGATTGTAATGATAGATATGAGGGCAAGACATGCGAAAGAGGTATGTCGATATATTGTGCAGCAAAATATACTCGTATTTAAAGATATATTAGATAAATCATTAAAAAATACTTAACATCTATGGCTATGATATATTTTTACATGAATACAATCCAAAGTGACATGTTTTAAGTTTTAGAAAAATTGGCCAAACTCTTAGTATTTTTCTGCACAACTAAAACAATGGGCTTACATAGTATTATTTAACCTCATCAAATGCATAATTGAATAACCATGTCTGCCAACTTCTGCATAATGTTTCGACATTTAATTCTAAACTGCTCCATTTGACTGGGTTTTTTTTCAAATTTTGAATTCAGTATTCGACGTAAACTATTTAATTGATCTTAAAAAAAAGTAGAAAAGGGAATATCTCAGACAATGATACTGCTTGCATGGCAGGAATTTTAATTCATTTATATTTCTAAGATTGTAGGCCTTCAGCCGACTTGATGTTCATCATTGGTATTTCGAGAAGTGTGGACGATCATTTAGATGCTACAAAACAATTCATAATAAACATTATACGACGTTTACCAATTGGTCCAGATGATTTCAAAGTTGCTTGTATCACTTACAATTTTAATGCCACTTTAGTTTTCGACTTTTCAAAGCATACAAATCTATCATCATTGACCTCAGCCATTCAGTCAATTACAAACGGTGGAGGACCTACTTACACTGTTCATGCTTTAAAGCAAGCAAGAAAGGTAATTAACTATTTTAAATATTCTAGTATATAAAAACTGAATATGGTGCACATGATGTCAAACTCCATTGCGCTAAATCTGGTATTGTACCGACAGTTCACTTAAGCGAGGATAAAATATCTGTTATCGAAGAATATCATACTGAATTACTTGAAAAATAAGTTTTTACAGTTCTTGAGTAATTATAAGCACACTGTCTGAACGGTTTTGATATTTACAAATAAAAAATATCTTAATATTATAACGATACTTTTCGTTAACAGTTTCAGATACTGTTTATATCATATGCTTGTTCAGGATTTACATTCATTCACTATTGGTTATTCATATGGCTTCGACTCATGCGTTTATATATCCCTTTAATATTATCAAACCTCTCTGTGATATAAATACCATGATAAACCACCAACCAGCAAATTTGAAAGTTATGGGATTGTCTAGCATCAGCAAGCTTAAGACTACGCTAAAAGAATAAATTATAAATATTTTTGCACCATACAGACACTTAACAGAAATTTAAAAATAAACGATCAAGATTTTTAAAAAATCGTACTGACAACTAGTTCGGCCCTATAAATGGCCTTACTCAGTTTGAATGCTTTTATCATCAAATGCAACACAATAAGTAGTCATGCGTGAGCTCAATAATATGTTTATATGATATGACATTGTTAGTCGCAATGAACATGAATTACTATTAGAACGTGGCTGTGCACTAAAATAAGATTTCACTGTAAGGTTTTTGAGATAGCTTTTAGAAACTCTCAATTCAAAGCAAAAGTATCAATATGACAACATTCTGCCTATGTATATTTAGTTGTGCATCCCTCTTTGCCGACTTGTTCCTTTCATTCTTGAGAGACTTCTTAGGAAGAAAGAAAAGAACCTGGCAATATCCATTTGCTTTACTTTCCGCTATATAGATTATGTTCTCTCACTTAACTTTGTTGAAAGCATTTATCAAATCGATCGATACATCTAGAAATTGGCAATGAGGGTCGGTTGAAAACATTTTTTTACGACAAAAAAAAGGTGATTTCAGCTTCCTAATTGTGAATTTTTCCATATCTATTCCAGTAACTTCTGCATATCAACATATTAATACGATATTATGAGAGTGAATATATACTGTACAGACCAAACGATGACTTTGATCAAAATTTTTTTCTTATCAAATCTTAAGTCTAGATTGTTGTAGATTCTGTTTGATGAATTCAGTGGTTTACGACCTGGTGCTACGAAATACATTATTCTCTTGTACGATGGGCTATCAACTGATAGACATACAGCCTTCACTGAGGCCCAATCACTACACACAAGTACGATGTTAACAGCTGTAGGTTTTGGTAACTCTGTAGGTCACAGTGAATTAGTGAACATTGCGTCAGATGCGGACCATGCATTTACATACCTCCATGAGGAAGACGTCTACAACCGACTGTTAAAGGACACTGTTGACAAAGATTGTACAGGTAGGGGTATTATCATTGAAACTGTTATCATTCAGAAAAATTGGGGAAGTTGCTTTCTATATATAAAAAGGGAGATGTGATACAATTGCCAAATGGTCAACTTCCCAGGGACTAAATAGATTAAAAGGTAACAACTACATGTCATTAACGGCCTTAAACAATAAGCAAAGCCCATACCGTATGGTCAGCTATAAATGGCCCCGAAATCACAAATGTATAACATTTCATTCGAGGAAACTATGTAAAAAGAATAAAGAACAAAAAAAAAAATAAGTATAGATATAAGAATACTCGAAGTAACTGATAGCTAGTCAGAAGCCAGTAAAAGCTCAACAAAAATTATGCGTCTAAGACCAAATTCGTCAACTACTTATTGTTCACTACTACTTAAAACTACATTTTTCATTCCTTTTTAATTGTATATTATGCTTTCAAATCAATGTTTCGTACTGAAACATATTCTTCAATTAAAAACTGTCAATTAAATTATTTTTTTGTTCAAAAAAACTATTTTATTATGTATGCGAATAGTCGAATTCGTTGTGATTATAATGATTTGCAAGTAAAAAATCCTCATCTCTATACTAACTGGTATAAGGTTATCAATACACTTCTTTTAAAGTCTTTCAAAATTCGTAATCAATCAAAATATTTATAGAAAATTCAACTTGTTATTTTCACAATGATGTTATTATGTGTTACAGCAAAATATTTGTTTTAAAGTTTTCGTTGCAAATGTGATACATAACAGATACAAAAGTTATGTCTACGTCACTTATTGTTTTAAATTTTATTGTAGATTGCATCCTGCATTCCAACGTAGAAATAATGATCGTGTTTGACGCACAAGTTGACGATTTCATGGATCGAAAACAAGCACTAGGACAAACTATAGATATATTATCTTCATTTAGTTTTACGGAAAACATGACCGTTGGGATGGTTAGCGATTCATCAGATCCTAAATTCATTTTCACAAAGTGTTGGTCAAAATACAAAACCAAAGACACACTTATTTCTGCAGCATTTACGGTCGATCAAGATAAAACTGACAACGGGGAGATGCACCGATTACTTGACTTTGTCATACAAAAGGGGTTTTCAAAAACTTCTTGTAGCTTAGATGATGCCAGAAAAATTATTCTTATGATATCGAATGGCCAATGGAGAAGCATTGCAAAGATCAAAGAGATTATAACATCACTGCATGCTGTCAATATAGAAGTTTATGGTATTGCATCGTCTTATTATATCTCACTGGAATCATTTCAGGAAGTTCTGGTTGATGGAAGTAACTTGATTTACATCAAATATCAAAATGATGCATTAAAAATATATTCACCTATGATAAACCGATATATCTGTTCACATGATATTTTCAAGAAAAGAACCTAGTAAATCAAATATATGGCATGATGTATTACTTTACATCTACATCTGAATATAACATATAATTAGGTGTTTAATATGATAAAAGGTGATTTTCCGTAACATGTATTATATAGCTTTATAAAAATTATATTAAGAAGATAATGAGATTATTTGAAAATTTTAATTAAAAGGAAATATGTGTAAAAACATATTTATGGTCGATACATCAGCTGGTGGACTTTAAAGTCCCCGAGGGTATCATCAGCTCAGTAGTCAGTACTTCGATACTGACATGATTTAACAAACTTTACTAAAACTTTTCGTTTATAAATTTTGAAATTATTTAGAAACTAAGGTTTCAACTTCCTCATGCAAAATTGGCTTTAGATGAATTTGGCTATTTATTTTAGGTATGTTTAAAATATAGCTCTTCAACGGTTTCTATACTTATACATCGGATTTCAAATGTTTGGCTTTGAAAGTTCCTGAGTAGGGTAAATCCAGAAAAGCGCTTCGGCCGGAAGAAATTATTAAACGTGTTGTTTTCAATTTCTTTATAATATGCGTTTTCATAGCTCTACAATCTGTTGATACCTGTATCTTTGTAAAATTGAGAATGGAAATGGGGAATGTGTCAAAGAGAAACCAACCCGACCTAATAAAAAAACAACAGCAGAAGGTCACCAACAGGTCTTCAGTGTAGCGAGAAATTCCCGCACCCGGAGGCGTCTTTCAGCTGGCCCCTAAACAAATATATACTAGTTCAGTGATAATGAACGCCATACTAATTTCCAAATTGTACACAAGAAACTAAAATTAAAATAATACAAGACTAACAAAGGCCAGAGGCTCCTGACTTGGGACAGGCGCAAAAATGCGGCGGGTTTAAACATGTTTGTGAGATCTCAACCCTCCCCCAATACCTCTAACCAATGTAGAAAAGTAAACGCATAACAATACGCACATTAAAATTCAGTTCAAGAGAAGTCTGAGTCTGATGTCAGAAGATGTAACCAAAGAAAATAAACAAAATGACAATAATACATAAATAACAACAGACTACTAGCAGTTAACTGACATGCCAGCTCCAGACTTCAATTAAACTGACTGAAAGATTATGATTTCATCATATGAACATCAGACACAATCCTTCCCGTTAGGGGTTTAGTATCATACCATCATAACATATATGAGAAGAACATAACCCGTGTCATGCCAACAACATGAACAACTGTTTTTAGAATAAATGTGTTTAGTTCCGACGCAAAGACCTTATCAGTGACTCAATATTAATGCCAAAATATGCAATCTTTAATGACTTGACAACAGTATCGTAATTATATTCCTTCTTAATAAGGCTATTCAAAGGTTTTGTAAGTTTCTGAGATGAATACTGACACCTTTGTGCTTTATAAAGAATATTTCCATAAAAAATTGGATGTGAAATACCTGAACGTATAAGAAGTCTGCATGTTGAGCTATATTTACGAATGATGTCTTTATACCGATGATAAAATTTAGTAAATGTTTTGACTAGTTTGTGATATCGAAAACCCTGGTGTAATAATTTTTCAGTAATACATAAATTTCTCTCGTTAAAATCTAAAACATTGTTACATACACGAGCGAATCGTACAAGTTGAGATATATAAACACCGTAAGATGGTGACAAGGGAACGTCACCATCTAAAAACGGATAATTAACGATAGGAAATGAAAAATCATCCCTTTTATCATAAATTTTAGTATTTGTAGACTGTTTTTCTCTGTCAGTTACAGACGTCTTTATACTAAAAACATCGGAATGAGAGGCGAAAGATACTAGATGGACAGTCAAACTCATAATTCGGAAATAAACGGACAAAGCCATGGCTAAAAAAGAAAAAGACAGACAGAAAAATAATAGAACACAACATACAACATAGAATACTAAAGTCCAATAAAACGAACCCCACCAAAAAATGCATTTGATTCTCTATCTTGGGACTTTTTGTTGTCAGTGTTGCAATTTTTTTAATTTCGGTGAATCTATTAATAACTGGGTTAAAGTATTTTATAATAATATCTCATCTGCAGTCATTCAGGGAGGAAATATTTCAAACTTTTTTTAAAAAAGGGAAATAGGACGTGGCTGAAGACAAAGGGATCCCTTATCACCTTACCTTTTTTTACTTTGTGCAGAAATTTTGGCAATTAGAATTCGACGGAATAAAAATATTACTGTCATAACTGTGACTAAGATAAAACAGTGAACAGTGAACAGTCCTTAAATCAAACTTTAAATGAATTAGATTGCTATGCAAACCTCTCAGGGCTAAATATAAACTATTCTAAAACACAGGTAGTTTGGATTGGGAGAAAAAAATACGGTAGTGACAAACTTTGTCCAAACAGGAATTTATCCTGGGGTGCAACATCTTTTAAGTTATTGGGTATACATTTTGACGTAGATCTTGATAAAATTATTAAAATCAAATATAGTGAGAGAGTTTTGCAGGTAAAAAATCTAATCATAATTTGGTCAAAAAGAAATCTTACATGTAATTTGTAAAATCACAGTTGTGAAAACTCTGATTTTACCCGTCCTTAATCACCTTATAATTACATTGCCAAACCGAAATCAAGAATTTTTGAAAAAGATAAATGAGCTTATTGTTACATCTGTTCATAGAGTCAAGAAAGAGCTGTTACAAAAGGAATTTAGTGAATGTGGATTGATCAATCTTAATTCCTCCATCATAGCACTCATATCTACATGGGTTAGAAAACTTTTTCAATCTAACAATATTTCCATAATAAATCAAGAAAAAATATTTAAGTTTAGAAATGGTTATCTGTCAAACATTAAAGTAAAGATGAAAAATAAATTGTGGCAGGATGTATTCCATGCATGGGACATTATTGTGGATAAAGAAGAAAAGAATATGTGGGAATATTTTTGTCAAGCCCACTGTTGATTGAACAATTGTACAAAAATAGAAAATAAACCTGTATTTTATAAAAACTGGTTTGATAAAGGTATATTTTTCATAAATGACATTGTATCAGATGCTGGAAAAATTCTTAGTTTGGAACAGTTAGAAGAAACATTTGAAATTGATAGATATGTCATAACAGCATAATTTCTGCTGTAAAGAATGCACGAAAGGAATATGTTTTTGATAATTATAAACTAATCACCCCTTTTATTCCTTCATTTGCAAAGGTTTTTTAAAGGTCAAGGGGAACTAAAGACATGTATTTACTATTAATAAAAAAAACAATATAGTTTCAAGTGTTCAGAAAAAAAGGGGATCAAATTGTAAAGGTAAATGAAGAGGAATGGAAATTAATTTTTGAATTACCTTTTAAAGTCACAAAAAATACCAAACTGCAGTGGTTACAATATAGAATAAATCAGAATATTTTAGGTACTTATAAATTTTTGAATAAAAATATAAGGTCACTGACAACCCAAATCGTACTTTTTGTCAAGAAGAAATCGAAACTATTGTATATTTATTTTGGAATTGTGAGATTGTTCAAACATTCATTGATGAAATTGATTCATAGTTTTTGTCAAATGGTATAAGTGTTCCATTCACTATAAAATATTTTCTATTTGGGGACACTACAAAATCATTTTGGGGGAAGGCTGCAAATTTGATTTATATGCAGATAAAACAATATCTTTTCAACTGCAAATATTTTAAGAAAGCTTTAACAATACAGGCAGTGCAAAGTAAAATAAAATCTTTATACAACACTGAAAAATTAATTGCTGTTAAAAGTAATAAAAGAGTAGATACTTTTGACAAAACTAAGAATGATTTTGCCATTCTTCTCGATGAATGATCAGATATTTTGTTTTACACTGTATACGTGTACATAAATTAGTAGAAATAGAATTGTCATATGATATATTGTCTCTTACATGAAAAAGAACTACATAATTTATCTCTGCAAATAAATAACCAAAAAAAAAACAAATTTTTTTTAATTTCTTTGAAATTGAATATTTATCTATTTTTTATATTTACTTCTTTATTTAATTTTGTTTCTTTTTCTTTTTTTTCTCTTCTTTTCATACATAATTTTGAATTCAAAATAATCTACGGACAGATTTAAAATATATATCTTATATACATATATATTTTTTTATTACTTCAACTACTTACATTATATATTTTTCATAAACTGTGTATTTGTTATATTAGAGAATTATGTTTGATTATCTTAATGGTAAACTTTTTTTGATATTACTGATATGGTATATAACTTTGTTTTTAAATATGGAAAATTGTATGTATGATATTAACAAAAACCTAACAGCTGTATATATATATGTTATTTACTAATGTTAACGAGGCCGGGATAAGGTATAAATGTATAACTTATAAATGTACAGATTTCAATAAAATATGATAAATTTAAAAAAACAATTAAAAAAAGATAAAACTGGGGGTGATCTCAGGTGCCCCAGAAGGCTAAGCAGAAATTGCTCTACATGTGCAACCCATTATGTTGCTCAATGTTGTTACAAACAAGGTAAAATGTATAATTCGGTAGGTCATATTCGTGAAAGGGAAGGAGATTGTATTTACGACATAGGAAATATTTCCGGTATCACCTGTGAAACGGTAATTCCATAAATGTCAACCAATTCCTTATGGCGTCCATAAAATTTGCAAAGGTATGATTTTAACTTGGAAGTTGGATGTTTATTTATTGATATTTTAATTGTGTATATATTTTCTTAATTATGTTTTTTTTTACTTTGAACTAGCTTGCAGTATCTGCGAGTACTCTCAGATCAGTACTTAATGTATTTTTGTTGTTAGGATATATAAGTACTTTGCCACGTCCACCTTGTGATTTTTATTAGATGTAATTTAGATTTATATCCATCAGTTGACTTTAGACGTTTTTGTTCTTACGATGAACCATTACACCACTGCATCCTAATTTAGATGTAAGCATAAACAACAACAATTTAGAAGACCATACTAATATGTTCATGCAATAAGAGATGAAATAAGAAAAAATACTTTGTCAAACATACAGATTAACACTTTTATTAATTTTTTCATATACCCATTTAAAAAACTGCATTGAAAATTAAAATTAAATTAAATTAAAAAAATGAAATAGGATTCATAAAATGGTTTGCCGATCGCTCGTACTATCTACCTTGATCATAACAAGCTTTTATGAAGAACTTATTCTCTTCAGAATATCTTTTAACGGAGTCACTACCGTCATACCTCCACAGAATGCTATAGCCATTCCAATACATCCAGTTTTGTTATATGGATGTTTCACTACGTATATGCATGTTCCGGAATCTCCGGGCTGTAGTCCTAAATTGATAGTTATTTGATTGTACATACGAAATATTCTTTTATCAGTCAAAAACCCTGTTCCTAGCTGCATATGAGCGGGAGAATTTATCCAAAGTGGCTGAAAAACATTTCCATTATAAAACGATGAAGCTTGACCTGCGTTTGAAAACAAAATGTCGACCTCAGATTGTTTGGGGAATGTTACACTTGCTTCCAATTTTGTCATGGCTCCAGCTGCAACAACATTAGCTGTTTGTTGTAGGATACAAAATTCTTCATGATCCAAGCAATTAGTATTTAGAAACGGACTTGATAAACCTGGAATAGAACCAAAATAAAATATTTAAGAATTTGTCTGTTTACTTTATTCACAGTTAAGGGCATACGATACAGTTACAGAGATGGTAATAACGTTGCTAACGTAAAATGTTATTTTCGCGACGTCAAACTGTGACATATCGGGAAAAGATGCATTTTTCGACTGATTTTTATCATTCAAACTGATTTAATTTGAAAACGAGTTCATGGACCCCTACTTCTTAAAACAGCAATTTGTTTCATTTTGCAGGGAGATTATGTGACCCAAATTTTATAAAACTGTAAATACCGGAATTTTTTTAATTTTGATAAACCTGCAGCAAAAAATTACGTATTTTCCTCAATTCATGAAAATTTGATAAATATGAGTTATTTCTGAATAAAAAATGCAGAACTTTTTACAGAAAATACCGATTATTTAACAAAAGACAATTTGTTATTATCTTTTATAACAAAAAGTTATGTCTTACTTTCGAAAAGGAAATTACGGCCACAAATCTGAATTTTGAGCAAATATACAAATTTTCGACCTCATTTTACTCAAAAAGTAGCACATGAAGGTATATTTTTTATTACATGTTAGATTTAATCAGGTAAACACTAGCCTATAAGCAGGAACTTCACGAACTTGTAAATACAGGATCAAAACTGTATCGTATGCCCTTAAATCATCTTGCAACGTAACGATGAACTAAATATTTGCAAAAATAGGAAGATGCAACTGTCCGTACGATAATTGTACATGTTTGATAACAGTCATCCAACTCATGATATACAAATTCAAATTGTAAATATTACAGCTATTCATTTATGTAGGTACAGTTGGGTGCAAACCAAGCATTACAAAGCGACGGTCATAATAAGGTAATGCGGCGTTTACTCGCGTGCACTTCATGTCAGCCACGTATTTATTCTTCGTTAACTTCGAAATTTCAAAAGACGTAACGGGCATTTACCTTCATGTTTACTTCTGCATTAACACGAAAACGGTGCGTTTTCTAATAGTAAACGGGCGTTTGCTTTTGCCTTTACCTCTGCGTTAACGTGAAAAAGACCGTCTTCCATATTGAAAACGTAAACGCGTGATTACAGTGTAGTAAACGAGCGTTAACACAGATTGTCATCATGTCCTGGATATACTGACTTATCACATGATAAGGTACATCAAAATGATTAACTGTCCATTTTCGATTGACATATTGACAATTACAGTATATGGTATTACACAACTTTATTTTTTTTAAATCAATCATCAGGTTGTTATTTATTAATCTTTTTCTATGTTAGTTCGTGTTTGTTTTGTAGCAGATCAGTGTTTCTGTTTTTCTGTTGTTTTCCTGTTATAGTTGATGTGTTCCCCTGTTTTTTGGGGGTTTTTTTGGGGGTTTTTTTTGTGACACGGATTTGTTTCAGATAATCGTTTCTGTCTATGGAACATAGGGTATACTGCTATTTCTTTTTATTTATTCTTTAAATCAAGATCGACCATGATATTCCAATAGATTCAGAAATTCATATTATAATACACATGTGAACCAAAATCATTAACGTGGAAATAAACTAATTTCTAACTATCACATTTTCATACTCGTAAGATAATCGAATTGAAATTCATAATTTCGCATATCATTAAAATAGCTTAGATTTATAATAACAATCCTCACATCTGAGAACAATGCATTTAACGTTAAATTCAACACCAATTATCGTTATCTTGATGATATTTTCCTTTAAATAACCAAGAATTTTCTAAATATACTACCGAAATGTACCCGATGGAACTTTCTACAAATAAATCAATCATAAACGGTAAAAACTGTATATTCCTAAATCTAGATATTTAAGTTTTACATGGGAAGCTCAACACTGAAATTTACGACAAAAGGGACGATTTTTCATTCCATATTGTTCATTTTCCTTTTGTAGAAGTGGACGTCACTTTGGTACCATTTTATGGTGTTTTTATAACAGAACTCGTTCGCTCTGCACTTGTATGAGTGACGATTCTGATTTCAATGAACGTAATATATGAAAGCTTCAACAAAATACATTAAACCTTTAAAACATTCTTCTATAGATATAAAGATTTGGTTTTGAAGTTTGTTGGTGTGGTCTGTTTATTTGTAAAACGTATTTCTGATGAGTTAAGCCTTTTTCATGTGATTTTTATAGTTTGTTCTTATGTTGAACTGTTAAAATCTGTCGCAGGTTAGCTCTTGCTAACATGCTCAACCCCGCCACATAATGTAGGTGCCGCTCCCAAGTTAGAAGCTTTTGATTCACTGGTTGTCATTTGTTTTTCGTTCTTTATTTTGTACATTAATTAGGCTGTTAGTTTTCCCTTTTAAATCGTTTTACATTACTAGTAGTCATTTCGGAGCATTTTATAGCTGCCTATCCCATATAGGCTTTGCTATTTATTGAAGGCAATACAGTGACGTATAGTTGTTAATTTCTGTGTCATTGGTGATGTATTTGTATTGTAGTCCTGTAATGTTATGTTGTCATTTTAATGTTATATTTAACATTGCCATTAAAGCGAAAGGTTTGGCATGCCACAAAACAGGGTCCAACCCACCATATTTTTTTTCTTTGTTAAAATATCCTGCACCAAGTCAGAAATATGGCCATCGTTATACTATAGTTCTTTTCTGTGTGTGGTACGTTTTAACGCGTTGGGTTTCCGTTTGTTTTCTCTTATATTTGATTGTGAATTCACATTACTATAAGAAGTGTCATGGTACTTTTTTGTCCTAAATGTGTTACATTTAAATGGTGTGTCGTTGTTCTCTTCTTATATTTAATGCGTTTCCCTCAGTTTGTGTTTGTTACGCAGATTTTGTTTTTTTTCCATCGATTTACGAGTTTAGAACAGCGGTATACTACTGTTGTATTTATTTACTATCTAAACCAATGACTTTAATCTGATCTGAGACGATAATACTAATGGACAAACGAGCAAACATACAAACAAATGGAAGAGCAAACCAGAAATCATTATGCATCCTACCCTAGTATCGGAGGCGTGGACATTAAATACATTTTGTTTTAATTGTTTTTGACTTTGATCGGTTTTCAATAAGCCAATGCGTACTTGTACTTCCAAAACAAATCAAAATTCTTGAGAAAAAAACATTTCTAAACAATTTATAAAAACTAAGAAGATTTGGAATGAGTTTCAATGAGACAACTCTCCGTCCAAGTCACAATGTGCAAAATTTAAACAATTATAGTTCAAAGAACGGTCATTGTATTTTAATTCAAATATATTAACCGAAATTCATACTTTCCTTTGCATATGAGAATGTAAAAATAAGAACATCGGTAAATATCCGAAAAACAACTTGATGTACATACCTAGTTTTACAAATGGACAGGCGTTACCATAACCATCCAAAATAAAATCATTTGGGTCAAAATTTGCATTGTTTTGCATCAGGACAAGGGCTGCATCAATACTTGTTTTAAGTTTGTCATCATGATCAAAAGTTCTCCAAATAACTTTGCCGCAGTCAACGAGTCCTTGTGTCGAATGGCAAAATGCTTTGGCCCCAGGAAGACGAGAAAAGTCGTAAGACGACGACAAAAGAGTCTGGAAATCATACATTACGTGGGCACGTGTTAGAAAGCAATCAAAATCCAAATATTGCACAAACCCCCCTAACGTTCCAATGCTTGTCTGTGGTCCTATTTTGTCTCCAATGCGTAGTTTTGTAATCATACTGAGGTTACCGTCAATTATGTCTGTAGGTACACCATTAATCAAAGATGGAAAATGATCCTCTCCTAATGGAAGAATTCCTTTCTTTTTACAATAGAAATGAATGCATATTTTCTCTTGTATAGCATGCACTTTATTAAATGATTTTGACTTCAAGACTGATGGACATATTAAAGTAACGTTTGAATGGCAATTGAAAATGTTTTCTACTGTATTTTGCGACAAATTCACCTTTAAGAAGTATGAATGTGTGTATTTGGTTGAAAGGAGGTTTGAGATTGTTACTGCTTCTGAATCTTCAGAATTTGATAAGTCGGGATTTACCTCTTCAATTTCAAATCCATGATATGTATCGGGGCTTTCAGAAATAGGAATACGTGTCAAAATAATGATAACTTTTCTATTCGTGCAGAATGGATTGTCTAAAACCATTGATCCTTGACACAGACAACGTATACCTGGGTAAATATCGATTGCATTAATAAGGTTTTTTGCAAATTCTAAAAAGAATTCTCTTGTTATACACCATGCAATTGCCTTTGCTATATTTGTATCACGTTTTTCAATGGCAATATCGAGCACTCCTTTCATATCTGCAACAGTCATGGCATGTTCCTGCTTATGTGCTAGTACCCATCTCATCAAAACGTAAAATTTATTTGCCGATGCCTCAAGGAGTACATTTTGCATAAATAGCCTGTCTCTACAATGCTGGCTTGACTTGTTAGAATAAATTCTCTCGAACTCAGACATTACATCCTGTTGACGTTGGTTTTGTGATCTTGTAATGTTGGAATCCAAAATATGATCTATAAAAGATACATTATAATGACGTAAGGATTGATATGTCATATGACAGTTGGTATTCAAATAGGTATTAAAAGGCGACTCTTCTGGTAAACTTGTTGTTTTACTAACATGAAGCAAAATTTATATTAAACTCTTAATTAAAACAGGAAATTAAAACAGCAGAAACACTGAACTGCTACTAAAACAAACGACTTTAAACTGTATTAAATGGTTTATACTATCAAATATGCACCAACAGATGCACGACCAATACGATATCTCTAATGAGACCTTCTATTCACCCTAACTCTGAATATCCCACACTTTATCTTCACATTGATTTTGAGACAGCTTAGTTAATCCAAATTCGACCCAGGTTAAATAAAAACTACTATCACTTCATTTTAACCAGGATGAATTAACTCAGATCTAACACAATTAGAATGTGATGATTCTGTGAGGGATGTATTAGAAAAATTGTTTTGATGCTTTCAAGGTTACACATCTTACATCCTGATGTTACGATAGTTTATCCATAACTAAAATTAACCCAACATTGTATTCATATCTTTGGTTGTTATTAGAAAAACATTTTGACTTCCTTATATTATCCTTCAAATGATGTCTGTCGATCACAAAATTCCTTTTTTGTGGTCATGATAAACCTTAACTGTGATTCAAATATCATATAACAGTAAAATAGGTGTAACTACTTGCCTAATCGTTCGTTCTTAGCGTAGAAGGACTGCAGATATTTATACTTTCTTTCCAGTCTTTTATCTATTATACAATGAATATGAATATTGTCACAAGTCATATTCAGCTGGTAAAACCAATCTGTAAAGAACAATCTTTTTAGCTGATATATTTTTAATAATCCACAGGCTTAAATACCTTTGATAGTTTAGAATGTTTAATGCACAACGTTTTCAACTCTATGTACTCTACCGTTCGTGTTAAATTTCGCTTTCCAACTGTTTCTATAAGAGGGCCGCTTATTAGACTTGTATAGACAAAACGCGCATCTATAGTATTAATTTGAAACCAGTTATCTTTAATGACATTTCGTAACTCTTAGGTCGATATCATATACGTTTTAGTTACGACCCCGAGGGTAACACCAGTCCATTAAATATCAATATGCGCTGGCATAAATATCATTAAAACATTCATTTTAATTTATTGTTTTTCAGATGGTGTGTTTTTCGATGAACTAAAGTGTTCCATACCTCGAAAGAAAAGCATTGCTTGCATTTTCGAAACTGTTTTGAAATAGTTTTCAGTTCTCTTCAACTTCGTAAAAGAATGACAGACCACTGTACCGATTCGAGCTGTACTGATGAGTCCTAAGTAGATGAAACCCACACTGGCAGTTAAGGTTATGATCCCGGTATGTTGATGATTTTTACGATATTTTTTTGCATTTTAAATTCATTTGCTTCAACTGTTAAAAAACACCAAGTGTACGCTTCAACCATAAAGTAAAACATCTTGCGCTGCTTTTCTGTAACTTTAAAAAAAAAAAGAACTCTGTAAATCAAATAAATCTAGAAAAATGCCAAAAACTTATAGGCAGGTACATTGACTAAACAAAATGTATGCATGACTTTGTTTAGTCAAAGTTTGTGGTCTTTAATTTTAACATATATATGTATATCAGTCTATAAGAAATAATGGGTCTGTAAACACTCACTTACTTTTACATACAGATTCTTCTGTCTTAGAATTCGAAGATGTCATCATTCTTATATCTATTAAATATATACATACTGCATAACTAAAATCAAATAGTCACAATGACTATGTAACAATACATAAATTGATAATTAAAGTTAAAAGGTAAAAAGAAATTAAGGTTCCAAGTCCTTTTGGCAAAGTTTGGTCATATTGCCTTTCACGCCGTTAGGTTCTTCCCTGACTATCAAATATTTGGTTTTCGAGTGTTCCAGTTGAAGGTAAGTTCCAACGAAAGCGATTGGCACTTTAATACGCAAATTCAAACAGACCTTATATTGAACATTGATACACATTGAATGTGAATAGATCGGGGAGACCGGAAATACCTGTACAAAAATCGAGACAAAAAAATGCAACCGTCTTAAAACTATATAGAAAGTTGTAGAAAGATACTTATTAACAAAAAAATAATCTTTAATTTCTTAACCTGCACAAGCAGACTTTTTATCTTCACGAAAAGATAATATTTCTCTACTGAATAGAGAAAACCGGTGTGTACGATAATATAGGTGTAAAACAATAAGCAAACTTTGGGAAAAATAAATATGTAAAGGACTTTTTAGAACACTTTGGAAATTGGTGACCTGAAAGATCTTCCGAATTTGTATGTACGTGACTTTTTCCAATTCTTTTGCAGCAAATATGTGCATCCTTTAAATGTCGGTTTAACAAGCTTCTAAAGCCATTATCTAGATAAATACTGTACATAACACATCGTGTATTTGCATGTATATTTCTTAGAACAATCACAGTTTAACAAATATTTGCTACAAGTGTAAAATGTAACTAGAGGCTCTAAAGAGCTTGTGTCGCTCACCTTGTTCTATGTGAATATTAAACAAAGAAAGCAGATGAATTCATGACAAAATTGTGTTTTGGTGATGGTGATGTGTTTGTACATCTTACTTTACTGTACATTCTTGCTGCTTGCAATTATCTCTATCTATAATGAACTTGACCCAGTAGTTTTAGTGGAAAATGTTAGTAAAAATTTACAAATTTTATGAAAATTGTTAAAAATTTACTATAAAGGACAATAACTTCTTAGGGGATCAATTGAATATTTCAGTCATGTTGACTTATTTGTAAATCTTACTTTGCTGAACATTTTTGCTGTTTGCTGTCTATCTATAATAATTTTCCAAATAATAACCAAAAACAGCAAAATTTCCTTAAAATTACCAATTCAGGGGCAGCAACCCTACAACGGATTGTCCCATTCAACTGAAAATTTCCTGGCAGATATATCTTGACCTGATAAACAATTTTACCACATGTCAGATTTGCTCTAAATGCTTTGACTTTTGAGTAATCAGCCAAAAACTCAAAACTGCATTTTACCCCTATGTTCTTTTTTTAGCCGTGTCGGCCATCTTGGTTGGATGGCCTGGTCACCGGACACATTTTGTTTTTAACTTAATACCGCTAAGATGCTTGTGGCAAAATTTGGATTAAGTTGGTCCAGTAGTTTCAGAGGAGAAGATTGTTGAAAAAGATAACTAAGATTTACGAAAAATGATTAAAAATTGACTATTAAGGGCAAAAAAGGGACTCCTAATGGGGTCAACTGACCATTTTGACTTATTTGTAAATCTTACATTTTTTAACATTATTGCTGTTTATCTCTATCTATAATAATATTCAAGAGAATAACCAAAAGCAGTAAAATTTCCTTACAATTACCAATTCAGGCAGCAACCTAAAAACGGGTTATCGATTGATCTGAAAATTTCAGAGCATATATATGTTGACCTGATTAACAATTTTACTCTGTCAGATTTGCTCTAAATGCTTTTGTTTTTGAGTAATAAGCCAAAAACTGCATTTAACCCCTATGTTATATTTTTAGCCATGGCGGCCATATTGGTTGGTTGGTCGGTTCACCGGACACTTTTGTAAACTAGATACCCCAATTAATATTGTGGCCAAGTTTGGTTTAATTTGGACCAGTTGTTTCAGAGGAGAAGATTTTTTTAAAAGTTAACGACGACGGACGACGATGGACGACGATGGACGACGGACGCAAAGTGATGGGAAAAGCTCACTTGGCACTTCGGACCAGGTGAGCTAAAAATGAAAATGTGGTATAATTGCCAATGTGACAACTCTCCACAAGAGACTAAATGACTAATACAATAACAACTATAGGCCTTCAACAATGACAAAGCCCATAACGCATAACCATCTATAAAAGGCCCCGAAATGTTTTTTAGAAAAAGTTTTTGGTCAGTATCGTCACCGGTATTGTTTTCCTCAACTATTTGACGACTGAATTTCTATTGTTATCATTCATTGGATATTCCACTATAGACTCGATGAAAAAATACTTCATAACGACCATTAAAACCAGGGTCTTTAAAAATGATGGATCATTTAGATAGAGTGCCGCCTTACTGAACAATACGAACATTGGAAAATTTTATATACACAACAGTAATATACCTAACAACGACAAAGTTATTTTTTATTTACCTGCATATATTATTATGAAAACCGGTTTTTTTTTCAAAAGTGAATTGTTAAATATTTCGCGGTAATGACTTGCCATGAGTTTGTTTGGACTTGTTTCTTTGTTTATGTAATTTATATGTGTTTATCGTTTCTCGTTTTTTATATAGAATAAACCTTTGGTTTTCCCTTTTGACTTGTTTTACACTAGTATTTTTTGGGACCTTTATATGTTGTTGTTCAGTTTTAGCCAAGGCTCCGTGGTGAAAGCCGTATATGACCTATAATGGTTTACTTTTATAAACTGATATTGGGATGGAGAGTTGTCTCATTGGCTCTCACACCGCATCTTCCTATATCTATATAGCAACACCTCTTTGAAGGGTCCATAGGCTTACTTTCCTACCATGAAAAATCAATTAATATTCCTTGTATTCGTCATCTAAATTAAAATCTTTTCATCAAAATAAAAACAACCTTGTCCGTAAAACAATGCAAATGTGATTGTGACACTTGTTTTTCATCTTCTTTAAATATCACTTGTTGCTACTTGATATACATATGTATATGCAGAAGAGCCTTCTAACCATTTTTGTATTATTGCAAGGCTATGATTCTTGTTTATAACTTATTTATTTTAGAATCTATATGTTAATGCATATGTTGGCGTGTCAGATAGTGAAAGTACAGATTTATTAATAATGATTTCCACAAAAGTGTGTATGTGTGTGTCTTTAAAGAAGAGCTTCAGGGTGTTCGCTCCTCTTCTTTTTTTATATTTGTCAGATATTCGTTATTCCCTGGTTTTAATCAAGTAGTGCCCTTATAAATATTATCTGTTAACCCCTTTTTTTCTTTTCATGATTTATTAATTATAGTTTAAAAAGTCGTATTTGAAAATATTATGAAATCCATCTTATTTTCCAAAAATTTGAAAGAAGAAAAGTGCTAATGTTAAATGTAGGGAAATTCTAGTGAGAATTAGTTCCTATCAAATTTTCAATGCCTTATATCTCGAAGACAAGCACAGGGTCCTCCATTTTTTTTCTTTTAAAGAGCTTGTTACCTTTAGACAGAGTATATAACATTATTCAATAGATCATTACACGTGTTTGACAATAAGCGATAAACTATCAATGCAAAATGTATATCTGGGTATTTATCATACGGATTTCAGGTTATATCTAAATCATAGGTTTAGGACTGTATACTAATACCACTTAAAATTCCCCCGTTGGCATATTCTAATTGTTTCGGTCTCAATTTTAAATAATTCTTGAGCAAATATTGGTAATATAGTATTTTTTAAGCCAAGTGTATTGTAAACTATTTTTCGTTTGTTTCAGATTATCAAGATGGTACCCAACACCTTGACTAAAATGAATTTGGCTGCTTAATTTTCATAAGGTTTTTTACCAAAAATATACTTTGACTCTTTCACAAAATAGAAAAATTAAAAAAAATTTGAACCAACCACTTTATCCAAAAAATTCATTGGTTTTATAGCAGTTTGACAAACATAAACGTTTTTTGAATGATGCAACCTTAAGGTGGTACCTAACACTACAGGGAGATAACTCTGTAAAATTAGCTAAACGTTTTAATTACGTTGTGTTTTAACTTTAAGTGAATATTCAGCTTCTCAATGATCAAAATAAGTGTTATTTGAACTGCTATATAACCAATGTAATTTTTCTGATAAAATGGTTGGTTCAATGTTTTTGAATTTTTTATATTTTTGTTAAAGGGTCAAAGTAAATCCTTATTAAAATGTGAAGAAAATTAAACGAGTCAAATTAATTTTAGTAAAGGTGTTGGGTACCACCTTAACCAGATAAAACATAAGCTAGAAGTGTCATATTTGGAATGTAAATGACACTCTCCTTACGTTCAATCATATTTTCGTCAAAATGTTAAAAACAAATCTTTAGCAAGGCTCAAAGTATATTCAATAGTACTTAAAAACTATTGTTTTGCTATTCTTGATTTAATAGATATATAATATAATACCTACATGAGATAACTAACAGCGTTGGAGATAGTAGTAATACGCAACATACTGTCACTTTTTTAATGAAACAGCAACCTGTAAACAAACAAATGGGACATTACAAAAACCCTTTTAATGCTGGACAAAGATGTTTTTTCTTAAAATATTTTACTCTTGTGTAAGACTGTATATTTATCTCTGGATTTCTATATTGTTACCTCGATTTATGTTTTATTATCTCTAGTAAATTTATGTCACGTTCCAAGTACAGTCAAGTTGAGTTCGTAAAACTAGACATGTACATCTTATACATTATCTTAAGGATGTATTCTTCTGACAACCTGACAATTCAGTCTCGTTCAGTCTCATTGAAATCTCGTTCTGGAATTTATTCGAAATCATGTGATATAAGTGGAAAACGGCAATGAATTTGATAATAATCATAATCAAACTTAACTCTGTGAAAGAATTGTGTATTTCCAATAAGTAGTTTTTGAGTAATGAAATTTTCAAATTTTATTACTAATCAAGTCAGTCTTTTTGAGTGAAATTTTAGGCAAAATGGGTGAGGGGTACACAAAATGATTTTACCAGAAACATAAACATCCCATATATTTTTTTTCTTTTTAAATATCATAGATATGTATTTTTTCAATCATTTATAACAAGGAAGTTGAAAAAATATGCATTTTGTTCTTTAAACAGAAAAAAAACACAAATTTCCAAAATTGACAACATGGTAAATTTGACACGAAAACGCATCAAAATATGATAAAACTTTCTAATATTAACACCTACCTGTAGTTTTTTTTTTTAGTTAAACTTATTTAGATTGGTCCCCTTCATCTTTATTGAGAGTATGAGAAAAAGTTTAATTGTGGGATTGTGATTTTTTTTTTCTCGATTATAGCCCAAAAATGGGTAATAATTGATGAAAAATGGAAAAATCATCAAAATTGTGTACTTTCAGAGGGCTGTAGCAAAAAAAGAAGCACACTGCCATATCCATTTTTCTTCACCAATTATGTTTTTACAGTCATATTTACACAAACATCAGGTTTAGAAAAAAAAGTTTAATTCTAGAATGTTTTGCCTCCTCAAAGGTGTACATCCTTAAGGCCAATTATAGTAGCCTAATATCCGAAATGTACCTCTACATATTTTTATCATTGTGTTATAGTCACGAAGAATATATAGAAAAATTAATATAAATGCAATTAAAATATAGATTACTCAGGTGAAAAGTTAAACGATCAGCTATCAAATTTTTTGTACAGCTAAGCATTTACTACCAAAAAATACATTGTGTTAATCGTTGAACAAACAAAATGAAATAAAGTTAAATAAACCATGCAGTGATTCTATGGATATAATATGATTAACCTATTGTTAATGATACCTTATGAACTAACCGAAGTACAAATCTTTTAGTTGTGTATGTGTAATTGAAAACGTAGACACAAAGTTTTTTGTGATTAACCTTAGCCGAATTTAAAACAGTAAAAAATAAAAGAGCTTCGTAAATAAAAAAAAAGTTACAAAATTTACTAAAAATTGAGACAATCACAACTTACACACGCCGGACCGATTTTAGATAGAAAAGCCTTTTACACAGAGAAATTTTACTCACATCAATTTAAATCTGTGTGAATCTCACCTATTATTCAAATGAATTTCACCTCACACGAGCTTATAAGTTAAACACACGGGAAATCAGTTCACAAAATTGAGAATAGAAATCGGGAAAGTGTCAAAGAGACAACAACCCGACCATAGAGCAAACAATAGCCTAAGGCCACCGATGGGTCTTCAACCCAACGAGAAACTCCCGCACACGGAGGAGTCCTTCAGCTAACCCCTAAACAAATATGTTACTAGTTCAGTGATAATGCGTCATACTAAACTCCGATTTATACACAAGAAACTATTTAAAAATTAAATAATGAAGATTATCAAAGGCCAGAGGCTCTTGACTTGTGACAAGCGCGAAAATGCGGCAGGGTTTAACATGTTTATTGATATCTCAACCCTCCTACTTTACCTCTAGTCAATGTAAAAAAAACACACAACAAAACGATAAGTGAAACTCAGTTTAAGAGAAGTCCAAGTCCGATATCACGTGCAGCTCTCACAGGAATTTTCAAAATAATGTAATTCAAACACAATCTCAAGATTTAATTTGTTCAAATACAATAAAACCACAAATTTTTAATTCTGTAAAGTCCTCCTGAAATTGCATGAAAACTGTCACGTGAGTTTCATGTGTTAGCTCATTCGGTGTGAATTGCACCTGCAATTTTCACTGGAAGTTCAAGTGAGATTCAGGTAAAGTTCATTTGAGCAAACTGATTTGTGTAGGTAGAGCATTTGCATTATGCAGTTGATCTCCTCTTTTATACGATATCCTAAGAGTTTTCAATCATTACGAAAGAGACCGTTATCATTCTCTTGGCAATTCTAATGAGCTATACTTACAAAAAAAGATAAGAAACATGCATTGGTCAGTCCTCAATTCAGTTTTAATCGATGTTACACAGTCTGTAAAATAAAAACCAACTATTTTAGAAAATAGCTAAATTATTTGAAATATTTTATAAATTCTTTCATCAATCTAAATTGTTTTTCGACATTCAAAATGTTTTATCAGACAAGGCCGGCATTGGCAACAAGAGGTCAACCATTATTGGTATTCACTAAATCTATATTAATTTTCATCGACAATATTGATAATCTTTATTTTCTTAGTTTGCCTTTCTGTTCAACACAATTGTACATATCGACAGAGGTGGTGGTTTCAATTCCTGTGATTATAGATGGAGAAAACCAAAAAAAATAATTTTCAAACACAACCAAATATGAATTAATCCCATCAAAAATTTTAAAAAATGTGTTATTGAGGCCGATATATACTTCCTCTGATAGAAAAAGTGTGTATTCAAACCTGTTTCATTATTCTAAGAAACTATATAAAAGATATAATTACAAAAATGAATAATGGCTGAAGTAATATGATAATTCTAATGAATAAATGAAGAAAAGAAACCAGATCAACAAAAAACTAAACGGATTGCATGAATAGAGAAAGACCGGTTTTGTCGACAGAATAAGAGTCTCCAGCTATACTATTTCTCTCCCAAATACAAATCCATATTTAGTCTAATTATATAATCGTTAATATAACACAATCGGTATCAGAGGACTATCCTGCAAACCATTTCCAAAGACTGTAGAAACAAAAACATCGGATTAATTAACCAAGTCTTGATTCTGACTTGCTACTGCCCCATTACAATTTTTAGCATTTATGGTGTAAGGAGCGTATGATTTGAGTAATGTCAACGGCATTGCGAATAGTTATATATTTTGATTGTCCTGTCACTTAAGGTAGTTCAGGGGTATAGAACAAATATGACATAATTTTCTTATCCTTTGCCAAAATGAAGATTTAACTATGCTTTTTCAAAAAAAATAATAAAAAGTATGGGTCAACGCGCTATTTTGCAAGTTACGAGTCGTTCAATATTGTCGAAATTAGCTTAGGTTGTTCATAAAAAAAAAAACCACTTTTTTGTGCATAAAAAGAAATCTAAAAGACAGAATTTTGAAATAAAACATCAGAAGATAGGTTTTATGAGATGTTTTCAGAAAAATAGGAAAAAAAATGGTGCTACCGAATTTGTTTTCTTGCTACAAGTACAAAAGGAAAATTTGCCTATATGTTCCAGTATAAATTTTGTACTTAAAGACTTATCTCCCCTTCAATGACTGATTTCAAAATTTATTCTAGGAACACAAATATTTGGAATTTGTTTAAGTAATTTCGATAATGTGATGAATCACTAAGTTTTCTCCATATAAGTTCGCCGTTTGACCAATAAATTGCAATTTGTCTCCAAATTTGCAGATTTGCGCAAAGAACTAGCTTACATATAGACCGATTATGTACTGTAATTGTACAACTCAAGATGGCGGTATGCCCCCTCAACAACCTTAATAAACACATTATAGTGAGCTCTAGCATGACACATAACAAAGTTAACATTACAATAAAAAATATAATATCTAAACAAGAAGTGCTGTTTCAATTTATTTTGTGAAATTTTACCTGTTTTTCACGCATTGTTGTAAATATAACCGAATTTGATGCGATTGTCATACAAGTGAGAAGTTTAGAGCTATGGAACCAGGTTCAACTCACCATTTTTACATTTGAAAATGCTTGTAACAAGTCAGGAGAATTACCGTTGTTGTCCATTCGTCTGATGTGTTTTGTCTATTGATTTTTGTAATTTTACTTATCATGATGATTTCATCTTTCAAATTATCAGCTTCCCTATTATCAGCTATATATACCCTTTGTCATCTGACGGTGTTTACATATCTCAATCAATACGTTTCGCTCTTGGATATTCACACTTTCCAAACTTACTAGAAATGAGTGTGCTATTTACACAAACACTGCCAGAATCATCAGACAGAACGACTTGAATCGAAACTACTAAAATTACGGTGTGTACATATCTCATTCCAAAATTAAATTTCGTTATAATTTTTTTCTTCAGCCCGATCTAAGTTTTAACTGACAGTTGATATATAATTTTGTATTTTACTTACATAGAAATATAAATATCAGCATTATTTCAGTATCATCTTTGCATACACCGATTACATCGTGGTGCTTACCAATTGACAATCCTGTTAAAGATTAATATAAAAATCTTTCTTATCATCTTTTTGACAAATTTAATTAGGTTTGCAAGGAACTCTTACTTAACGTTTAGAGGTTTTCTTGATTGCTTTTGTGTAATTTAATCAATCATTGAAGAAGCAGTCTGACTAATGAATAACCAATTCTATAAAAAACAAAACTTAAATTTTATGTCATTACTGACAGAAAAAAAATTCAAGGTTGATCCATATGGTATCTAGACAATTTCTAAGAAATGTGTAACATTTCACAAGATTGAAAGACTTTGCATAAACTAAAGTGATTAGAATAATAATGTGATCAAAACTATTATCAGTTAATTCAATTGGTTAATTTTGGATCTTTGCTGCTAAAATATATATCAATCTTAAAGCACTTATCAAAGACACCAGACAGTTTTCTTTTTTAGAAACACATTATGAGTGCATAAGAGTCTTAAATGCAGACTAAATTTGATCAGATGACTTGCGAAATAAATAAAACGAATCTAAAATCGATTTTTGTAAAAAAAGATAAAAAAAAAGATTAAAGAACATCTTTTCCTGAAGTCGATTATGTTTTGTATCTTTTATATTCACCTGGAAAAAAGTGTTGCAACACTTCCGTTAGAAAACAATCGGGACTGCTGAAATTGGTTAATATCATCATTCAGAGACAAGCAGCACATAGGATTCAATTGCAAATTTTCCTCACACAAACATGTCCGTACATGTTGAACTTTGCAAATTTATGAATATTCGGTAGACTAGTTATACTAAAAGCATCACTAAATAGCATCAATTTATTCATGTCAAATTGATATTGATATTAAAGTCATATAAGTCAGTCACTGGTGAACAATAATGTTTATCCAATTCTTAAATCAATGTATGTATTCATCATAAACTTAGTCTTCTGTGCACGGTTTTATCTTTTCTTACAAAAAATATCGTACAATCGTCAATTTTGTTGTTGTCTTTGTCTGTTATGATTTAACAAATATGGCATCTTATTAATTGCCGCGTTTTGAAGCCGCAGTTTACCGATTGGCAGCTAATTGTTAATAATCAACACAGAAGCATGGATATTGAGCACGTGTTCAACATGTTCAATCAGATAATAGTTTATTTCGATGACAAATCAATGCGAATGGCGATCACCGGATTTTAACAAGAGGGTCGTGTTAAGGTCACATGAATACGGAAAATATTTCGACAAATTACTTTCTGGAAGCAGGCATTAAAAAGTAAACATCTTCTAAATGTGGACAAATTAAAGAATGTTCATTAAATAAAGTATATAATGCAATTATCCAATTAGTTATAAAAACATATCCATCAATTGTTTTAAATTTGCGGATTCATATGACTTTAGATCGATTGTTTTCGTCACTTGGTCATTTGTGAATTTTGCTTTGACAATTATTTTTACCCGTGTTAGATTAGGATCTTTATCATGTTTATGTTTGTGTAAATTCATTTAAATGTAATCATTCCTGTTATTTCACATGTTTTAGGTATTTTCTTAACGTTTAATTCATCAGTCTCATAAATAAAGATAATTTACATATATATTTACCTATATTCTTGATATAACGCCCTTCTGCTATAAGAGCTAAACCTCTGTTAAACAGATTTTGGATGCTCAAACTATTTAGTTTGTCAAAAATGATTTTAAATTGTCTTGAAATCAATATAATCTTGAACTGATTCGGAAGTTGTTCGATAAATATCTCTATAATAAGATGTATATTCCAGTTCAAATCGTCACCTGTCTGATAACAGTCGTCAAAAAATTCAACAACTAATAAATGCTTCTTGTGGCCCACAATCTTTTTATATTTTTTCAGTGGCTCAATGACAACATAATTTAAACATTCACGTGGATTCTTCGGGCACAAAGTTCCGTATAAATAATCGCGGACCTTTGCATCCAAATACATGCTTTGTCCAATTTTTGGGAAACGCTTCATAATTTCAATTGCAAATTGTTTGATAAATGTATAGGGATTCCTGGATTGATCGTCATCTATTGTACACATATGATAAAACATAATTTTACTGCACAAGTGATATAATTCTGAGCTCTTTGAAGAACACAAAAAGTTTCTGATCAATGATGATTTATCCTGTCCTCGGAATGCATATATGATTAAACCATGTTGCGGTGCTTTCAATTTTCGAATAATTTGATCCTGGAAAACTCCTTCCGATAAGCTGTAAACAACGTTGTATTCTTTTATTACAAGAGGAAATTTCTCATCTGACTCATAGATTTTTCCAAGGCTGTTAAACATCCATTTTGAATTTTCCTGTTTCAAATACCCTGAAATATAAAGCGAACATATAATATATATGTCGTGTACAAGTTGCGATTTTATACAGGTAATAACATGAACAAACATTTTGTATTTTGTACATGTTATAATTCGTACAATGCAAAAGTACAAGTTATAACATGTGCAAAAGTACATCATACATACTATAACATGTACAAAATATTGCTTAAAATGGTTTTAACTTGTACAAAATTTGAAAAGGAAAAAATGTTTCTATTATTACAAAACATGCAATAACCTCAATGCTATTTTCATGATATGCTTTTGATTGTCCATTCATGTAAGTGTGATACCTTTTTTAAACAGTTAATGACCAGGGATCGATTTCTCGATTTATCCTTAAGAGTCGTCACAATACACATCCTAATTTCAATTTAAAGACGGACTTATGATCATCTTAAGATACACTTAAGTTGTGTCCCGAAGCAACGCAAACGCATCTTATGTTAGGACGTCCTAAACATATCGTAAGTGCAAAATTTTAAGTAATTAAAGTAATATTTCGATAAAATATTTATTAACGACGAAACCAATTAATAAAAATTGTTTACGAATAACATGTACTGAATTAATGCATGATTTCATTGGTAATCATTATAATATATCAAAAACGATCGTAATTTAAACTGGAAAACAATTTGTGTTGAAATGAGAATTGAATTTGTAGTGTCATCGTATTGTGAAACATGAAGTACAAAGTTTAAATGTATGCACAATTTCGTTTTATACGAGAAAACTGATGGTGCGTTTCATGTAATGTCCCTCTTCACATAAAATAATGAGCAATACGCAAAATTCAAACTTTATTTAGTTGGAATAAGATATGATGATATTAAGACACCTTTTAATTTAAAGTTAGGACGAAAAATGTGCTATCATTTCGGGGCATTTTCTTGCTGAATATGAGGTATGGGCTTTGCTCATTGTCGAACGCCATATAGTAATTTATAGTTGTTAATTTCTGCGTCATTCAGTCTCTTGTGGAGAGTTGTCTCATTTGCAATCATACCACATCTTCTTTTTTATATCCAAAGTAAAAATAGATTCGAGAACCTGACACGGGACAAAGACGTGCCATAAGATGATCTAAAGACATGTTCGAATCCTAAGATAGCTTCGAGAACACAACATGTATTTGTCTTACCAACAAGTAAAACAAAACCTGGTTTCTAAAATGTATTTTATGCTTTAAACAATGCACCTTCTTTTGCTTTTGGTAATTGTTCTTTTTTATTCAATAAATTTCAATCGTGCAGGCATATTCTGCTTTATTATTATTTTCAAATTTTGTACAGGTTAAATTCATTTTGTTAAGCAATATTTTGTTAGTATTATAACATGTAGGGGGCACTTTTGTACATGTTATAACTTGTATTTTAGCATTGTACATGTTATAACCTGTACAAAATTGCAACTTTTACACGACACATATATATATTTGAAAATGTTGTTTGTGCTGTATTTAGAACCCTTTACAACGACATTTGTTTAACATACACACGTTTAAAAATTCTGTTTTTTCTCCAATGCAATCATAGGTTTGAGTGTTGTTTCAATTTAGACTTGTTTATATTTTCGTTTTGGGCTTGTATTATATTTTCCTTTAATTTGTTCATCCTATTTTGACTCTTTAAATTTCAAGAGTCTATCCTAAATTGAGGTAAATTATATGGCCTTCTAAATACTGTTTCGATCCCTAACATCACTGAAGAGACATTAATTGTCGAAATCCTGATATGGTGTAAAAAAAAAAGTAGCACCTCATGTTTGTCGTTTACCATCTTTGCCGCAAGTTTATTTTTTTCTGTTTGGCATTAAATTAATATAAAGATAATTTGGTCAAATCTTGTGATAAATTTTTTGGGCAATCGTCAATGGCAGTCAGCAGGGTTTAAGAACGTAAATAAGCAATTTAATCCTGGTATAGATGATGAGTGTATTTACAACCTTTGGGTCGACGGTACTGCTGGTGGATTTTTAATTCCTCGAGATATCATTAGCCCAGTAGTCAGCATTGTGCTGACATTAATTATCATTGCTATGGTCATACTAATAAATTTACAGTTTACAAAACTTTTGAATTTTTGAAACATTAAGGCTTTTCTACCTCAGGGATAGATTATCTTAGATGTATTTGGCAAAACGTGTAGTAATTTTGGTCCTCAATGCTCTTCAACATGTTCAAATTCGTACTTTATGTTGCCGTTTTAACTTATTTTTGGATTGGCGTCTTGCGTTAATAAAAAAAACATTATGGTATCTATGATGTTTGTAATTGAATAGACATAAGCCAATAAACGAATTCCTGGGAGCATTGCAACTTATATTAGCACTAAAGAAGAAATAACAAAGGCAATTTAATCTAAGAAATCAGGAACGGTAACACGCATAGATGGACTTTAAGCTGAACTATCGAAAACTAACATTAACACAGAAACAGCCATACTTCATTATTTCTTTCAGAGAAGAAAATAGAATCCCTGAATACTGGTCGAAAGGTCTCATCGTTAAACTAACAAAGAAAAATGATCTTGGGAATTGTGACAACTGGAGAGAGATAGCATTACTCTCAGTCTTATGTAAAGGGTTTAGCAGAATGCTGTTAAACAGGTTAAACTCCAAACTGGATGATAGGTTGAGATAGCAACAAGTTTGGTTTAGAAAAGGGAAAGAATGCATTGTTTCTGCACGCATTGTTGTCAATATAATGGAAACGGATGCAGCTGTCATACTTGTGAGAGGTTTAGCTATCTATAAACCAAGGTTTAATCCACCATTTTCTACATATAAAATGCATGTACCAAGTCAGGAATATTACAGTTGTTATCTATTCGTTTGATGAGTTTGTGCTTTTGATTTTCCCATTTTTAAATTTCCTCGGAGTTCAGTATTATTGTGATTTTACTTTTTTTATCACGTCTTTGCTCTTCAGAACACCATTGAGCAGTGTGTAGAATGGAAGACACATCTATATATCAATTTCAAGAAAGCATTCAAAGAAATAGTTTACAGAGAGATTCTTTGAACAATCCTTATACCATTTAGCGGCGTATTTTCGCGGGATGTAAATTTTTGTTTATTTTCGCGAATAGAATAAAACCGCCAATTAAAACTTGCTTATGCAAAGGTTTTGATAAAAATTTAGAATGTGTCAAAAAAAACACGCCAAAATATTCCGTATACCTTATTCAATGAAAATCGAGAAGTTTTACACCCGCGGAAATAACCAACTATACGGTATCATTTGGAGTAACAATGATAAAATACTTTTAGACCAACTGTGAATGTGCTGTGATACTCAACAACAAGGGAACTGACTGGTTTGAAGTCTAATCTGGATTACGACAGTTCTCCATCATCTCACCAATCTTATTATTGATTGACATTGACTGTGTGCTGTGGAAGACCACCAATAACAAAAAAGAGGCATCACATGGTCAATGTCTACAACCGTAGAGGGCATTGACTCTGCTGGTGATAAAGTATTTCTTTTATCAAAACAAGACAATATGCAGGAACAGACAAATCTGGTCAGCAATTTAGCAAGCCTAATTGGACTAGAATTGGACGCAAAAAAGATTCAGAAAATGCGACTAAACACAACATAATACTTGAGGCGAATTTGTTAAAATATTTGTCCAAACCGTAATTTCAATGAACATCTCCTTGAAATGACCAAATCCGCGTGTATCCTGTAAGAAATACAACAGAGGCGCTTCAGATACGTTGGACATGTTCTCATGATGTCTGTATCTAATATATCCAGGATAGCTCTTAGATGAACACCCCATGGGAAGAGACCAAAAGGAAGACCAAAACCCACTTGGCATCAAACAATTGAAGCAAAACTGAAGGAGGTTAACATGACCTGAAAAGAAGCCGAAACAAGGGTTAAAGACAGATCTGGATGTAGAAATTTTGTGGCGACCCTATGCTTCCATAAAGGTTAACCTTAAAAAACGAAGAACAGCGAAAAAAAAGATATTTTTGACAAATGGAGGTATTAAGGTCTATGACCCCTTCTGTAGGCATTTCAGTACGAACTGTTCAAACTGCAGTAGTATTAAAACAACAAATATAATGAATAATATAAATAGGCTAATTTGTACATATACCAAGGGGAAACTTCCTGCAAAGCATTATTATTAACTGTTTGACTTTGTGTCAAATAAACCAAGATTTTTTTTATGAAAATCTACAGTCTTTAATACAGAGATTTTTGTTATAAAATGTTAAACATAGATTATTTACATGCATTTCAATGATGTGATAGCGTTTATTGTTTACAAAAATTCTTAACAACCTTAATTTTCAAAAAAAAAACTCATGCTGAGTCACTTAAGTCGTGCACACTCTATAAAGTGTACTTGATTTGATCAATATTTATATTTATTTTAACCAATAACTAAAGGACAAGGTTCACTTATGGCACAAAATGGCCTTAAATATCACTTTTATCATAAAACACCAAAAAGATCTCAGTTTGGTTCGTAAATGAGACTATTTCAAAAGTCTACATGCTAAATATATCAGTTTTTTTTATAAGAGTACATAATATTCTCCATAGAAAGCCATTTTGGACATTTTGTCAAAATATGATGATTTTTCAGACCATAAAGCTTTAGAAACACCATGGCCGCAACCTACGATCCAAAATGTGTTGTTACTGAACGATACCAATTTTTCTATAGATTTCATCAATATAAAAACTTTTTGGATCGTAGATGGCGGCCAAGGTTAATATGCCAAAAACAATTACAATTATGGGACAAAAGTACCCAAACTTACCTTTTAATACAAATGTTTATTTAAGGGGTCATAACTTCATAAATTGTAAAGGAAAATGACAGAAAAAATATTTTTGTCTAAATAGTACTATAGTATTTCTGTGTGAAATTATAACTTTTTGGCCCGATAAACAAAAAACAAAAACAAAAATCGGGACCAACTTTAACCCTTCGTAAATCTTCTCCTTTATATACGTGTTTTGAGAAAATCAATGCTAGCACTGCATGCGATAATCCTCTACTAATAAGTCCCCGATTGCCAAATATACAAGGGGAAAGGTTTTGGATTTTCTATAAAATTTCAACATGTTTAGCATTGAATCAACACAAGGAAACATAATCCTTAATGGCAACTGTTTAAAATGTTATCATTTTCATTTTAATAAGCAATAACCACGATACTGTAATTAGAAGTTAAAATCTACTTAAACATTTAAAAAACATATTTGGCTTCATGATGATAAGCATTTGAAACTCAGACAAATATTTTTGTTTTGCACTGGTTTTAATAGTTTCCTTTGCATTTGTTAGAAAAAAAGAGCAATTTATATATATTAAAGTACGTATGATAAGTCATTGCTAGCCTTTGTTCTAGAGTCTTTTCATACATGATATGATTATTTAGAAGAAAGAATTTGAAAAATGTTGTCATCTTGTACGATAAAAAATTGTCCATTTTTGCTTTTTTGACTACCAGGCAATAAGATAATATGATATCGAATGATAACTAATATAGCCGTATATTCAGTGGGTGCTTCTGATTACAGATTTGAGATAAACAATTTTGCATTAGTCTTCACAGTAGTTAACACAGTAATCTCCTTTTCCCTATATACCAATTCATCTATAAACTCTGTAAACTTGAAGACGAGTGTCATTGACCATAGAATTTCAAAGGTGGAAAAATTACTACAAGTTTGAAAATGATTTTGAAATTAATAACAAAAAAGCAGAGCATTTTTTTTTTTAAACTGTCACTGATAATACTGAAGATATTTGATACACAATCTGTAAAAATTACTAGTTTTGTTTTTAGTATGTCAGTATAATACACGCAACGTCTATTTATCCTATAAATTATTTATAGTGTAAATACTTAAGATATAAATACACGTTGTTTTGAGCAGTTGCAAAAGTTCACAATTTTAATTATTATAAGCCCTAAGTGCAATCTTTAGATTATCAAATTGCATGTTTACCGAGAACTGTCATCAATAGTGTATGTTTCTTATAGACTTTCGTTTGAATCGATTTTCTATAACTTACTTAAAAAGTTTGTGATAATGACTTTAAATACGACTTTGAATAGTTACTGTGTATTGAATCATAATATTGATTTCATGTTATATTGATTTTGATACCAGATTTAAGTAAGAATTGATTTAAGCAACCATGTCAAACCAAATCAAATATTGGTGATGCATGCTGTTTATTATTGTTATCGTGGCTATACTTTATTTATCTATCATTACACACTATTCCGAAACGGTTGACACCCTCGTTTTTTAATAGTCAGTAGCTATCGTTCGTTGTTTTATAACGTAGTTTTTTTACTTATTCTTTTCTTACTCACCGTTTACATTTTTGTATTCCATAGCATCGAATATGTAAAGTATTAAAAGACATAGAACTGTTATTGCAGAGAGAACTTTAAACATGTCCATTTTATTTTCCTACTGGTCCCCTGCAATGCTGAATACAAGACGTAATATCAAGATAGGAATCCAGTTTACAAGCGATAATAAAAATTAAGATAGGATTACTAATAACTGATAATGGACTCGATCGAGGATATCAAACTATTTATAACATTTATAAAGGGAAGTAATATATTTATGCAAGCTATACCAAATGCGTGATTTAAACAAATTGCTGTAGTGTGACTACTTCTACAAAACAAAGTAATCATAATAGTTTACAAACAAGTGTAACAAATCGATTTTAAAGTTACATACAAACTAGGAAAAGTACGTAAAACTGACAAAATCAAACTTTATCAATCAATAGAACAGGTAAAAAAACTATACCGCTATATTCTTGATAACTACAAATGGACTATATTGCCTAACAATATTTTGTTAGGTAGAAATTGACGATCGTATTGACTTTTGATGTCCAAAATAGGCAGATCGGACATATTTTGGTTTTATATACTAGCTGCATACGTAATGGATTAATTATGATTCATATATTCAAACGAGACTGAAAAATGCCTTTGTTTTTGTTATGATAAATCCTGGTACTTTTGATAACTTAATATAATAGTATTACCTGCCGTAGCCGTGCGTAAAATGTATTTCGGAATTTCTATTCGATAAATGACTTGTTTATCTACTGTGTCTTCGGAAAATGTTGTGAAAAAAAGAAGAAGTGAGAATTGAACCTTTAAAACTTTTATTGATAAAACAAAATATTGACTCGTCCAGTGTCCAGTTTGAAGGTCATTTTAGGTACCGCGTACACATTCATGTACGTTCTGATTAATCAATAGTCATGTATGAAAAGCATATATCAGTTTAAAGGTAAACTAATACATGAAATAACAATTTATCTAATCAAATTGCCTACGATTCAATAACAATGACCAGTCTACATCATAAAAAGAAATAGGGTTAAACTGGGTAGGGAGGACATGTAAGATATTTTAGATTCATTATTTTGCAATAACGAAAAAAAATGTGTCAACCAAAAGATTTGCTATAATTTATTAAACATTTTGTTCTGGATTTGTATAGTGTTTCGATCTTTAATTATTGACTGAATACAGACAATTCGCTTTTTTAAAACATTGAATGTTTCACAAATAATACGTGACTACAAAGTAAAATCATTTCTCAAAACACTGCAAAAAAGTTTCATTCTGATTGATATAATAGTATTGTCATGAATTGACAAGAAATGAACAGTGGTAAAGAAAACATCGAAATCCCTCAAAAAATGTTATCACACACTATAGGCACAGGTATTTTCCGACGAAAACTTTATCTGAGCGTCACTCAGTGTATATAAAGTGCGAATCCAGCTAGTTCATTTTTACTGTTATATGCGGGTATTTCTATTGTAGAATAAAGGATCATGGGAAAACTGTATTTGTTTACGTTTTGAAAATATCAAGTTAAGTGATTTGAAGGAAAGTTTTAACATATTTTCATTGTGATATGTCTTTATAATATACAAACATAGCATTAAAGTTCAAATAAGTGTTATAAAAGCATCATAATATAGCATATCGATTGTTGAAAGCGATCCATTTTACCTATAGATGCGATGAATTATCACTGTTAGTGCAGTCATTATTAATGTAGAATTTTCAAAGATGCGAGGAATTTGTATTGTAGAATTATGTGATAAATGCACTTGCAACAAATGAAAAAAACTTAGTTGATGACTTTAGGATTTATGATACATGTATTTTCAAATTGAAATATTGAATATTTTTTACTGCAACAACATCTTACCTGTTAGTTATAAAGCACCTACACGATCTGTTCGTGAAATGTCCTAAATATTCACCTATTTTGGTATATATTGCACAGCTGTATGGCTTTAGGCGCGATAAAACCCCGCTCGCATCTCTTACTTTGTTTTATTAGTATTATGTATTTCTGAACATATACATTTTAACTAATTTTCTTCATTTTCTTCAAAAATTAAAAAAAGTTCGTCTGTTTATTTATCATTCTACATTAGACATTTATTGCATATACAGTAAAAATGATATTTTAGGATCCGCACTTTACATACACTGGTCACTGATGTATCTTATGTAGACGAAACGCACGTCTGTTGTAATAAACTATAAGACTGGTACTTTGATAACTCTAGCTAGCTGAACCTCCAACTCGCATGATCATGGTTTATAGTTTCGTTATTTTGATAAAATATTTTGAGCAAATAATTCCTTGTTATAATTGCTGATTGGAAAATACAACGAATAACTGTTATGTCAGTTGTCTCTCTATATTTATTTATACACATCTTTGCACATTCTAAATTTCTATCTATACATGAATAATAATAACTATTTTAAAGTGAGAATTATCTTAAATGTTGATCATATGCAAAACGTA
Source organism: Mytilus edulis (assembly GCA_019925275.1). Lineage (NCBI taxonomy): Eukaryota > Metazoa > Mollusca > Bivalvia > Mytilida > Mytilidae > Mytilus > Mytilus edulis. The sequence goes on along the minus strand of CM034360.1, from coordinate 13,694,222 downwards.
AAATCACAAAAAAATACTCCGAGGGAAATTCAAAACGAAAAGTCCGTAATCAAATGGCAAAGCAAAGGCTCATACCAATCAAACGAATGGACAACAACTGGCATATTCCTGACTTGGTACGTGTATTTTCTTATGAGTGTTGAGAAGTGATGGAAAAGAAGGTCGAAAGATACAGAGAGACATAAATTGAAAACATACTGACACACCATAGCTAAAAATATAAAAGATTAACAGACAAAGTTAACAATAGTACACAACATAGAAAACAAAAGATTTAGCAACACCATCCCCACCAAAAAACTTGGAGTGATCTCAGGTGCTCCGGAAGGGTAAGCAGAGGAAAGTTCCCAAATCAAAGTTTACATTTTTACACTTCGGCGTTGACATGAATATCAATTATGTGGTTATTTTTATAAATTTCCTGTTTACAAAACTGAGAATTTTTCGAAAAACTAAGGATTTTCTTATCCCAGGCAAAGATTACCTTAGCCGTATTTGGCACAACTTTTTGGAATTTCGGATCCTCAATGCTCTTCAACTTTGTATTTGTTTGGTTTAAACCTATTTTCATATGAGCGTCACTGATGAGTCTTATGTAAACGAAACGCGCTTCTGGCGTACTAAATTATAATCCTGGTACCTTGATAACTATTTATACCACTGGGTCGATACATCTGCTGGTTGAAGTTTCGTCACCGAGGGTATCACCAGCCCAGTAGTCAGCACTTCGGTGTTGACATGAATATCAATTATATGGTCATTTTTAGAAATTTCCTGTTTACAAAACTGAGAATTTTTCGAAAGACTAAGGATTTTCTAATCCCATGATTAGATTACCTTAGCCGTATTTGGCACAACTTTTTGGAATTTTGGATCCTCAATGCTCTTCAACTTTGTATTTGTTTGGTTTATAACTATTTTGATACGAGCGTCACTGGTGAGTCTTATGAAGACGAAACGCGCGTCTGGCGTACTAAATTATAATCCTGGTACCTTTGATAACTATTTACACCACTGGGTCGATGCATCTGCTGGTGGACATTTCGTCACCGAGGGTATCACCAGCCCAGTATTCAGCACTTCGGTGTTGACATGAATATCAATTTTGTATCATTTTTGTAAATTTCCTGTTTACAAAACTGAGAATTTTTCGAAAAACTAAGGATTTTCTTATCCCATGCATAGATTTCCTTAGCCGTATTTGGCACAATTTTTTGGAATTTTGGATTCTCAATGCTCTTCAACTTTGTATTCGTTTGGTTTGTAACTATTTTGATATGAGCGTAACTGATGAGTCTTATGTAGACGAAACGCGCGTCTGGAGTACTAAATTATAATCCTGGTACCTTTGATAACTATAAGTATACAAAAGACACAACCTTAGGGTTCCATTAATAAAATAATTGTGTTAGATCACACCTGAGATGTTCCGATGAATGTTTTATTAATGTTGCATTTATAGGAGTTAAAATAAGGATATTCATTTTGTGGTCAACTAAAGTTATGAAAAGAAATGGTTGCTACCTTTTGACCTAAATGTGCTATTTTCATACCAGTTGGGTGAGCATTATTTTTTTATAGTTAAAAAGGCATGCTTTATAACAAAAATAACTTCAACAATAGATTAATAATGAGTAACATTTCAGCTTTAACATTAGTTAGTTAATCCATTGAGTTGCTTCGGAGAAATTGATTTCTTTTAGACTGATAGTCGTTGGTTGAGTTAGAAAAGTCTGGCTGTAGTGCTACCTTTAGCTCTGTGTACATTTCTCGTTAAAGGAAAGCACCTTGTCCGTCAGACATAGAGAAACTTCAACGCACTAGTCTATGATTACTTGAATTGTTTAATGTAGATTTTGCATATTCGTCCTGTTTTATTGAAGGAGCCAATGCTCATCCGCAATTTGCTGTTCATAAGTGATATGTATACCAAGAGAAAGTTGAAATTCTTTTAATCATAAATAGTTAATTATAATTTGATACGCCAGACGCGCGTTTCGTCAACATAAGACTCATCAGTGACGCTCAAATCAAAATAGTTAGAAGGCCAAACAAGTATAAAGTTGAAGAGCATTGAGGACCCGAAATTCCAAAAGCATGTGCCAAATACGGCTGAGGTAATATATGCCAGGGATAAGAACATCCTTAGTGTTTCGAACAATATATACTTTTGCAAACAGTAAATTAATAAAAGTAACCATATAATTGATATTCATGTTAACACCAAAATGCTGACTACTGGGCTGGTGATACTCTTGGGGACGAAACCTCCACTTGCAGTGGCATCGACCAAGTAATGTAAATAGTTATCAAAATTACCAGGCTTATGATTTGATACGCCAGACGCTCGTTTCGTCTACATAAAACTCATCAGTGACGCTCAGATCAAAATAGTTGGAAAGCCAATAATATCAATTAGATGAACATAAATAACATAGTTAGCCTTAAATGTATTTTGCTAGAAAAAAATATCACTTTTATCTTATAGTTCGTCATCTGTTTTGGTTATATTCATCCTTGACTTTCAAATATTAGGCTTTGAATGTTTTATTTGAAGGAAACTCTAAAAAAGCGCATCGGGCGCATTAAAGTGTTTGTTTTTAATTATTTGTTTTATATTTCAATGGATTTGAAAACACTTGCCTTTGAATGGACTTTGAAATATCAATTCAGAGATTATGAATTATGCTGCAAAATAATTATAAACTCTACAGTACATAAGAACATTAAGTTATAGGAGTTCAGAAAAACTTAGGTATATTGAAATCTACAGTCCGCCAAAAGTTAAGCACCACCTAAATATAACTGGGAATATTTTGTTTAACTATTGCAAACAAAATATTTATGTTTTTATATTTATATTTATGAATTGCCTAAAATAGTTATCAAAGGTACCAGGATTATAATCACGTACGCCAGACGCGCGCTTCGTCTACATAAGACTTGTCAGTGACGCTCACATCAAAAAGATTATAAAACCAAACAAGTTCAAAGTTTGAGAGCATTGAGGACCCAAAATTCCAACATTGCGCAAAATACGGCTATAACATACACTAAGAAAATTCATTACGACCAAAACAATTAAACTCCGATAAACCCGTCAAGCAACTTTTTATTAAATGTCATCTGCACTTTTACAATTTCACTGTTTTGATGCCTTTAAATCAGCTTCCTACTGTCCCGTGTTCAGGTGAAATTTGACCTTCATCGAGTCACTGTGGGATAAAGCAAAGCGTAAGTTATCTGTGACTGAACGTTGACAAGCAATTGACAGGTCAAATGCCACTAGAAGCACTAGGATCATATGCAACCATTTCAATAGTAATTGCACCGTCATTGTCATATTTTTACAACGTTTTGTCGACACGTCAATGATCGACCAAGGTCCAGATGACTTATCGGGATGACAGACTGCTTCTTGGTCATGCTAAAGCCGACCTATTTACTCCTGTCCCACAGCTTAGACACCACTGGCCTTCAGGTGGTCGTGTTAATGTTCGAACATTGGTCCGTCGACTTCATTATGACTACCTAAGCACATCATATTGTCAAGAGATCTGTCCTTGCAGTGAGGCACCAAATAATCAGGTTTCAAAGGGTTAATGACCATCGAAGCTGGAACATGAGCAGCTGGCAAAATGTTCATTGGTCAGATGCATTTCGGTTTCTGTTACGACCAAGAGACGACAGGATACGAGTTATGCGGGGAGTTAAATTTACCTATGACCAAAACATTTGCCCAACGACAGCATTCGTTGCTGGTGGTGTTACAGAATGAGGTTTCCCATCACACTGTTGTAACCTTGGTATGCATATTTTATTATGTAACACTAACAGGCAGGCATACATGGATTTGGTGCCTTGAAACATTGCAGTCCCTCATTTTGATAATTCCCTACTTGCGTTAAGACCCTTGTACATTGACGACAACGCTAGACCACACAGGGCAAGGATGTTAACCGAGTACAACAAGAAGCCATTGACACTTTTTTGGCATTCCATGTCGCCTGACACGAACCTTTCAGAAAATGTATTGGATTCTACTGACAGGAATCTCAATAGACCACTTTCGAGTTCATCCGTCACCGGAAAAAAAATAGTCAATTATACGCGCCTTTATGGCGTCATTTACAAGATAAAGGGGGTCGCCTGTATCCATGCACTATTTACGTTCATCAAGCGTCTTAGTGATCGTCATTGTGCAGGATAAGCTAGAAATAATGGTTGTTCTGTATGTTCTTAATGACAATTCCCTAATGACAGCAATGCTGATTGTCAATATTGAGAATTCAATTTGCCGAATAATTCGTACAGTATAGAATTATAGTTTTCCAACCATTGGCTCAACATTGGAATGAAAGTGACGACGCCCCTAAACGCACAAATGACCTTTTACTAAAACCAGAGTTTTTGACTGAAATGCATCGAACTCGAAAGTTGTCTATTGCAGAAATCTACCTTTGCAAAATATAGGTGCAATTGTTGCTGAATGGAATAAATGTACTCAAACTAAAGTGAATAAGGTTTGTAGAGTATTCAATGCCTTGTTATGGAACTGTACCGAAAGAGAGGTGGTTACACATCCTATGGACTCAAATATTGACATTAAATTTGCAGAAAATGCCAAAGATTATTTTGATATTTTAATGATATTGGGTGATTAGTTGTAAAAAAATAAAATCCAAGTGAAACTTTAATTCCGTTTCTGATTTGTGTAATTTTCACTATTTCTATGAACGCAAAATTCAAATGCATAGAATCTACATAAGTGACCAAACTTACGTTGAGCTTAATGGTTTGTTTGTGGTATATGTTAGCAAAATTACTACATGAATATTTCATCTTTTTCGAGGATAAACTGATTTTTTCAAATGAAAAAAAATTGATGCAATTAAAATAGATGGTGTTTAACCTTAAGTGGACTGTAAACAATTGTGTTCACAACGTGCTCAGTTAACTTTGCCATTATTCTCTTTGTAAAAGACTTGCCATATCACAGAGTACTTGTCGATGAATATATTTTTAAATTGTACATTTTCAACAGGTGTCAAAAGTTAAAGTAACAATATGAAAGCTTTTTTCCGTCGTATACTATTATGCAAATTTAATTAATATTTATGAATACATGACATTGTTATGTACTATATTCCTGTCACATAATGTTGTGGTTTTAGTGGTATATTTTAACATTGCCATACAAGCGGGAGGTTTGAAAGTAATAAAATCAGGTTCAACCCATCAATTTTTCTTAAAATGTCCTGTACAAAAATATGATAGTTGTTATCAAATAGTTCTAAAAGGTTCAACCCATCAATTTTTCTTAAAATGTCCTGTACAAAAATATGATAGTTGTTATCAATTAGTTCTTATGTCACATTTGGGGAGGGGTCGACAATTCTGTCAATCAGTTGTTTTCCTCTTATAGTTGATGTGTTTCCCTCGGTTTTAGTTTTAAACCGATATTTGTTTTCAATGGATTAATGATTTTCGAACAGCAGCCTTTATTTATTTGTTTCTTTTGTGTTCCAGTATAAGTAATGAATACCAAAAAAAGTTATTTCATTTAAACATTATACTGGTAACTTTTTAGGAAAACATTTTGCAGTATTTTATCAAGAAAAACGCTGTGTATCTTCTTTTTATATTTTATTTACACTATGTACATACATGAAATTGTCAAAACAATAAAAGAATTCATAAATACTACCTCTTTATAACAGTAACAATTACAAACAATGAAAACAGTCAAGAGTTCAATATAACCAGAATATAAATATCTATCACAGTATTTCATCTCTCACTTCACATTCAATTCCATGAGACCTATATGATGTAAATAAAATTATATGATTGGTTTTAAGGTGCTTCATTTCTTTTTGATAAATTTAAACTTACAGCATAAACTTCTTGTATACAACAAAAACGAGAGGCCTTTTTTAAAGTCACACCATTGGATATCATAATTTCAGAGATTTCAAGTTAATGACGTCCATTTCCTCGGGGGGGGGCACTTCAAACTTTTTGGGGTAGGGGTGAGCAGCTGAGATATCAAGTACCCAACACTTTTCATATATTTTGTTTATCAAAAATATATACCTTGTCATATATTAATGAACAAAAATCAGACCTATAGATATATTTGGATATTTTTCATCTTCTTGTACATTAGAGTTTGCAAAAATTTTGAGGTCCCGCTCATTTTACGTTTTTGTTTAGAAGCAACGCAGTCGCAATAATCACACCTTGCTTTTTCAATAAATTCTTCACTCCTCTGTTTGCCAGTGCTATTTGCCTCTTTTATAACTTTAATTATGAAAAAATTTCAATTTGAAAAGACAATAGATAATTTTTTATCAGATAAATGTAGGAACACTTCAGATAGTATCACTTTTACTGAGCTTACATTAATTAAAAACTGATTTGTCGTTCCCTCTTCAAGGACACTGACACTATGCTATGAAATTTCTTCAAATGTTTCATGTATGCAAACCTTTCAATGTTAATTAGGTGGAAATGTCAAAATGATTGGATTTATTGCATCTATATCTAACCTCAGTAGAAATACCACATTGAATAGATGAGTTTAATTGGTTTGACAAATAGCTGTTGCATTTACGACTGTGGTTTAACCGCATCAAAAATAAACACAAACATTTGATTAGTTTCAGATACTTATAATATATATCCAGCAAGTGATAATATCAACCTATTGATAATTTAATCTGAATTTCTCACCCTTTTCATATATCATGAAGCATGAAATAGTGACCTATTCCAGCGGCTCATCCCTACCAGTCATTACATAGGAATTGCCCCCCCCCCCCCCCCAAGTCCATTTCATGAAACCTTTTTAGTGTTTTGCTCCAAAATCAGAAAATACACATATTCAACATTAGAGAGTAACATATATCAGGGCTTTAACAATAAATTTAAAAGCCAGCTTAGCCTGAGTGATGTTTAACCTTTTTTAAGTAAAATATATGTTTAACTGCAAATGCATTACGAGAAATTTTACATTGAAGATTCAAGAATCAAATCAAAACATTTCAACTGTTTTAATTTATCTAATTCCTTTTTTCTCTCAGATTTGATCAAATAATCCATTAGGTTAAAATTGCTATCTTTCAATGAACATGGCCTTCATAACTATCAATACACAAATGCATATTTACAAAACAAGATTCCAATGTGAATATTTAAAGACAGAAAAATGACAATAGACCTCAACCATTACATCTGGCTGAAAATTCAAAAATCAAACCCATACTAACAAATGATAACAATATACTCTAGAATTTTTGATGAGCTGAGAATTTTGATCATGTGAAAATAAAAACAGAATAACAATATTTCAGAAAGGAATGTTCAGAGAATAAAAAGTTTCAACACATACTCCAATTAAATTAAAAAACATTCACTACACTCAAACTTTACTCTCTTTTACACAGAATATACATCCTAAATTAGAACAAAATTTAATAATGATATTGCTTCAGTCACTGGTGAATTGTGTATGAGGTCATCTTAGTATTTTTCATCATATCAAACCTTCTTTCATTCAGCCAGTATTCTGTGTTAAAAGATTTAATTTCAAATTCTAAATTCAATTTCTATAAGACTGGTTGAATAAAGGCATCATGTTTTTTCCCTTTGCTCAATGAACTGTACAAGAAAATTTGGTTACACAATACACACCCAAGTTTCCTGTAAAATCCTATTATATTTATTATACTAATCAATAAGCTAATTATCTATGTTATCACATATTTCCATTCCTGTTAACTCAGATTTAAAATGTATCAGTTAATACACTTCTTAGCTATATTATGCCATTTATAAAAAAAAATATCCACAACTAACATTCAAATCCAAGCAATCACCATGTTCCCATGTATTCATTTACACCAATACACTAGATCACCATAATTATTAGTACTGTAATAAGTTTAAAATCAAAGCACTTAATACTAATAAAACTCAGTAATGAATAAATATCATCTAGATACATTTGTACATCTACATTATAAATACTGGTACATACAATCTATTTTATATTGAGAAGCATCCTTGATACATAAGAGCAAGTGTGAGAATGTCCACAAGATATGTATGAGGTATGTCTAGAAAACTCTGTGGGTCATAAAGATGAGTCATTCTGTACTCACAATTCTATCATGACAGAAACTATCAAAAAAATGTAGTATATAATTTCATTAAACAGGGCTTTACTAAAAGGTTGAACATAAACCTTTAGATTCGAATTCCATGGTTAAATCCAACAATTATGTGTTCACAATCTCAACCTTTATTCCAAGGAAAGAAAAACACTTTTGAGCCAATTACGAATTCACACCCTTAACAGACTCAATCTTGATTCAATATACAAACCTTACCCCTCCATGGCAATGTTCATTTTTGATATGAAAAATCATAGGAATTAAAAAATGGGATATGAGCAACGATTATAGATGTAAATGACCTTCTGAAATGATCATTGAATTCAATCCAGTTCTACATTGGATAGAACTAGAGGAAACAAAGAGCCAAAGAATGAAGACCACAAACAATATCTACTGTTCAATATAATAAATGAACTTCAATATATGGGATATTTTCTTAAAATAATTCCTGTTCAAGTATTTCCTTCATTTATCATTTAGCCTGATATAATTCAAACAATAAATTGGTCACACACATATATCAAACATGAAGAATTCTTTACTTTTCAGTACATCTGACAGTGAAAGGAATATGAAAGTTTTATGTTAAAAATAACCACCATTTATAAATATAATAAACACATTATTGACAGGTATTCACTAATGGAAAGCATACAACAGTAAGATTATAACACAAGTAGCTATCACACTCGCTAAAATTATTGTGTCTCTTCTTTTCCGTAAGTTTATTTTTTGCATTAATGTGTTAATGAGAGGAAACCGATCTGAAATCTAGTTAAGGAACAAAACAGATACTAATAAATATAACTTATAAATGATAACTTATTAGTTTTATAAAATTGAAAGATATTATTTAGTTGCATGCTACAGTGTTCAAACCAAACTAATTCTTCCCATTGGTATCTAGTGGATGTTTGGCTTACAGGAAATCTCCTACTTCTTATTTTCAAACTTATCTGTACATTTCTTTAAAATATACTTTTCATACAAACAATCCCGTTTAAATGTAAATTTATCTATTTGAAGTGGAACTCTGTCATATTTGTTGAAAGCTATAATCAATATTTCAATAAAGGCTTTCTTATTTATCTCCCTATTCCCATTGATTATTACTTCTGGAAATTGAGGTTTGTACTCAAATTTTGATCATGGAAAACTGATAACAATATTTATTTAAACTATATGCAAGCCCCATATATATTAATGATTATTTAAAATTTTGCATACAAATCTGCAGGCCAGACATATGAAAGCCTTGATTAGGTTAACAGCTTTACAAAAATATCTAATGTGAAGACTAAGTTATTTTTAATTGTATACCCTGTAAGCAGCCTTGGTGATAAACTCAGCATACACATACCTTTGATCTCCTAAACTAAAGTACTCTTGCAACAAGGTCAAGGCTATTTTTGTCTAAATTTTGGGTACCTTATATTGGATTATAGAAATTTTACAGGCCTGGGTAGGTAGGCCTGCTGTCAAGCAACATAGATTATGTATTCATCTTGTTTTCAAAAGGATACTCGCTAATGAATTCATTTTCTGTGTGATTGTTCCAAGAACTTTTCTCTGTGATTGTAAATTTTCTTTTGTTGCAATTGCTATACTGTAATATAGAAATGAAAATATATAAAACATTGAAAAACAGAATATAGAATTAAATAAAAAACACAATGAGGACTCATTTTATTAAAATGAATGTGGGAGGCGAGGAAAGGTTTCCTTATTTCTAGACATTGGTAATTTTTGACAGTATGCAAACTTTATTTATACATGCTTGAAGTATGCAAAATTACTGAAAAAAAGTAGGTTGGTTTGGGGGTATTCAAGGAATCTTTGTACCCACTTTCATATATGTTAATGGAATAGTCCAGATAATTTTTTTATAACTATATGATCAAATGCAACAATCTTTTAAAGTTGAAATTTATTTTTTTTGGTGTTCCAACTGACATGTCTAATGATGTTTTTTGTTTTCCTTTTCTTCCTATTTGTCATTTTCACTGCTGATCATTTATATATGGACAGGTTTATCTTTATGGTGTAGAGCACACATGAGTTTGTTTCTTTAAATTCATTTTCAACTTTTTGACTAGAGACAATCTAGAGAAAACCCAATCATGCGGTATGGGCTTTGCTCATTGTTGAAGGCCGTACGGTGACCTATAATTGTTAATGTGTGTGTCATTTTGGTCTTTTGTGGATAGTTGTCTCATTGGCAATCATACCACATCTTCTTTTTTATATTATAGAGCTCTACTTTGTACTTTGGTAACACATGTATTTGGGTAGATATATATCTAGATTCTATCACACTTAATTTTTATAAAACATCAATCTGTTTCATCAAGCATTTTGCTTATACACTTACCTTATTTGGTCATCTATCATTTTTTCTGAACTGAAACAGAAAATAAAACAGTTGTATCATTTCTAATATAAGAGGGGGGAGATAACAAGGGGAAAATAAAAACTTAAAATCAATCTAAAAGAAAACATTGATTTGACAAACTAGAATGTGTCCATAGTATATGGATGCCCCATCATACTATCATTTCTATGTTTAGTGGACCATGAAATTGGCGCTAAAACTCTAGTTTAGCGTTAAAATTGGAAAGATCATATCATGTGTACTCAGTTTCAAGTTGATTGAACTTTAACTTCATCAAAAACTACCTTCACAGAAAAGCAGGGTAGACAGATGAACACTGAACAGATGAATGAATGGACACACAGACCAGTTAACATAATGCCCCCTCTACTAGGTGCAGCATACCACAAAACTCTACACAGAAATAAAACATGAACCATACAAAAAAGCTTTTAATAGGTAATCTCAGGTGATTTATGATAAAATGACAAAATCTAAAAACGTGAAATAATGAAGTCAATATGCAGAAAGTTAAGAGTTTTAATAATGGTGATATGTCACATGTGATCACTAAATTATAGAATCTGAGAATTCAAAAAATCCACCAAAAATAGTATTTTTCTATTGTTTGCAAGAACATTTTAAATTTTAATTTGGAATTACCAATGTTTTGAGTAAGAGGTAGCAACCACTAAGTTGGGTCTTTGTAAAATAAGAGCTTCAGTGAGCTAACACCAAATAGTTCATATTTTCTTTATGCATGTTATGCATCAGAAATTACCAGACATGTTCATTTACCTCCGTATGTGATCATGTTCTTTTAAATACATATCTGTTCTTCTATTCAAACCAGAGGAATTTTTATAAGCACTGAAAATAAAACAAATATGAAATATAGTCTAATATGTTAAAATAGATCTCTTATCATTCTTTGTATGTCTATGATGTTAAAATAATCATTTATAATTTCTCCAAAGAAACAGTACAATCCATCCTCAAATATATCTACTACATTCCCCTTTTTTGTAACTAGATGCTTCATGACACTTTAGCTAAAATAGGAACAACCCAATTCAAAATTTAACATTAACGACACGAGAATTACATATTAGCCTTGGATTACAACTCTTAAAGTGTACATGTTTGCCTAGTGTTGAAGGCTGTACTGCGATTTGTAAATGTATTGATCATCCATATAATCATAAGTGGCTTCATTTGCTATTATACTAGATTTTCTCATAATACATGTTATGTTTAACATTATTTAGGCCATTGGTTTTCTAATTTAAGGGCATTTTATAGCTAACTATGGGGTATGGGCTTTGCTCATTTTTGAAAGCCGTACAGTGACCATAAGTTGTTAATTCTGTTTCATTTGGTCTCACTTGGAGAGTTGTCTCATTAGCAATCATACAAAATCTTCTTTTTTTATATAAGAAAATATTTCCAGTCAAATATTAAAACTCTCCAGCAAACAAAACAATCAAGCTAGTTTTAATTCTTTGGATATAAATTAAATATATCTTGTTTGAATTATTCCCAAAGATCTGATATAGAAATTTAAAACAAACCCTCTATATACATGGTACATGTATTATATAACAAACCTAATATCTCGTCTGACAGAGCCTAACAAATCTTCTCTTTCCCTAATTGCTGATATATTAGCCTTAGTTTTATGGAACTCATGTGAGTAATCCTGTAGGATGTCTCTATGTCTCTGTAATGTATGGAGTAGAGCAGCACTTGGGGAACTCATACTGATGTTCTGTGTGTAGTCAGACATTCTATCATTCACATCTTGTAACTGAAAAACAAAATTACTATTATAAATATAAATATAAGAAGATGCGGTATGATTGTCAATGAGACAACTCTACACCAGAGACCAAATGACAATTGTGACAATTATATGCTACCAAGGCTTCCAAAAATTATTTGAGCCAGCCAGACATTTTATATCTGATCCAGATTTTATTCCCTAAAGACAAAGTCACAAAAGGGAATCATGAAAATCACTTGCAATTCGCCATACTAATGATTAACATTAGATTAAAAAACAAAAAAATGATATCAAAATTTACTTTTATAATAATTTGATGTTCTGATGTAAACTGTTCAATTGGCAGCACATCAGCTTGCTTATGTCTCCCAAAGACTCTTTATTTGTGCAAAATGACGTAAAAAACATTTACTTTTATTTTAAATCACATTTTCTTAAACCAGATGTTGACTTGACAATGGTAACACATGGACCAGAAACGGATATGTAAAATCCGTGTACGTTTTCAAAGCAAGACTGAGGTAAGGACGTATTTATACGTCCTTGACTGAGTGAAGAAACTCTTTTCACGTTTTTTCTTCAACAATTTACTTGAAATGTCCAGAATATATGACCGTTTTGGGCGCCTTGTATGCTACCCTATGGATTCTACAATGAGCAAAACAGCTATAAAAGATCTTGAATGATGCCATGGTTTTTTTAATGTTTGGAATGTGCTTAAATAATGTGAAGCAGGATTCCTTCCAAATCCAGAGCACCTTAGATCTACCACAGATTTTGGTGGTTGTGTATTCTTCAGCTTTCTATGTGTTAATCAGTATACTGTTCGTCTTTATTTGATTGTTTTACATTATTGTCATTGTGTGTTTGAATACTCCTTTGTTATCTTTTGTCTCGTTTTGCTTTGATATCAAATGGTTGGAAAAATCATGGGAAGGTGGGCATATTTTCTATAATGATAAAGATTGTGCAAGGAATAGGGATTTCTAAATATTTATTACAGTTTAATGAAAAACTTTGGTATTTTTCCCCCTCTTCATCCACCCTCACTGAATTTTCCCACTGATCATGCTGAATTTTGAACTTTGTCTTTGGATTAACATGATATATCTAACTCAATAAGTTATTCAATGATCCATTAAACAAAAATTTTCAATGTTCAATTTACAGAATTTCGCCTCAATGGCAAGTCTATCTAATTATTTTTATATAAACAGACTTCTTTACTATACATTTAGTTCCCACCTAGATCAACCACAAGTACTTGTAGGGGGCACTTACCTTTGATAACAGCTGTTCAATCTCCATGGCCATTGTATCAAACATATGCTCACTACTAGATTTATTAATAAGGGGAGCTGACTCACTGAAAATATATCATTAAAAACAAATCTAAATCATATTAATATTTACATTTATATCTATATCTGACAATTTCATATTTGATTGTACCAATTGTTCATAATGCTGATATTAACAATTAACTTTGAATACAAATGAAACTAAATAATCAACTAAATTTAAGTTTTAATTGTAAAGATATTAACATTTAGCATGTTCAGCAATTTATACTTTTGACAGAGAAAAAAAAGGACAAACTAATGAACAATGTATTAAACTAAATAAAAATTTAAAAAGTTGGAATGTGTCTTTTCATCTTGTTTTATAAATCTCACCACATTCTTGACAAATTCACCAGAATTCAAAACATTGCTAACATAATCTTCGATGCAAAACTTCACTTAATGAATTTGTATATACATATATGTATGATTATACAATGAAAGCAAGAAAATCCTTTAATGCTTTAATTATACAGTCATCCATGACTCAAATTTGTAATACTGAAATGAAAGGTCTTACAACAAGCACGACAAGCAAATACATGTACCAAAGTATAATAACTTTAGTTTGGTATTATCTTTCCATAAATTATTAAGCCTGGCATCGAGGTCTTAACATGCACTTCAATAAATTCATAAGCTTTGAATTTGTAATGTTTAACCTATAATTATACATGTATAATAAATCCATGCAGACAGCAAATAAATGCAAGACATAGAAAAATGGAGGGTTAAAATTTACTTTAATAGGAAAGTCAAAGGTCAAGTTTAAAGCATCAGTGTAATTTAAAAATTGAAAGTCCCCACCTGACCTCAGGTCAACACTAATCTGAACCCACGCTTTTCTCTCAAAACTGTATTTTAATTAAAATATACATGTGTTCATGTTCAAATCTATCATGTGTATTGCAGAGTCAGCATTGTTCTCTTTTGAAGTCTGAATTTTAAATATGACCATCACCACTGTCAGAGAAATACGGAAGCTTTTAATTCCATGCTAGAAGTAAATGAATGGACTACATCATATATGAATGAGTAAGCAGTTTCTCTAATTTTTAGTCGATTGATATTTTCCTTGCCCAATTGATTTGTTTTTTATCAAATTGTGGTTCACTTGATCATGTTGATCTCAATTCTTCATAGATCAAAAAGATTCATGAAAATTTTTAAAAGTAATTGAAAATGAAATTGAGGACAACTTACAAACATGTATCATCTAAAAACCATCAGGAGAAACAGATGCAAACACTGTAAATTTGTATTTTTTGTGAAACAATATTTTCTTTTCTCAAAAGTTACCGGACTTCTGCCTTCTATCTTATATTTGAAACATAAATTGTCTCTTGAGGAGTAATATTGTATCATGTTTGCTCAGTAGTAGAATCTATATCCTGAATGTATATATATCATACGTATGAATGTCATGAAAGTTGAATGAGTTGCCCAAATAGTATGAAGTTACCTTGTAGTTAATGTGTGTTCCTCATTTGGTTTGCTAAATGATTATTACAAAATAAACCAATTAATTGTATGTACAATGCAATTATCATTTGTTAAAGTGAGGAGGGAAATATTAGAATGTCAGATTATGAAAATTTTACTTTCTATATTTAAACAGATTAATAGATTGAAGAAAAACAAGATAGAAATACCCTATTTGTATAATAAAAAAAAATGTTGTTGTTTGTGCACTTTGATAACACATGTTAGTTTATTCACTACACCTAACAAAACATACATTTGTAAGCATTTTGGTTAATATTGCCAGGATACATGTACATACATGTATGACTATAACATGTGTAGATATATATTTGTACATGTAAAACAAAATTATATATCTACATGTATAATCAAATATTACTTGATACATACTTTCCATAATCAATATGTGATGAATAATTTGTTCCTAGTTTACTGAAGGATACCAGCTTCAAATCAATCTCATTCTCTAACTGTCTGGCTTGTTTACGTAAATCTAAAATAAATATCTTTTCAGTTAAAAATCAATATTACAGTAAGTCATGAACTTTATAATATATTGTACCATGGAAAAATATCATAGGAAGAAATGTGAATTTAGCTTACACTAAACAAGTTTTATAGCATGTTCAGTTTAGTCAATACAAATTGGTTTATCAAATCACCAATATCATGTATACATTTCTTTATTTTAACTCACATCAACATGTTTTGCAAACTTAAGATCTTTAGACATGTTAGATATCAAAAAAGTTGTCTGATTTGTTATTTTACCAGTTTTATTTTTTCCTGATTAAGAAACTCTGACTTTAAATTTAAAGTTGGCAGTCACTTAGATGGATTGGGCTTTTTTTTGGTAATACATTTTTTAAGTTCTTCATATGGTTTCAGTTCTTATACATCATTGTTCATTGTTAACTTTCAAATATTTAAATTTTTAGAGTTGCTGATGAAAGTCAGTCAAGAAAAAATCCCTGAAGGTATGTAGTTTTCAAGGGTCCGGAAACGGTCATATTTGCCAGTCATGTCCTAAACTGAAACTATAATGTCCTAAACTTTTAATTGGGATTTAGGTCAAATTTTATTTTTCAACCGTAATAATTTCGGTCTTTCGTTGAGATCGACTTTCAAAATCGCCATTTTGAACATATTTTTGTTTTGTTATTGACTTCCTGTAATTAAACTGCCACTTCAATAAAGTGTTATAATCCTGAGGGCCCTCCAAATAACTATATTAATGCCTAGGGGAGCTATTGGTTAATGATTGCTAATCTCTTTACCTGTGTTTTTAATTCACACCTGGCAATTAACCACAAGCTCCAAACTATTATTATAAAGAAATAAAAATTCCATACCAACTGGCTTCATTATTTAATTACTCAACAGGTCAGCCAATTGTCAATTATGATTTTATATTAAATTAAAACTTGGTTTAATTTACGTTGAAAAAAATATTTTTTTACTTCTAACACACGTGCTTTGTTTACTATGTAATATGCATGCTTGAAATTCTCTTCCACAGATTTAAACAATTATAAATTTAAAATAATTTCATCCTAAATAAAGCTAGTGCAACTATTTTAATTAATATTCTTACACTATTAAAGGTAAAATATTAAAAAGCCGATGATTTCCTGTGATTTGGATAATCAAAACCGATCCCGGAAATGAGTCCGGAATTGTTCATTTTAGTATTGTCGCAGTACATCCGGTTTGAATTTTGACTTCAAAATCAAAGGAAACGTAAGCGATAACTGAGAATATTATCGTTTTGAGTCATTAAAATCATTTTATTTTTAAACTGTTGCCTTCCCTTAATTGCTCTTAAACGATTTTTGGAAAATGGTAGGACAAATCATGAAGAAAATGCGATGCAACAGTGAAACAAGTTTGTTGATGCTAAGAGCATGACGATCTAGTATGAGCATACTCATAATGAGTCTCAGGCAGTAATGTGATTTTGACAATCATTTTTTGAAAAGGGGCATCAACTTTTAAGTTGTATGAAAATGACCGAAATTAGGTGAAAAAATTTCCGGATCCTTGGTAGTGTTATATCTATTTTTTTAAGAGAATAATGATCATACATGTAGTGTGGATTCCTATGATCATGATCATAATAATGTGTGATGCATACATATACATGTGCATGCATTCCCTGTCAATGCAAGATATTTTACAGGTCATACATGTAGGAAGATACATTTGTAACATAAGTTTGCCAGGAATACCTTGGTGACCAATTTTGATAGTGTACATGTACATGTAGGAACTGCAAATTATGGCCAATTTTGCATTAGTCATTGGGATAGTCAGAGATTGCTCTGATGTCCAACAGCTGTTTTGCCAGACAAGCTGAGGACGTGGGACGTCAAAAAGCTTGCCCATATCCAGGGTTTCAGCTAGGATTTTGAGGGCTTTAGTCACTTTTGCGCGTGATAAAAATTAGCTTCATTTTTTATAAAAGCAAGGGGTCTAGGATGTTTATCAAACTAGCTTTACATATATGTCCAAGTCCTTCAAGGACTAGTCTAGGATCTTTGAAGACTTTTGGATTGCTTATGTAGGCAGTTATTGTCAATATTGAATGAATTGACTGATGTGATGCTAAGATATGAAGATAAGAACAGGGATCTAGTAATATGGTTCACAACTTCACTTCAGTTATTTTCAGGGCACAAAGTTGGGTGCCTGTATTTTTCAAACCACTGCACAAATGAACTTGTTACGACTTTTCCCCTTCACAATCATTTATATCCTTGAAAACACGTTTTAATATCTATTTGGAATCAATTTCTTTAATATTGGATAGAAGGATCTGCATCTATACTTAATGTGACGATTCTAATGACTGTAGATTGTAGATTACATTTACTTTCGATTTTTAACAAAATGAAATGAAAACGGGAAGTGACAATTGAATAATAATTTCAGAATAAAACCGGATTCATCTACGAACTTTTACGCATGCGCAATACATAGAACAGGAAGCACCTGTTTGCAAGTGAAAATATTTACGTTTTGAATAAAGTTCATTCTTTTTAATCAAAGTTGTCGAAAGTTTTTGATGAATATTTATATAAAGTATCAGGGATCTCCATGGCCTGTTTAACGATGGAGCCCCGCCATCGTTCGAATGTCTTGCGCCATCGTCAAATGACTCGCGCCATCGTTAAATTGTCTTGCGCCATCGTTAAATTGTCTTCCGCCATCGTTCAAAACTTCATCGTTTTTTGTAGCCCGACGCCATTTTTTTTATCAATTATAATCAAATGCATGTAATTGCATAACCCTTAGGCTTTTTATGTTATAATCCAATACAGTTCTAACGCCTGAGGGATATCCGGATTAAGATCGCTAATTACTTGTACCTGAGCTTGTACAGGTAGATCAACAAACCAGACCTCAGAACCAGACAGGAGAATACTATCTGAGGATAGACGATCCATTTGTCGAAGTAATCAACTAACTTTCAGCAAATGATTATGATCATTTAGATTAAATAAATTAATTAATAAATTAATCCAGTTACAAAGAAAACAGTTTAACAAGTCGAACACGTGCTTTATTTTGACTTACGCAATCAGCATCCCCCTTTTTTAAGAAGTACAAAATAAGACGCAAAACAGTAAATATTATTTCATCGCAAATAACTCGAGTACTGCTGTAACGATAATTTAGAATTACTTTAAAAGTTTAAAAGTAAAAAGTTAAATATTTCCTGTAAAGAAATATCGTATCTAAATTCCGAATTCATTTTGTATATTACAATCAAATTGATACATCCGCGTTTCCGGTTTCTATTCAGACTCGAAAGATGCATGTTGCACAGCATCAATTTTTTCAGATAAAGTCATTAAAAACCTTTTCATTTGTCAACGTTTGCTTTACAAATCTCTTTAACCTTTTACATAACCCGTACGAATTGTTTTGTTGTTGCTGCACATCAGCCATACCGGTAATGGGCTCTGAATTTGACAGTGTCCACGAAAAATAAGCTCCACATCAGATGATTTTTAACCCCCATAACAATTACCAAAAATAAAAGAAATCTGCATGGGGACCTTCATGACAGCTTTTGGTCATTCTCGACTAAGGGGGACCATGAAGACTTGGCATTTGAATGGTTAAAAACGGCAATAAATGAAAATATTGATACTTCTAATTCTATAATGAAAATTCAAATAAATATAATTTAAATAAGCAATGAATTAGCATGTTCACCATTCCTTGTATGGAGGGATAAAATACTTCCGATCGCGCTACACTGTACAGCGTAGACAAGGTTTGTAATGGTGAAAGTTCCTCCATGGTTAAATTTTCATCCATGGAGATCCCTGAGTATGACGAAAATATGTTAAAATGACGAAACTACGACAAGCAAACTGAAAATTATGATCTTAAGGGAAATATTGAAATTAAAATAAAGTTCAAATGTCCGGGAAGATTATCAATTTTGTTCAAATGACGAAAATTCAACAGAATTGTGAGAAATGATTAAAATGAAATGCTGACTGACTGATTTAACTTAAATAGATTATTATGATTTTCATTTATGAGGTTTTATAATAATAATTAATTGAGGGATTAGTGACCCATCTGATTGGCGATAGGCGGATTACTTGTCATCACAACTTTTAACACCTTTAATTTTTGGTAAACGTTAATTACCTGAGGGTCATAAACTTGTCAGAAACATAAAGACAGGTAGAATTCAAGTAATTTGATGTGTAATTATTTTTACACTTTCCAAATTTAAGTGACGAAATTGATATGAAATATTTTCGTCATTTCAAAAACCTTTTCGTAAAAAACGAAAGTGACGAGCGCTAGCAAAATCACTGCCCATATCAAAAAGTGGATATTTGCCCGTCCAAAATAGATGCGCTGCTTTGTTGCTTCTAGGGCCGTCTGACTGCCTTGGAATTATATAAATCGGGCATCAATCTGTTTATTTTTCATTTTATCTCTTCATTTATGTAAGTTTCACCTACATTTTTACCTGCAACCCTTTATTTTCTCCTATTTAGACAGTTTTCACAGTGACCCATCCATTTCTGCATTTTGACTTTCATTTTTCAAAGATTATCACTTGACCACTAGAAAACAAGTCAAGTGATGATTTATGCAAATGACCATATTCTAACACCTCGTTCATTTGCGATGCAAGTAATCTAAATGTCTGAGAGCTTCCAATTGTTATTGTGGTTGGCACAAAATGCTTAATACCTATCTCCTGTAAAGGAGGTGAAAAATTGTGGTTGGCTACTAAATGTTAAATATCGATCTCCTATGAAGGAGGTGAAAAAAGTATAATTATTTGCAAATTTTAGTCTTGAGGTTGCGAAATCCCTCGTAACTTGAAGTCCAATTGAAAATAAAATGTCTGAATTGATGGGTCACTGTGAAAACTGTCTAAATATGAGAAAATAAAGGGTTTCAGGTACATGTAGGTGAAATTACTTATATTTAAAACAAAAATGAAAAATAAACAGATTGATGCCAGATTTATTAATTCCAAGGCAGGCAGTCGGCCCTAGAAGCAACAAAGCAGCCAATCTATTTTGGACAGGCAAATATCCACTTTTTGATATGGGACCAGATCTGACGTCCCACGGCCCCAGTTTGTCTGACAAAACAGCCTTTGGACATCAGAGTAATCTCGGACTTTCATTGGGACAGCCCTTAGCGATCAGAATTCTCGCAATGTCTACTGGTAATAAGTTCTCTATGCATTTTCAAAATTTGAATATTCTTTCAACTCTGTTCAGACCAGCTGTACGACAACAGTCCTAAAGTAAACAAATTAAAATGACCCCTACTTATAATCAGGACAACTTTATATGTAATGAATAGTGTGATAAAAAATTATGCAAATGTGTCATTTAGATGGTAAGTTTACACACTGTTTTCTCATATCAGGTACCATATGGTTTGGTTTAAATAATTAGGATTTATTTTTTAGCAGTCATGACAGGATGTAAACAACTAAACAAAGGGCACTGTGGGAAGACCATTTGAAATATTTTAGAAAAAATCATGACATCCTTATGTTCATTGAATCAATAATGTAAAGTATGTATAGTGCTCGTCACAAATCATGCCATGGCACGATTAACTACGCAAAATAATGCACCTTCCCATAGGTTTCCCATATCTGCCATTACTTCCACGGTGTCGTAATCTCGCGAGAATTATATTTAAACCAAAGACGGATTGACGACGAGAAGAGTCCGGAAAGCAATACAAACCGTTAAAATTCAGAGTTTCAGGTTAATGAAAGACGTTGTTGATTGACTTATTATTCCTTAGTTTTCAATATTTGAAAATCTTTTATTTATTAGTTATTATTATGAAAAAAAATCTATGAAAAAAAATCACTATTTTCTTTATAGTTTTTTTTTACACCAGGAACATATATATGGGGGTCATATATATATGAGAGCCCAGGTGGTCGTGTTGTCTAGCGGGACGGCTGCAGTGCAGGCGATTTGGTGTCACGATATCACAGTAGCATGGGTTCGAATCCCGGCGAGGGAAGAACCAAAAATTTGCGAAAGCAAATTTACAGATCTAACATTGTTGGGTTGATGTTTAGACGAGTTGTATAATATATATATATGTTAGATATCAGACTGTTCCCAGCTTACACTAGAAAGTCGATTTATAAACATAAGAGAATAATTTGTCAGAACGGTTATTCAAGTCCGTATTCAGAGATCATTGGCGGATCCAGGGGGAGGTAAACCCCCTTTTTTTGGCCGATCAATGCATTTGAATGGGGACATACTGTTGGAACCCCCCTTTTTGTTCTGGGTTCCGGAACCCCTCTTTTTAAATGGCTGGATCCGCCTCTGCTCAGATAAAAAGGCTAGTTTTTAGTTTAAACATATTTTATTTGCTCAAAGCGAAAAAGGATCAGACACAAGTAAAACATACTTATAAAGTCTTCTCCACACTACAATATATATAACAATACAAATTGAACGTGAGCATACATCATATAATATAAACAACATAAATATAACTTATCTATACTGAAAAAAGTAGAGGGAATGAGGAAAGAACGACAGAGATTAGGTTGATGATGATAATGATGATGATGTGTGTTTTACCTATGTTGATACTATACTACGAGGAATCGTTTTGATCTCTTTATAAAATTGAATACTTGTTTAACAATTTGCACATTTTGATCATAGGAAAGAGTGTCTCTTCCAAAAACCAGTAGTGTTAAGTCCAAATCGCAGCCTTCGGGAAGCCAGCTGAGACCATTAAACAGAATAGCCCTTTCATTTAGATAGAAAGGACAATCAAAGAAAAAATGGTGCATGTCCTCAATATCTAAACCACATTTACATGTTGGATCAGATATAATGTTAGCTCTAAACAAGTCACAATTCAAGAACGATGCCGAACATCTAAATTGGGTTAATATTATGTTCAATTTTCTTGGACCATATAAATAATGTTTTAAGTTAGATTGATTCTCATTTCGAATGTCGTAGTTTTTTAGTTCTACTTTGAATTTTGATAACGAGTCTACATTTCGAACTGCTATGTTCAAATTATTCCAAAGTTTAATTGTTGATGGGATAAAGGATTGGGAAGTTAGAGTCAGCCTGCAAAATGGTAAAATGATATCTTGTCCGTTTCGCAAGGGATATTGTGTTGTACTTTGAATTTTAGGGGGCACAAGGTTACATAAATATTCAGGGGCATTATTATTCTGAATTTTATAAAATAATTGTAGTTTTCTTCTTTTTCTTCGTTCCTCTAAAGTTTCCCAACCAACCTCTTTTAAGACAGTCTCAGAGTGTGTGTAAACAGGCAAACCTGTTACAATTCGTGCAGCTTCAAGTTGTAGCTGTTCTAGTTTAATTGAATAACCTTTTCCACAATTGTCCCATACTTCAGTTGCATATTCAAAAATTGGTCTAATAAATACTAGATATAATTTTTCCAAATTTTGTCGGCTAAGTTGATATTTGAGTTTTCGCAGTATATTCAGATGTTTTTTAACACTATTTAATATATTTTCAACATGGTTGTTCCATTTTGCGTCACTTCTAAATGTAACCCCTAGATGCTTATGAGATCGCACAATTGGTATTTCTTTGTTGTTCATAGTAAAATTAAGGTTTTGTATCTCATTATTTGAAAACATCATAATTTCTGTTTTTTCAGGATTGAAAGACATAAGCCACTTTCTTGACCATTCATCCAGCTGTCTCAGGTCACGACTAACAACTGACTGTATAAGTTCCTCGTCATGACCCGAGTAACTGAATGAAGTGTCATCTGCAAATAGTCTGCATAAAGAAGTTAACTGTTCAGCAATATCGTTAATATATATGATAAACAATAAAGGACCAAGAACGGATCCTTGGGGTACACCAGCTGAAACATTGCAAAAAGTAGAGGATGATTCATTAATGATAACCTTTTGGCTATATAGTGTATGAAGTCTCTTCAATCACGGCAAATGATATATCTTGTTGTTTCTCAGTGCATGTAATCCCATGCACATGAACGTAACTTTTGATGAGTCTAAAAATAAAGCATTCTACACCGAGGAACATGTCATCAGTAAGCTAGACTTTCTCTTTAACAGCATTTATCAAATTCAGAGGTGGATTTTTCAGGCAGGTTGTCGACTATCTTATGGGAACAATTTGTGCACCTCTCCTGAACAACCCGATTGTCTTATGTGTCGGGAGTTCCTTCAAATACTTGTAAAACACAAGCAGATCAGTTAGTTATTAGTAAATAATTTAATTTCACCTTATACAGGAAAGTTGATGATATTCTTTCCATAAACAGTCCCGAAACTTTTCTGATTATTACCCAATCATATATCTTCATGAACTAGAGAAATGAAACCACAGAGATACAGCTGAATCCACCTCTTGTCTATACATTTACCTGAAGTTTGGTCACAGCGTTCATTTCATTACCAGCATATTTGACAAACAAGACGATTTCAATTTTGAAATTATAAATTGTACTCACCGTAGCAGCTATATACATGTACCAACTTCACCCAGGTTGTACCTTTTGGGGAGAATAGGCACGTTTTGTATGATGATAGCTCTAAAGTGGTGGTGATTGATTGTCATTTAATCCTGAATGACAAGGTTATCCCAAGAACTTCCAGACTATCTCTGGTTAATAAAATCACTAACACATTATAGCTTGAGATTATATAAAAATATAGAACTTTATTTACTAATATTTGTAAATTTAACTTGACTTAAGCATTGTGTATAAGGTTTTTCCATGGCAATGTATATAGGGATAGAAAACTGACCTCATATATATGCAAAGTCTGGTACAAGGCAAAAATGCGACAAACCTTGCCCTCAATGGCCGGCAATTTTGTCTTAATTTTCTGTCAATTACCGTGCATATGTTATCCCGTTAAATGTTGTGCAAAGGATTTTGCATAAATATCATGAATATAGTCAAAAGACATGTATACACATATATGTCTCTGATATAGTTTATTACATATTGTCGATATAAGTGTAGCAGGAACAATTCTGCCTAAGATTCGGGGATGCGGACCACAGCTAATTCTGGTTTGTAAACTGATGTAACGGAGACGATGGATGCCAAATTTGATGCACTATAACATATCTAAGTAAATGAAATCCAAAATCTGAAAACAATATATAATTTAATCAACAAAGTACAACTTTTATCATGTAGAGCCAAAGGTGATTAGAAATGGAGCATTCAATGACTTCAAATTATCCCGTACTAAGGAGGCATATAGCTATTGCACTAACCGAACCTCTGGTTGGAAAGCTTGGCTTTCCTTGGTTGGACTAAATGTCAGTCCTCAGAGCATGTATACCTATCAGATGGCGTTCCACGGGTTTTTTTTTTATTATCTTTCCATGGTTGGACTGAATGTCAGTTCTCAGAGGTTTAAATTAAGAATCTAAAACTAGTTATATAAAATATATAAATTTCTCACAGAAGGTAACCAAAGAATTTGCAACGATGCAAATATTAAACTTTACAATATAAATAAATATCTTTAACCAATGAATGAGCCTCATGAATTCAGATAGAAAAATCTATGTAATTTAACAAATATATACCGAATAAGCTTCATGTAAATCATCAAAAAAAGAAATATGAAATTTATAGTTTTAAACAAGGGAAAAACTTATGACATAATAAATTCAATTCAATTCAATATTTTATTTACGTCTCACCTTATGTATAAAATAATCATAATTCATAACTGCCACATAAGGATAGAGTGCTTGTTTTCTCAAACACTCGTCAGCGTAAAGCATTCTCGATCATACAAAACTACCCCCCAAAATCGGGACCATTTGCCAAAACTATAAAGCAGTCTGTAACATTTTTGATGCAAAATAAAGCATTAGGACTAATTCGACTTATGGTCTAACGTCAAGTTACATAAGGCCTGTGAATACATATATTTGGGAATTATATAAGGCATGGTTTTCTCAGATTGTTTATGAAGTCCTTATATTTAATCAATTGGAAGTGTAGTGATTGATATTCTATTCCAGGAACATGATTTATGTGAGTCAAGTTTGAACTAATAGCTTTCAGTAACTGCGGGTTCTCTTGGATCGGTACTTTATGTCACTATAGTTTTTTTGTGCTATGTGTTGATCTTATTTATAAATCAAGCCTTTTCAACTGTTATTTAGTTTGTTCTTATGTAATGTTGTTTCACTATTGTTCTGGGAAGCAGACCAAGTAGTGTTGAGTATGTTCGAAAACATATTTTAATACAGCCGATTTCATTCAGTGTGTAGCTAAAGGTATTATCTTTGGCTAGCATGCTTGTTAGCTAAACTATGAAGTCATTATTATGTTAGGTATACTACCCTCCTTCCGAAGTAGCCTATTCCAACAGACAGATAGATTGGTTATCTGCTGGACTAGTTTTCTTAAAGAAGGGTAGTTTACCTGACCTAACAATGACTTCACGGTTCAGCTAACAAGCAAGCTAACCAAAGATATTACATGTACCATTGGCTTCAAACTCAATGAAATCGGCTGTAATGCTGACACATACTGTATGTGTCTGTCACAAGTCATGAGATATTAATTCAGTGGTTCTTGCTGGTTGCTTCTATCGTATTTATTTTGTCGTTTAATGTGTTAAACATTGGTTATGGTTGGCACTCTTTATTATAGCTTACTATGTGGTGTTTGGTTTTGCTCATTATTAATAGTAGATCATTTAATTTCATCTTCTACAGTTGCTTACATCTACGTCATTTGGTCTCAAGTGGATAGTCTCATTGTCAATCATACCACATCCTAGTTTAAAATTCACTCCCAATGAAGGACGAAATGTTGCCTGTACCATATTTTTAAATTAAAAACTTCTTTCGATTTATGTATGAACATGGGTTTTGGTTCTCAAAAATTGTGGTTTTTACAACTTTTGAATGTAAATATTGTACACCTCACATTTTTAAGTTATATATAGGAAGATATGGTATGAGTGTCAATGAGAAAACTCTCCATCCATATCAGAATTTATAAAACTAAAACATTATAAGTCGACGTCAAGGTACGGTCTACATTTAACGAACAATCTTCCAAATTAAACTCAAATGATGATGCAAAACAAGAAATTATTCGGAATCTTCATCGACAAACATGCGTAGTTACTGTAGTATACATGTAGTTTATCGAATCCTTAGCTTGAAATTGAATGTCTTCCTTGTTTTGAGTATTATCAAAGACGTTCACTCCTGAAATAAACGTGTACACGGTTGTAACATAAGTTCAATACTCTTCAAATTTTGTCTGTTAATAAAACACTGAAAGTAAAAATCCTTGTGTTTGTAATCAACACTATCATTTGAAATCTTGTGTTTTTCGTTTATTTATTGAAAAGTATGTTAAACCTCATTTGTGCATTCATGATACATTTGCATTTATTTATTTATTTTTAAGATAGACATGTTTTTCTCGATTCAACTTACCTTTCTACTTAATTTGTAAATAGCTTTTGCGGAATAAGTTTTGCCAATTGTTGAAGGCCGAACGGTGACCTATGGTTGTCAAATTTCTGTGCCATTTGGTCTCTTGTACAACAAGAGAGAACACGCTTTAAGCATGGGGTTAATTGTCTCAGCTGTTCTTTTTTCCTATTCTCTCGTGTCTATGTACAATTTAGTAAAATCTCAATGACGAATGTAGAGAAACCAACGGCATAAAAAAACATTTAAGAAAATATCAAATATCAAATAAAGGCAACAGTAGTATACCGCTGTTCAAAACTCATAAATCCATGGACACAAAACAAAATCGGGGTAACAAACCAAAACCGAGGGAAACGCATTAAATATAAGAGGAGAACAACGACACAACACAGGAACGGACCAAGCATCAGACAAAACACCACGAGAATAACAAATATAACATGATCTCAAAAATAAGAGAAAACACAAACGACTCAACGTTAAAATGCAACACACACAGAAACGAACAATAATATAACAATGACCATCTTCCTGACTTGGTACAGGACACTTTTAAAGGGGAATAAAAGTGGTGGGTTGAACCTGGTTTTATGGCATGCCAAACCTCGCACTTTAATGGCAAAGTTAAATATAACATTGAAATGACAACATAATATTACAGGACAACAATACAAATAAATAGGAGAACATATTAGACAAAGAAAAACATGATTAATAGATAACAAAAAGCATCAGGTTTAAAATTCAATACGCCAAAAACGCGCCTTGTTCACACAAGACTCACCAGTGACGCCCAGATATAAAAGATCGAAAGTGAAAAAAGTACAAAGTTGTACAGCACTGAAGATCAAAAGTTGAAAAGGTTTCGCCAACTACGGCATTGTTTTTATGCCCGGGGTAAGAACATTCTTATTATATAGAACAATTCATACTATTGCAAACAGTAAATTTTATCAAATGAATAGGAAAGAGATATACACAAAGAAACTGAAGTATTAACTAATTACAGAAAACTAAACCTGAATACATAACGTCTAGATATAAAAGATCGAACGTGAAAATATGCATTTATTACAATATCGAATAAAATTTGAGAAACAACTAGTGCATACACAAACATTCTAAGGGCCCAATCATTTAACCCCGAGTAGGGGGAGGTCTATGGGTTTTTTTCCAGTAAGAATTTATTTTGCTCGAAGCGCTAAGTTTTTGAAGCTATCAACCAAATAATTCTTTTCTTAAAAATTTAACACTATAAGGTATTGTGGAAAATAAGGATTCAGAATTAAAAAAATTGTCATCAGCTTGCGTACAATATTGTTCTCGTCAAATTTGGGATTGGAATATTTTGAAGAACAAAAAATAATCCCCTCTAGTCATGAAGTTAAATGGTCGTTCCCTAATTCACTGACTCACAATTGTCTTTCAATTTGCTTACAATATAACAAAAATATACTGTTAATATACATACTAAAGTGTTGCTTTACTTTTGACAAGAAATTGACTTCAAATTTTGATTGTCACAGTTATGATTATTACTTGAATGTACTAAATGCCATGAAAAAAAATTAATATGCTATTAAATAAATCCATCTATAATTGATTCATAGTTTTTCGGATTCGCTCGCTCCAAAATTTTAGAAATGTCAGAAATCAATTTACTGTCATTACCAGATTCTTTCGGGATTCTCGACCCATTTTGAAGAGATCAACAATTCGGCATATGTATCGTTTTCCCCAGTACGGTATCAAGGAATACGATCAAAGACGTGACATTTCGTTCTGTGTAAAAAGACGACCCTCTATGAATCAAATATCGCAATGACGTGCTATTTGCGTATTCCAAATGCAATATGTATCCCTCTGGTCATTTTGCAATCTACATGTATTATAGTCCACTTTTCGATAAGCATCACTGTTCGGCTGTGTGCCGCATGGAATGTTAAAATAAGCTGCCACACCCATACGGAATGTCATGACAAGGTCGTCGACTTTTAAAATAAAACTATGGATTGAATGAAAATGATTGAATAAAATGAGTTTATTTAATACAAATATTCTTAGTATACTATTAATATTTACTGAAAACGTTTTTACTGTACAAAGAATGAAAATCGACATGCATTAAATCTACATTTTTGTTCATTTTATAAATCACATAGGACGGAACAAATTCATTAAGTGTTATTTTCTTATAAAAACCCGTATTTTAATCCAAAGAAAATTACATAAAGTTTTTATAAACATTATGTTGGACCCTGTTAGGCCTACATGAAAACCAAACTTTTGATTACTAGTAGATCATTTAGATGTGAAAAATGTATGATATGGCACTATATGCTACATTATCTTAATACTATACAACATGTCAACATTATCCTTTTTAGCCATTTGAGTCATATATATTGGTTAGTATACTGAGTTAAGCCTTCCATATTCGTTTCTACATATAAGTTCAAAATAAACAGACTTTTTGTATGATAATCTCAAACTGTAAGACACTTTGGCATTTGAAGCAATGAGACAATGAGGCGAGACACCTTGAATCGAGCATTTTGTCCTTTTCTATCACTTTTGCTTTTTACTTTTGGCAATATTGACAATATTTACAATCTTATAATATCTTTGATAACAGCAGTATAAAATTACAGCATTGACTATATAAGTAGAAACACACACCACACACACATCATCTAGTATATATACTAGTATATACGCCAGGTAGGCGGAGCCAAAGTTCGCCACAATACTTGTTCCTAAAGCAAAGCTTGCTAGACTGCCGGATACCGTCATTGCTGAAATAAACAAAATAAAAGTATTTTATGGGCAACATACCCTGAGGCAAAACATGTTCTTAAATCGTACATTTTAATATTAGTATTGTGTTCAAATAATTCGTATCGTACGTTATGAACTAGTTTTGCACATGGTAAATTATACGTCTATTGTGTTATAAAATAAACGCTTACCATTTGTATGCAACAGATGCGCATTTCAACAATAAATGTCTCTTCAGTGTTACTCGAGGCCAACATATTTGAAAATACTAAGCTTAAATTGATACGATAGTCCCGGGCCTGTGTATCCTATCATGACGAGTTTCCTATATATGGTTGCTGCTCACAACTTCAAGGAAGCTATATAACCAAGAGTTTCAAATGGTGAAGTTGAAATCATCCCTTCGTAAATTTAACGGACGCCATCACGAGTAGGTAGACCGTTATGGAGTATCCTTTTCACAGAAGATCATAGTTCGATCTATGAGTTTGACTGTCTCTCTGGTATCTTTCGCCCCACTCTCATCAAAAGGACGAAGAGCGTTAAATAAACAATAAAATAGAGCAAAATCAGAGCAAGGAATCAGAGCATCTGCATGAGGGAAACATATTCCTTAATTTTAAATATTTTCCAAAATTGTGTAACAGCTAACTTTAATAACACAAAATCCGAATTTGTATGCCAGTACCGAAGTACTGGCTACTGGGCTTGCGATACCCTCGAGAACTATCTATGTCATTGAAAACAAAATATCATTGCGCAAATCGAAAATATTATTAATTAAAGACATACCACATATAATTTGAAGGATGTAGAACATCATACCAAAAATACTATTTGGTTG
Organism: Mytilus edulis; assembly: GCA_019925275.1. NCBI lineage: Eukaryota > Metazoa > Mollusca > Bivalvia > Mytilida > Mytilidae > Mytilus > Mytilus edulis. The sequence goes on along the minus strand of CM034360.1, from coordinate 13,663,451 downwards.
ATTTAGTACACTTGTTTTTCCGACGATGTACTCCAATAATCCAAAACCTTTTCCGTACCTGAAGATAATAAACAAACATTCAATCCTCAACATTTTACCGCACATCTTGATAATATAAATAATGGTGTAAACACTATTTTTAATTAATTCATATCTTTATATTTTATAGTTGAATAAAATCAACTGACCATGTTCTCGTACTGCATGGATATACATTTAAAATGTGTTCGAAGTTTATATACAGTCGTCCATCGTCATCATCATTTTAAAATAACCAAGATGCGTAACATTTCGTGAATGTGTGACAAAGTTTCATCTGTAAAAAAAAACCACAGGCTTAGCCTAAATTTGACGATACGGTGCCATCGACTAAGTTGACAAGGCGAATTCAAAATACCGGTAAAGTTTGATCTAATTTCAGATTGGAATGAAACAATGAGGCATGAACTCAGAAACAAAATATCGATTGTAGTATTCATATTAAACAAGTATCATGATTGCATCACACATCAGTTAGTTTTTTAATGACTCCTGATTAAAGGAAATTTTAAAGCAGTGTCTGCATAGGGTTTTGTGCCAATGATTTCGGAAATTATAATATAAACCTAGGTAATTGACACTTAGTTCTAGATCAGTAGACAAAAGGAAATCGGTGGTCTCGTAGTCGTCAGTTCGAACACTGGCCGATTCAAACCATATACTGTACAGTTTGTGTTGCTGCTACTCCAGAAGAGTAAGAGCAAAGATTGGTCGTCTCTGAGTCAGAATAAAGTGTCCGGGTAGGGTGACATGTCTTCTTGTGGACTGTTACTTTGTTAACTAGAACGTTAAAAATTCAACACAGCATGTCAGTCTCATACTAAGTAGTGTATACACTCATAATTTGCACTAGCATAGTATCATCCTCAATCTGAATTCAGTTTGCCAGTAGAAGTTAAATAGCCAATCATCCATCTATCCATCCACAGAAGAATTTTCTTAGAGTACAACTGTCTTTTTACAAAAATATAACAGACACATCTGGTTAGGCCAAAAAAATAATACATGCGTTCTGCTAAACCTACCCTAGTTTTAAGTGCCTACCCTAACACTTATATGCTATTTTGGAACAAGCACTGATAAAGACAGACTGGTTCCCTTGTAGTAACCAGCTAAAAATGTTTGTTTAATAGAATGATATTGTCTACCACCTACCTTCCCTATATTTTTTTCAGCACATTAATGGAAACACATATTTAAGTGACATTCATAATCAAAAAATTATATTTTTTTATAGTAACAAACTCCATTAAAATATGATGTTCAAGTGAACATGAGGCTACTTCCTTTTTAAACACCTAACTTCGTTCTCAAGCTTTTCATGATATTCATTCTAATGCTTCCTATCGTGAAATCAATCTTGTACGTATTTGAATTTTGTGAAAAAAATAATTACCATGTATATGTTCATAAACTTACAGTTGTATAGATACTTATTTTTATTTTAATAAAGTTACCAATTGTCAGAGAAGACAAAAAATAAAGTCTAAAGAAATATAAAACGTTTGTTACTAGATAAAAAATGACAATAATTATAATTGTAAATATTTAAAAAAAAAAAAATGACTTTTGCCATTGTGTCACGACATTTACCATAACAATGGAACTTTAAAAGTACTGAACCGGCTCTTATTTGTACCGTGACATTTCAATGCAATAGTACATGACCATGATGACGTATATAATGAACCCTCAGAACTTTGTTAAAGGAAACGATAAATTATCATATAACAAATTCGATAATTCTTTTATCATTTCACTGAAGTGTATTAGACCACTGTTTATCTGCAATAAATAACCTTTGAAAATGATGTACTCGTGATTAATTAACCGTGCATTGGTGAATTTAGAGTTATTCCCCTTCATTATAGCCAAGAATTTAAAAAAGACGTTCTGGCACCAGCAAACGACATTAAAATTATACCAAACTAGGAAATACATAGTTTGAGACTAGTATTGTAAAATAGAAGGAAGTTTTTTGTATATACTTTGTAATCTATTCAATATTTGTAAAACTTATGAACGCTGACGTGTACTTACTTTGATGTAAACACTTTAGAACAGCTCATTTTAGGATTTATGTCACACCATGCTTTAAAACTTGAGTCTCCCTCTGCGTGAATTTCAACATAAAGTGCGTACACGGACAATAGCATTCCAACTGTGCAGAATATAAGCAAGACATTGCCAAATAAACGTGTAGATTTTCGCAGCTGAGTTGCTTCGTTTGCCATTGTTTATATTGACGCTTATGTCAATAAAAACATTATTTTTTATAATCAAACAACATTTACATATAATAGCTATATTAATACATATGAATTAATTCACTTTAATCTGAACCTTTAAAAAACCTAAAAGATAGCTTGTATGTTGAATATAAATGCTTTTTATCTGGCTTATTTGCAATGATAAAATCGATCTACACAAAGGTCAATAAATATCACGTGTAACGTCCTACATTTTGACTTTTTTTGTCGACCTTACAAATAGTCTAAACATTTCCTCCGTTGTGTCAGAGCTTGTGTTAAGCATGGTTATTAGATATTTCTACGATTTGATGTCCCAGCCATCGAGAGCAGTTTACATTTTTCTGAAAATTAACAAAATTCCATTTGAACCGAAAGCAGTTGCTCTAAGAAAAGGTATGTATGGCATATTTGATCATATTTATGTTAAGTTTGATGTTGGTACCGCATGTATTCTATAATGTATGTCGAACGGGTAACATATGATCAAAGACTCCTCATTCCATTTGCTTTGAATGATCACACGCCTTTTACTGGACCGCTCATTCACGCGAGCCATGATCAGTTGAAAGGCAGTGCCTTAGAAACTAATACAGTAACAATACTAGTAGTATAATAAGGTAGTCTCATTGGGGGGTTCTGATCCCGGATCCCGCTTACTGTTTTGTCAGATTCCCGTATCCCGCTTACACTATATACGTAAGCAATTTTCATTTTTTTTTGTCATTTCCCGGGTCCCACAAGACCTCATTTCCCATTTTCACGCCACAATAATTTGACTTTCACGTGTCACGCTTACAAAAAATCGGCAATCCCGCGTCACGCTTAGACACCAATGAGACCCACTAATAATAGTCACACATTGTATAACAGCGTTTTAAAGGAAAGACTAATATATATGAATATTGATAAAACTTGAAATTAGGTATACATTTGTAAGTGGTTAAGATGATGACATACAGAGATTTTTTCTTATAAATAGTTTTTGGATTCATGCAATGCGACTTTTTAATGGGTAGCAACATAGAAAAAGTATCAGCGATCTATGATCATACCAAAGTCAAACATGATATTTTAAACGTACAGCATATTTTATATTGATGTTTCATTATTTGTACAAACTGATAAAGATTTTCAATGTATAGGTTTTATCAGGAAAGTTCATAATATACATTTTAATTTACTATGGATTTTAACGCTGACATAAATCCGCCATATTTTTTTTTATAGGAGAGCATTATTCGGACGAATACAAGAAAGTAAATCCTTTCAGCTTAGTGCCTGTTCTCGATGATAATGGATTTATTTTAACAGAAAGGTAAACATTGTGACCAATAGACCAAATCAAGGGTCAAATGCTATCTAGAGGTTTTCATACGGTTTTCAAAAATCTTCTGGTTGGTTTTTTTGTGTTTTTTTATGGCCCACCTACGAAAGTAAAGGGCCATTATGTTTTCTTGTCTGTGGGTCCGTTTGCTCGTTCGTTCGTCCTTTCGTTCGTCTGTCCGTTCGTCCGTCTGTTCGTCCGTTCGTTTGTCCCGCTTCAGGTTAAAGTTTTTGGTCAAGGTAGTTTTTGATGAAGTTGAAGTCCAATCACATGTTTTTTATTGTATGATCTTTCTAATTTTAATGCCAAATCAGTGATTTTCCCATTTTCACGGTCCATTGATCATAGAAAATGATAGTTCTTAAATGCCCTCAATATTAATATTTTTATAGTAGGGCGAACAGACTCTATGGGCGAACGGTCCCGATACCTCCGTGTACTATGAACACATTCTTTCGATCTATATATATTTTCCCGATATTTAGTAGATTTTTCTTTCTGGAAATGGTTGACATACACTGGTACAAACCACACAAAGGTCATTTTTTTTTTTACTAATTAGAGTTTTATTTTACAGTATGTGTTACACTATAAATATCTATTTCAATCACTAACATCAGAAGCTATCAAGAAAACAAGAAAATACCGGAAATTTGAACCATCTTTAATGGAAAGTAATTAAACATAGTAGACGTACGTGCATTGACAAACAAATCCTTTGATGAGAAACAAAAAATGACCAGTCAATCTATTATTTCAGAAATTGAACATTTTAGTAGAACTAATATATGGAAAGTTGGCCCTACAAATGTACCTCTTTTACTAATATTAAGCATGTCTGTCCAAGTTTATACAAAATTGATTCATATTTACAGTTATTCGTTTTAATTGACATTAAGTTGCGTCCAGGATTTGATAGATTGGTGATAACCACCGCTTTCAGCTCTATTGGCATCTGCATGGCGGCCAGTTTGTATTGGGAGCGTGAGTGCCCTTTGAGAACCGCCGACCGTCGTTATAAAAACTGACAATCCTAGTCACTTTAGATTGAAGACAGTCCTAACTAATAATGATTTATATATAATAATAAAAAACAGGACGGGCACTATAGTTTTTAGCTGCTGAACCGTAGCTCTTAGGTCATATAGGTCTTTATGTTATTTTTTTACTATTTGCGGACCGGGCTGTAAAATAAAAAATAAAATAAAAAAAGGACCATAAGAGTTACGGTTCCGCAGCTAAATGGTTTTATAAGGTTAAGATTCTTGAAACTTTTTAATGTATTTTGATATAGGGTTTCGGAGAAGTTGCTGATACAAAAATGAAACTGACAGTTAAACAAACATTCTACCTTTTCATATACTGTTGAATAATGAAAACTTGAATTTTTCAGTGTTGCCATTTTGAAATATTTGGTTGCAAAGTATAACTTACCAGAGCACTGGTATCCTAGAACGAACTTACAAGCCCAAGCAAGAGTAGACGAGTATATGAACTGGCAACATTGGAATACCAGGCTGAAGTCAGCATATCTCTTCAGGAATCTGGTAATTTTCCTAATTGTTGGATACATATATCAAATTTGATGAATAGTAGTATTTTTTAATTGAGGTCACTGTAAGGTTTTCAACCAACAATCCACCTGTGTCTATACCATATGTCAACCCCCGAGTAAATATATTGTACATGTTTTATTAAAGTTATTTTAATTTTAGTGTCTTGTGTACAATTTGGAAATTAGTATGGCGTTCATTATAGGGGCCAGCTGAAGGACGCCTCCGGGTGCGGGAATTTCTCGCTACATTGAAGACCTGTTGGTGACCTTCTGCTCCTATTTTTTCTATGGTCGGGTTGTTGTCTCTTTGACACATTCCCCATTTCCATTCTCAATTTTATTTATTAAAAGCACTTCTTATATTGCAGTCGTCATATTCATCTGCCCTACGATTACTGTATGAATTCTTATAACCTCGTTAGTAGTGGTCGATTACGGTAAGTATGCGGTTGAGACAATATGATCAGAGAACTTCCACCAATTTCCATAACAAGTGAAGACTACTAAGTGTAGCCACTGACTAGGTTTCATCCTACTTGGAAAAAAGTAGAACGGTCAACTCCAAGGAAAATTATAAATTTCAAGCTGCATGTAGTAGTATAATTATCTGGGTTTAGACAATAAAAACAACGTAAAACATTCCTGAAACACCAAAAAATGCTGACAATTACTGAATCAGTGAATGCAAGCGCCAAACACCTAAATTGGTTTATACAGAAATCTTGCTCGCCTACATTCTAATATCGACCTCTGTACTGCCGTGTAGATTTTATGCAATCTACCGATATTAAAGGAAAGTCTCAAAATTACAAAAATGCAATGAGTTCACAAGAAGAGTATACAATAAAAAATAAAAACACAAAAGTACTGAACTCCGAGGAAAATTCAAAAAGGAAAATCAAAAATCAAAAGGCAAAATCAAAAGTCCAAACACATCAAACGAATGGATAACAACTGTCATATTCCTGACTTGACTATAAGTTATAACGTGTTATAAATATGTTTAACGCCACAGCACTTTTGCATCTGTCTCAAGTCAGGAGCCTCTTGTCTTTGTTGGTCTTATAATTTTTTTTTAATTTTAATTCATTTGTATGTTTTGGAGTTTGGTGTGACGGTCATATTTCATTTAACTAGTACACATTTTGTTAAGGAACTAGCTGAAGGCCTCCATTGTGAGATCTTTCGCTGTGTTGCTGACCCATTGGTGGTCTACTCGTTGGTCGGGTTGTTGTCCATTTGACACATTTAATTCATTCCCCATTTCCACTCTCAATTTGATATAAGATATACTATGAGTGCCACTTCCAGTTGTGCTGATAAGATCAAATCGCCGTTTCAGAATATAAGTAAACAAAAGAACATATAAACGATGACTGAAACTTTATCTTTCCAGTTGATTGAACCAAAAGCTTTGAGTAGACCAGTTGATTGGGATAAAGTAGAACAATTTAGAACAGAAGTAAGGAAAACTGTAAAATTCTTAGAAAATGTTTGGCTGAAAGATCAACCTTTCCTTTGTGGACAAGAAATTTCTGTAGCTGATATTCTTGGAATCTGTGAATTAATACAGCTGTATGCTGTCAATGAAGAGTATTTGTATGAAGAGAATTCTGTAGTCAAAGCATGGATGGACCGAGTTAAAGAGAGGCTACAGCCTCACTTTGACGAAGCTCACAAACTGACATACAGGACACGTGAAATGTACCCAATGATCAAAGAGCAACTAGCCAAACTGTAACTTGTACTAAGCATTGTACGGCATGGTCTTTCATTCAGACTTTTGTATAATAGTATATATGGTGCATAAAGATTTTATTTAATAAAACACTCGTATTATTGAATTGTTCTTTACAGTTTTTATGAGCAGGTATTTTGTAAGAATAGTATCTAAATATTTTGATAACGTAAGCTGTATTTTATGCAGAGAAATACTGTGACAGCCTCCTTCAATGATTACTTGTGAAAAACGACGAACAACAAAGTCATCGAAAACTATGTCAAACTCAATAATACTATAGACCTCAGATGCAATAAAATCTAAAGCAATAATTTGAAAATATATTGTGTCACTCATTTTTCATTGTTTTGATTTCTGATAATAGACTATGTTTCATGCAGCTATATTTACAATTATTAATATTGTTTACACTCAATAACTTTTTCATCTTCTTAAACATTAAAAGGTGTCTGTCTAAGTTTCATATCATTCAATTAAGGTTTGGAAGATTAAAAAGGTTAGAGGTTCCTGACTTGAGACATGCACAAACATGCGGTTATGTTATACATGTTTTGTGTGGTCTCAATCGTTGTTCCCCTATAAATCTAGCCAATGTGGAATAAACAAACATACAACAATGCGCACAGTAAACCTCAGTTTGAAAGTAAGAAAAGGTACTAAGAGAAACTAATAAAAACGACAATGATCAACATAGATTAAAAAAAAACTACTAACAGTTATTGTGCTATGGTAAATTTTTATATCTTTGTCTTTCATGTTTGCTTATAAGTTTTGTCTAGAAGCATTTTGGATTATCACTTTAATTTCTAACATTTGAACCTATATTGTTTGTTTTGTCCACACATCAGTATCAATATAATGGAATTTTATTCGACTGTCATAAAAGTGAGAGGTTAGGCTAAATATAAAGCCAGGTTTAATCCACCATTTTCTACTTAAGTCAGAAATATGACAGTTAATATCTATTCTTTTAATGTGTTTGAGCTTTTAATTTTGCTATTTGAACAGGGACTTTTGATTTTGGATTGTCCACGGAGTCTGGTATTTTTGTTATTTTACTTTTTGCTTATTATCAGATATACCAGCTTTAGACCCCATGTGTGTCTTTAAAAGTGTCTTGTGTGACGTATTAAATTTTCTGACGTCAGACACTCTAATCAATGAATGTGTTTGTAGATAGATGTTTTTGTGTTCTGTTAAATTGTTCCTTTTAAAATTGTTACACGAGGATGACTGCTGTACCCATATTTTGACTATTTTATTTATTGTGTCTATTTAGATAACGCATCATCGTAAATATAACGGAATTTGATGAGACTGTTATCAAAGTGAGAGGGTTAGCGCTATACAACCAGGTTTAACCCACCATTTTCTACATTTAAAAATGCCTGTACCAAGTCAGGAATATGTCATTATTTGTCCATTCGTTTTTGATGCGTTTTGTTATTTGATTTTGCCATGTGATTATGGACTTTTCGAATTGATTTTTCTGTAAGTTCAGTATTTTTGTGATTTTACTTTTCATTCATTGAACATCTACACCGTTTACATTCTGTTTTTTTCTAATGACGACAGACGATATGGTTATTCTGTTGTTGTCCCTTTGGTCATATATCTCCTATTTTAAATATCAAGTAGCGCTTCGGACGCACTCAATGTATTAAGGGTGACGAAAGCATTTCATTTATTCATTAAGTAACACATTTTATCGTTCCTATCTTATATATTGAAAACTATGACAAACTCTAAACTATAAAAGTATACATCAGACTCGGACTTCTCTTGAATTGAATTTTAAATATACGTACTGTTATGCGTTTACTTTTCTACATTGGCTAGAGGTATAGGGGGAGGGTTGAGATCTCATAAACATGTTTAACACCGCCGCATTTTTGCGCCTGTCCCAAGTGAGGAGCCTCTGGTCTTTGTTAGTCTTGTATTATTTTAATTTTAGTTTCTTGTGTACTATTTGGAAATTAGTATGGCGTTCATTATCACTGAACTAGTATATATTTGTTTAGGGGCCACCTGAAGGACGCCTCCGGGTGCGGGAATTTCTCGTTACATTGAAGACCTGTTGGTGACCTTATGCTGTTGTTTTTTCTATGGTCGGGTTGTTGTCTCTTTGATACATTCCCCATTTCCATTCTCAATTTTATTTGTAAAATAATATCATGAATAAGGGTGCACCTATTTTCCATATAGTCGGCAATATTTCTCATGCTCTTATGATGGTTTTTTTTGTCGTTTTATTTTTTGATGTAAGTCAGTATTTATGCATCCCACTATCGGGTTTTGACATTGGACCTGTCTGGTAGAGGTGGTTTCTAGAGTGCAAATTCGAAGGAAAAAAGTGTCTATAGTGTTGTTGTCATGGTGTTTACTCTTGATGTTTACATCTTACTTAATTTGTACTTTAACGTTAAAGTATATACTATATACGCTATTTACCATCAACTACAAAAACTTTTTTATCAGCGTCTTTGTCAATAAACTATTAAAACTACAAACACCTTGTATTGGCGTCTTTGTCAAAGTACTATCAACTGCAACACCTTTTTCTTAGACAGCTTTAATAGCCGATTTCTGTCAATTCTGTCAATATGACGAAACTATAAAAAAAACTTGATTGAAGTGGGAGGTTAAGCTAACTATCAAACCAGGTTCATCCCACTATTTCTTCGGGAAATGCTTGTACTAAGTCGGGAATACGACAGTAGTTTTTCGTTCGACACTCATTTACCTTGGAAATCGTTTATTATTTTTGTTTTTTTAGTAATAAGCACAATCTAAAATGTCAATATAGATCCTATGTATATATACAAGGTCATAGCCAGTAGCTAGGCTTCTCTTATTAACAATTGTGCCGCTAACATTATTAACACCTGTTATTCATTACTGTTTTGTTAATAGAATAGTTTATATACAAATTCAAAGTTCATTGTCAGAATAAAATATATCTGTTACATCATGCTAATAGAAAAGGGACGCTATTTCCAAAAATACTTATTAAAAATATTGCAGTGAGAATCAAACTTACTATATTCTAAACAGATAAAGATTGATTAAATAGTATTTCACGCCATTGTTTACACCACTGTGCTATTTCGTTGTTGTCAGTTTTTGATTGTTGGAGGAAGCAATCGTACACAAAAAAAACCCAGACCTTTCATAGGAAACTTAAAAGCCTTGTCAATTAAGATTGGAGTCGAGTGCAAAGTTCAAACTCACATCCTAAGTGTTTACTGGCTTATAACACAGAAGTTAGACTTCTTTGACCACTCGGCCACCGCGGCCCCAACATTTAAAGACCTGATGTACTGCCATCAAAATTATATTTATCAGCACTGTAATAAAACATGAACATGCAGGCATGTTTATGGTACTTAAAGCCATATCAATATGATAAACACACAAACATACCTGAAATACTATTATTTCTTAATACTATGTTGACCCAATGAATGCATAACATTATGTTGTCCCGATTACAATAATACTGAGACATTTGAAAATCTCATTTTCTGTATCCCATACCGAGGAAGCTTAAGACATTAAAATATATAGTAATAGTTTGATGCTTTACTTTATAAATCTAAATAAATAAGTTTCTTAAAACAGAAATCGACAAAAAACTTAAGCCAAGGACACTACAAACTTGCATAAAACAAAAGTTATCTGAGATGGTTTGGGAGGGTTAAATATAAAAATTTGCATGCAAAATACTCTTGCAAACACATTTTATAGTTATCAAAGCCTAAATATTAAAATACTTGCAATGGTTAGGTTTTGAAAAGCTGCATAGATCTTCGTCGTACGGATTTCAACAAATATTAAAACCTAAACAATTCGCTATAAAAAGCCTCTTTATAGACTCTTATATGAGTTTGAAATTTACCCTCTGGTATCATTCGCTTCTCTTGTGTTTTATTGACATTAGTGCTTGAAAACGGAAAATGTATTCGTTGTAAAATTGGTCAACATATATGAATCATTTCAAATTATTTTTTTATAATACAATCAAATTTATTTAACGTTTATTACAGTAATCTAAATAAAATCTCCATATAGGAAATTAAATAGCGGATATTAAAAAAGGCAATTAATATTCTTTAGCAGCTGTCATAACTGGAAAGATATATAAGGGTGCTCAAATACGATGACATTAATCCATTGCATTTAGTAGAACACATTTGTAGTAAACAAGTAAGTAGAGTTTTATTGTAATAGAAGGAGGGATCTTTGCCTAAAAAATTTTAATTTCCATTCCGTATAACGATAAATTCTCTCATTCAGAGTTACATGTTTTTTTTATGAATGATCAAACATGTTATTTTGGGACTGTGAAAATTTTGTTACAATAACTTCTTCCGTAAAAAACTCACCAAAACATCATACAAAAGAGTCGTATGTTTGTGTCTGTCGTTGGTGAATGTATTTGGTTTTGTTCTGCGGTTCGCATGTTGTGTCGACAATTATATTATTTGTTTGTGCGTTTCTCTGTGATGAATGTTCCTATGTGTGTTTATTCTGTATTTCTGTCGCGTAGTGTTGTCAAATTTTAGCGATTATTTTTAACATTATCAGCAACCGTGAGGTTTGGTTAACCATTTTACCAGGTACAAACCAACCATTTTTTTCTGAAAATGTCCTGTACCAAGTCAGGAAATAGCCATTATCAAATAGTTCGTTTTTATGCATTTTAGCGTTTGTTTTTGTTATACTACAGTGTTTCTGTTCTTCCTTTTTTCCTTTAATTTGATGTATTTCCCTAGATTGTAGTTTTTAACACAATTTGTTTTCTCTCAGTCGATTGGAGACTTTTGAACACAGTATAATACTGTTGCCTTTATCCATGTCAGTGACAGAACAACACTAGAAGTTAATACGTCATGTGACGGTCGTTGTCATTAGACAAGATTCTATTTGGCCAGCTCTAAGAGTTATCAAAAGTACCAGGATTATAATTTAGTATGCCAGACGCGCGTTTCGTCTTCATAAGACTCACCAGTGATGCTCTTATCAAAATATTTATAAAGCCAAACAAGTACAAAGTTGAAGAGCATTGAGGATCCAAAGTTAAAAAAAAATGTGCCAAATACGGCTAAGGTAATCTATGCCTGGGATAAGAAAATCCTTAGTTTTCTCGATAATTTCTAAGTTTTGTTAACAGGAAATTTATAAAAATGACCACATTAATGATATGTATGTCAAAACAGAAGTATTGACTACTGGGCTAGTGATATCCTCGGGGACGAAACTTCCACAAGCAGTGGCGTCGACCAAGTAATATAAATAGTTATCAAAGATACCTGGATTATAATTTAGCTAATTCGCTTCGATATTAGGAAGTCAGGAATACAGAGAACATCAAATGTCGTTCAACAAAATTTGAAACCCTAATTGATGATAATGTTTATAGACAACCACTGAACACACTCCACATTTTATACGTCATGAGGTGGGGTTAAAATATTGTTCCGGCAATTTCCAAAAACTGAAAACCCAAATCCCTAAAACAACTTAGACAACAAAACGAATACTTATGTTTTTATTTTACTGTTTACTCAGCAGTGTCTTTTGTGTTTTTTCAGACTTTTTAGAATCAACATGAAGTACGCAGTGATTGCATTAATCGTAGTTCTTGGTGTTTTGAGTAAGTATGGTTAAATACTGAAGCGACCACAAAAATATTAACACATTTATATCCCACTCCACCTTCGTAAATATATAACAACAAAACACATCTTTGTTCCTCGATCAAATTGATACGTAGATTTTAACTTCTTGTAAATTATGTTCAATTCATTTATGCGTTCTACCACCATTGATTTCCCTCTATTAGTCTTTGTTATATTGGCACTTTTAAAGAAAATGTTCAGAATTTATGTTTGTTTCAAATAAAGAAATACTTGGCATGAATAAAGTTTTATCCTGTCCAGTACTATATACAATACTGGCCCGTTGAAAAGGTGAATATCCAAAATTGTCAACACGAGAAGGTTATTTCATTGAGGGCGCAGCCCGAAGTGAAACAACTTTTAAGGGTTGACAATTTTGGATATTCATCGATTCTAAGGGGCCACAATTGTTTTATTATACCGAACTAACAGTGGAAGGCCTTTTGAACACTTACTATATTTTGTACATAACAAATACAAGATTACGTTTGAAAATAGCTCAGGAAAATACATTAGTCATGTTTGTGTTCTAAAATTTCTCGGATGTTCAAAAAAGGTAGAATCTTTTTGTAAAATATTAATGGCCCTGAAAAGGACTGTTTATAAGAAATATCATCGGCTGCTGGTCTTCCATTCATTTCCAAAGCCTTATTTCCTCGTCTCTCGATGGGCTGTCAGTGTAACGTGAACGCTGCCATCTTGTTTATTTACGTTTGTGGAGTCATTTTCATGAAAGGTAACTGAAGTGCAAATCTAGACACTAAAAATGTTATTCGCCGGTGAATAATAGGGTTATTCACCGCTGGTGTAAATTTTAAGGGTTATTCGTCCTTCCTTTTCCTTGCAATTAAATGAAAATCAACCGAATTATTCCATGTCACGTGATAAGTTGTTATCCAATAGAATTGTTTGTAATATATGTAAGGTATAATAATAGTACATATTGCACATGTTTCATTGCATTTAAGAAGTTAACAAATCAAATTTTCAACCATTTTTTCCTATGTGCAAGCTTTAGTAACCATGCATGTAACCTCAAGTTTCCAAAATATTCTATTTAAACACCAAATCAAAAAATAATGGTACCAAGATATATATATATATATGAAAAAGATGTTTACTGCAAAGAAATTTAGGATAAATTTCCAACAACTGTTAAATTCAAGGACATTATTTTTTCGACGCCTTTTATGTTACACCTTTATATGTTGAAAAACTTTACGACAAAAGAGATGGTTTCAGCTTTCCAATTGTGAACTTTTCATTTCTAAGTAGCTACATTCCGGCAGCACCTGCATACGGGGTATATATCTCCCAATAGTCCATTTGCCAATTACCGATTTGATTCTGTTATTACACACTTTTTATACAAATTACTTCCATTTGTCAATAGTAGACTGGTTCCATACCGGACAAAATTAGCTTTTGCCAATGCAAAGTATGATGAATTGAAAGTGATGTATCGGGGGTTTTACTAATTTTTCATAAAAAATAATTTCTGAAGTCAAAAGTATTTAGATTTACAACACATTCATGTAATTAAAAGATTTGAAAACCTTAGAGATTACTCACATTACGCATAGGTAAATTTGCTCGTTCTGCTAACTCTCCATTATAAATAAAAATTAATGTCCCTCATATAGGGATCTCTAATTACAGGGTAAATAACGGGAATTGGCAAATAGTCTATTGATACGATATTCCCGTGCTTGCATTTCCTATCATGATTTTCTTGATAGAGGGTTGCTGCTCACAAGGAAGCTATTAAACCAAGAGTTCCAGATGGTGAAGTTTAAATCATCCTTTCGTAAATGTTACGGACGCCATCACGAGTTTGTTGACCGTTATGGAATAACCTTTTCACAAATGATATCGGATATGTTCCTTACGTCGAAAATACATTCCCCTTCCCTTTCATGAATGTGAACTACCGAATTAGACTACTAGTATTTACCGGATTTGTTATAACATAAGCAAAGACGATGGGTGCCACATGTGGAGCAGGATCTGCGTACCGTTCCAGAGCACCTGATATCAAACCCTAGTTTTTGGTAGGGTTCGTGATGCTTATTCTTTAGTTTTCTATGTTGTGTCATGTGTTCTATTGTTTGTATGTTTGTCTTTTTCATTTTTGGCCATGGCGTTGTCAGTTTATTTTCGATTTATGAGTTTGACTGTCCCTCTGGTACCTTTCGTCTCTCCTTTTTATCGGGAATACTATATGTACAATTTTTCTTGATGTGTTTATTTTCGCAAATTTCGCGACATTCTTTTATTTAAGAGGCAATTAATGCATAGATTTGTTGACCAATTCAACATTACATTCGTAGTAATATTGCCATTTTGTATCGAGAATTATACGGGAATTAGCTGTAAAAATATGACGGTGCAGTCCATATAGAAATGATAACAAATCCATGGCTTGCATGAATTTTTTCTATTAGAATAAGACGAATAAAAAAGTATAACAACTATTCTATTTAACCTCTCATTACATAAGACCAACCTTTGTTCTTTCAACATTGAGTAAATTCATAACGAAAAGTAAGATTATCGGCCTGGACATGAAAACCTTCGTTTTATATAACGCTATAGTTGCTGCTAAAATAAACTCTGCTATAATAGTGTGTCTTTATAAAATCTACATGCAAGTTATTAACATAGTCACATAACATTGTTGGTACTTTATATTTGTAATGTTTTTAACAGTTGTCTCCGAAAGTACTACTGCAGATGATGTGTCGGCGTTTAAAACCGAAAATTATTGCAATAAAAATGTAGCAAACTGTCCAAGTAACAAAGCTGATAAAAACTGCAATAAATGTTGTCGTCAAGCAGGATGTCAACGTGGTGACTGTGGACAGAAAAAGTGCAAATGCACCAAATGTAAGTCTATTTTCAGTTTCTATGTAACCATTCTGAAAAATAAAACAAAATCATAACTAGGCAAGGTACAAAAATTTATATATAAGCCCAACTTTTTCATTTTATTATATTTTTTGCGTATCTAAAGGGTCTAAAAATATTTTATAAGAACATGTAGTCGTTTAAAGCTTTCCAAAATAATTTATATCTGGATAACAATGTGACTGTTACACCATTTTAACGTCACGTTTAAATCCTTTATTTTGGAAAAGGATAAAAAAAAAAAAAAAAAAAAAAAAAAAACGGATTTTGGTTATTGTGTATAAAGGCGCAAAACACAAAAAGAAAATAACCCTTTATAAAGAAGTATGGTTTTTTTTTAAACTTACATAACACTTGTGTTTTGCTTTCGAGTGTAAACTATTTGTAAAAAAAAGACATCATAAAAACGGATATTGTTGTGTATAAAATCCGGTTTTTTTTTCTCTAATGAAACAATGTGCACAAAATACGTCATCATGGTTACGTTTTTTTGTTATATGTTGACCTTGGTATTGTGAGTAGCTTATATATGTTTAATGAAGCACTTTATTAATCCTGAAATGGTTTTGAAATTAGTCTCAAATAACTGCCAACTTAATTATCGAAAATCTGAAGAAAAAAATGTTTTTGAGAGAGATCTTGCATTGTTATGAGAATGTGATAAAAAAAAAAAGTGTGTTACTTCTTAAATGATTTTCTTTGTATTCCAGGTTGACCTGTTTAAAGCAGTATCAGCCTGAAACTTTGGATGCAGATTTGATTTCCAATTAAAACATTCATTGTTATCACTGTTTCTTCTGCAAATCTTTGACAAGGTGTTGATATGGTAAAATTGAGATACAGGGTATACGTCAATGTGACAGCAACCTAACAATATATAATATAAAAAACCAGAATGGTATGAAAGTTTCATCTGTTAAGGGCAAACATTATTGAAAGTACCTGACTTACAATTTCAGCACTATTAACACTTTTGTAGATCTGGTCTGAACATTGTTGCTGTGTCTCTTTATCGTTTTTATTTTCTTCCAACACATTAAAAGGGTACGAATAGCCATTTGACGGCACTGATGCAGATAAGGAGTCAATTGAAAATTCTTTCAATGTTAATTTATGGCTAGCGTTTGTCCTGTAAATTATTATATCGGCTATAGGATTTGCATAATATGACATTACTTGGTAAATAAAGGCAACAGTAGTATACCGCTGTTCAAAACTCATAAATCCATGGACAAAAAACAAAATCGGGGCAACAAACCAAAACCGAGGGAAACGCATTAAATATAAGAGGAGAACAACGACACAACACCGAAACGCAACAGCACACAGAAACGGACCAAGCAACAGACAATACACCACGAGAATAACAAATATAACATCAAAACCAAATACATGAATATGGGATAGACAAGTACCGTGCCACGTCTTATCTCAAAAATAAGAGAAAACAGAAACGACTCAACGTTAAAATGCAACACACACACAGAAACGAACAATATTATAACAATGGCCATCTTCCTGACTTGGTACAGGACACTTTTAAAGGGGAATAAAAGTGGTGGGTTGAACCTGGTTTTAAGGCATGCCAAACCTCGCACTTTAATGGCACAGTTAAATATAACATTGAAATGAAAACAAAATATTACAGAACTACAAACCAAATAAAAAGCAGAACATATTAGACAAAGAAAAGCATGATTAATAGATAACAAAAAGCATCAGGTTTAAAATTCAATACGCCAAACACACGAGACTCACCAGTGACGAAAAAAATACAAAATTGTACAGCACTGAAGATCAAAAGTTGAAAAGGTTTTGCCAAATACGGCATTGTTTGTATGCCCAGGATAAGAACATTCATATTATATAAAACAATTCACACTATTGCAAACAGTAAATTTTAACAAATGAATATGTTAACAAATAACAAATAAAATCATTATCAAAGGGTAATAACTCTCATAAAGAGTCGATGGCGATTTTGTCTCAGTTTACACTTTTGAAGATCGCTTCTTGATGATCAGTTTTGGTCTTTAGAGTTTCTCTTTTATCTATTATAAGATAACACGAAGAAAAAAACACAAAAGAACGACATTTAAAGGCAATGACTCTTTAACGGTGTTTTCCAATGATTTTGTTTGCGTTGACTTAGATGTTGTCTTGCCATCACTTTCGGTCTTCTTACATTTGTTCTATATCTATCATATTAATGGCTGGATTGCTCAAAATGAGTACACATCTTCATCAAATGGTAATATCTGCCAAAGGTGTCCATGGACAATTACTGTCATCTAGACAACAACTTAATGCAGTTTACTAAACATATAAATTGATAAAAATAGTCAAAGACTGAATATTTTGGCATATATTTTTTTGTTATGTAGAGTTTCTCTTTATCTACAATAGTTGTGAAGCTTTGAAGCACAAAAATAATTTAAAAAAAATTAAAAGGTAACTTTCGTCATTTAATGATTCAACTGGCAATAGAGTCAATAGTGATCGGTTTGTAGATCTGGTCGGGCTGATCAGTTTTGCTTTTTCTATTGCTTTATACCATATGCCATAATTGAGTAGAAATCATTATTCAAGGGCACTAACGGTTTGTAGTCTAGCATTAATAACTTCGGCCATGTTTAACAAATTTTATAACTCGTTCTTTTCGCATTTTAGAATTTCTCTCTATCTCTTATAGTTTTCAAGATAATAGACAAACATTAACATTATGGGTAAACATTGTCATTTAAGGACAATTACTCCAATAAGGATTCTTCGGACAGAAGTTAGATGTCATCAGGCTGACCAATTTTGTTATAACTGACTCAGTACTTTGATGTACGCGTTAACGGACGACTTACGCTCACACTGGTGAAAAAAGAAATCTACATTATAAAAATATGTATTTCCAATGATAGTTAACATTATAAAGTCTACTGACTACGTTTTCATGAAGATTACATTAGACTTGTATATAAGTATAATGTTTTCCTTGAGGATAAAGACAAAGAAATGCATGTTCTTCTCCAAAATATACATTATAAATGGTCAGCGAATCGATACCTTAGTATTCTTGAAAAAAAATCATGTGATCTCTAACATGAAAAATCCCATTACTTCCATCCATATATAAAGTGGCAATTTCCGGTGTAAATGTATTGTGTTCAATATCTTTATCATGAGATATTGTAATACAGTCGATTTCCACATGATTTGCAATATTCGGGCAACCTTATGGTAGCATGAAAATGTTGGGTTTATCTCCAGTATAGAAAATGTATCTTTAAGCTTTGGTAGGATAATTAATATTTCCTGTGGTTATCAACTCAGTAATCATTAAAACAAAGATGAAATAAAACTGAGTATGCTACCACAGTGCATTTTGAATTTATTTTCATCAGGAACGCTAAAAGGAATAGTTATCAAAGGTACCAGAATTATAATTTTGTACGCCAGACGCGCGTTTCGTCTACATAAGACTCATCAGTGACGCTCATATCCAAATATTTATAAAGCCAAACAAGTATAAAGTTGAAGAGCATTGAGGATTCAAAATTCCCAAAAGTTGTGCCAAATAAAACAGTTGAAGGCCGATGAAATCACATGAAGAATGATATGACTAAAAGTGACTTGATAGGTTCCGTTATATTTTTGAAACTGTTTTAGCAACACAAACAGACACAATCGGATAACATCACAATGATAAGAAGATATATAGCAAAGATAGCAAAATACCTAAATGGATTAAATCAACCAAAGATACAATCAAATCTAACAAAGATGCTAACATAACACATTGTTTAAGGACCATTAGTTAGGAGATATGAAAAAAAAATCATTAAATTTATGATTATTTTTGTTCAAAAATTAAAAGAAAGTGACATAGTTAAAAAAAATCCATTTTACTAGTTAGTTTAGTTTAGTTTTGTCAAACTGAGCCAAGAAACAACGCCAATGCAGTCCTCACTTGCAAGTAAATAATAAGGCCTCATTGAATCCGTATTCATGTCATTTTCAATTTAATCCATTAGCTAGAGATTGGTTACAGATGTTTTTGTCGTGTTAAGCCATTTAAAGGAAAAGAATGTCAAGAGAAAAAGTAAATCAAATCTGAACCATTTAGTTGACTAATTCGATGCACAAAAATCATTCTTGTACAGGTAAAAACGTTCATTTACTTATTGTTAAACCTTTAACATCGCTGATGATCGAATTCTTCATTTACAAGTGAAAACTTCGCCCTGATTGATTCCATATTCATATGATCTTCAATTAAACGCATTAGCTAAGTGTTTATTTCATATTTATTTGTCATGTTTAGCCATTGAAAGGAAAAGAATGTCATCACTGAAAGTGAAACAAAGATGGACCATGTCGTTGAATGATTCGATCCATAAAAAAAATCATTGTTACACATAAAGATTAACTTATTTTTTAACCTATAGCACGAAATCAAACAGACCTTAAAAAAATTCCGATATATATTTATATTTTTGTTTAAGTTTATACGGATTATGTGATCGTCGGCAGTCTTCGGATGTCATATCGATGGTTAATTAGATAGCGTTAAAACAAAAATATACCCAAAATGTTGATAAATATGGTCTTGTCAATGCATTGTTACCTGTATATTTCAGACTAATTGTAATTGGACTTTTAAGAAAGTTAAAATCTAATATGAAAAAAAAGTATAATCACAAAAATACTGAAATCCGAGGAAAATTAAAAACGGAAAGTCCCTAATCAAATGGAAAAAATCAAAAGCTCAAACACACCAAACAAACAGATAACAACTTCTTCCTGACTTGGTACAGGCATTTTCTGTATATGTAGAAAATGGTGGATTAAATCTGGTTTAAAGATAGCTAAACCTCTCACTTGTATGACAGTCGCATCAAATTACATAATCTTGACAATGATGTGTGAACAAAACAAACATATATAATAGGTAGAAATGACAAATAAGGGATACAGCAGTCAGCACTGTGTTATAATCATAATCATTACAAAAACAAACAAATAATAGAATATGAATCAATTCAGTTAACAAAAATTTCACAGCTAATGCCCCATTGATGTAATTTAATACAGCACAAAAACCTCACTTTCCCGAAAAAGTACGTATTAAGTGAAATTTGAATACCAGGATCAACCAACTGAATATAACACAATAAAAATTGCATTCAAATCCCATGTGAATCCACAAACACCAGCTAATATCTTGAAAGCCGGATGTTCAAATACCGAGCAACGTTAAAAATCATACAACCAAAAGACCTGAAGAAGAGTTAAAATCTTGAAAGCCGGATGCACAAATACCGAGCAACGTTAAAAATCGTACGAGGGACCTGAAGATTAGTTAAAAGGCAAATACAATATCATATCATGTATAAGACAGTTGCTTTTTCCGTTTGAATGATTTTACACTAGTAATTTTTTGGCCCTTTATAGCTTACTGTTTGGTACGAGCCAAGGTTCTGTGTTGAAGACCGTACTATGAACTATAATGTATTTTTTTTTTTTTTACAAATTATGACTTGGATGGAGAGTTGTCTAATTGGCACTCGTACCACATCTTATATTTATAAATATCTAAGAATACACATTGCTACACAAAGAAACAATAATTCAAGTCCGTCCTGTATTAATTGTGAAATTGACTCTGAAAGCTTATTTTTTATGCCTTTGTGTAAAAAATTTAAGGATACAGTCAAATAAAGGAAAAACAGCAAAAGTAAATAAAAGAATATACAACTTCAGTACATATAATTCATAACTCAAGCCCATCGTGTGCTATTTGTGAAGTTGAAGCTGAATTTATATATTAGCTCTAGGTAACTTCCCGTGAAACGTGTCAGGAAAAGAACCAATGTAATCTAAAATTATTCAGACTTCACCAGTGTCTGAGCAGAACGTTGATGAACCAAGGTTAACTGGAGAAAGTCTTGTCCTCTTTGGTATCAAAATATGAACGTTTCAAGATTTGAACGGTAGAGTTATGAAAAATACTAGACAAACTAATAAAAGCATTACCTTTATTAATGTTTTTTTTTAATGAGATACCCTTAAAGACCTTCAGGGTGTTTTTTTAACTTGAGAGAACAGTTTATGGTGACAAATACGTGTTAACTCAAATTTTGGTCTGAAAAATGTACTACACTCGATATAAATATTAAATGCATTTCTAATTTGTTTTTGCCCTAATTTGCAAAATAATTGATGTCTACCATTGTTTTTAAATATAGATAAAACAAAAAAATCATTAAGTGTAAATTTAGCACGAGGTTTATTTCGGTGATTGCGGTTAATGCAATGGTCATGAGACTTATTTTTTAGGTGTCTTTCATAAACAATAGACATGATATCAATACAAGAAGTTTCAGATATGTTCCTTCTTTGACCCATGATATTGTCATTTAGAACTAGTGGATACTTTGCTTGAAGTAGTTTAATCCAAGACAATTCGTAAAGATTACGAGAATCTTCAAATTGTATATGTGATTGTCCTGGTTGTTTTTATTGACAGTTTAAAGTGGTTTGAATTTTGTCATTTTAATAGTGTTTTTGTGTTTTTCTAAATGTTAGTAAATGAAACTTTCAAATGTCTTAGCACTGCGAAAGCGGTATATATGTTCTTGTGTTTGATTTCCAAATTCACACTAAGTTTGCCCTTAACATTGAATACTACATTTCGGTTTTGTTCATGTTACAAGATACATAAGGCTTTCGGTTTTTCAAGTAATGTCATATGACAAGGAAAGAGATTTTTTTTCTGTTCACTGATGTTCAACCTGTACTAAAGATAATCTGGAGCAGGTTTATAATTTTCTGATTATGGGAAGTGGGGTAAAGCTTTAAACTGCTTAAACTTGGCAGAAACATAATAAACATTTGTATGCTAACATAAGTTTGCCCGAAATTTGCAAATCCAGTGAGAACTGTCGGAAATTTCTATAAAGTTTCTCACGATTCTTTTATTGAACACACTACTTGAACACCGGACAATGCCAGATTACATATGGATACAATATTGTGATTTTTCATGTTAGAGAACACATTCACCTTCGAAGAATACAAAGGTCTCAAGAGTACATTTATTATATACATTTTGGAGAAGAACACGCATTTTCATATCTTTGTCTACGATGAAGACATGAAACTGACATACCATTCGTATGTGGTCTTTGTAAAACCGTAGTCAGTAGACTTTACAATGATAACAGTCATTTTCATTTAAACTTGAGAAAATTTGAAGACCCATCGGTGGCCTTCGACTGTTTCATGCTCTTTAGGCGGGTTGTTGTCTCTTTGACATATTTACCATTTCGATTCCCATTTTTGAACTATATATTTAATCAGATATATATAGTTTGCCTTATTAAAAACTATTTTGACCATTACAAGTCATTGTTTATCAAAAGTCAATTGTGAGCTTTTCCCATCATTTGGCAATATCGTCTTTTACAAACATATTCGCCTCTTTAATCAGGTTAATAAATAAGTTGATTAAAAAAGTCTTATCCACAACCATAATTGGGGGTATGTGGTTTAGAGTATATGTCCGATGGTACTGCTTGTCAATCAAAATACACAACATATCCAACAATAATGAAAGGAAATAAGTGTTATTGTCTGTCGGTTGCTTTTGGAAACTGCTAAAGATAAGGAAAATATATTGCAGTGACGGAAAAGAATGTCGAAAATACTGTCCGATTTTCACACACCCCCTTCTCGCCCCCCAAAAAATACACTTTCGGAAGACTCTTTTTAGGATAAATTGCCCATAAAATTACGATTTTTACTAATCGTTTTAATATTTGCCTATTATCATGAAAATTTAAAGAAATAGAGAGAAACGAATTGCATCAAAATCTAGAAAGAAACACTAAAAACCAAAGAAACAAGAATGATCAGTAAGACAAGATCTACAAATCAACCAAACATGCCTGAAGTCGTCAGTTTAGCAGTTATTGGTATTTTGATGATGATCTTTACCCATTTCTGACATATAATTTAAACACAAAAGTATATAATGAAACATTGTAAACAGCGAAAATGATGTACTTAAAAAGCTCCACAAATAGGTCGCCAGTGAAGAAATTGTCGGTTGTCTCACAATAGAATTTTGCGCCGTCAAATGACGATTTGTGCTCTTTTAAAAGTGTTAGGCTTACAGCACATAAGAAAGAGAAACTGTAAAAAGCAAAAAATGTTCAACAACACTAGATCTACAAATAGGTCAATAAAGCTGAAACTGTGAGTCAATTTCTATATTTCTCTTAACGGATGAAAATTTTGTACATTTTTTATCTTTTGTCTTGACGTGTCGTTAGGTTACTGTCAAATTGACGTTTACCTTGCATCTCATTTTCCAAATACAGTACGAAGTTGAAGAGCATTGAGGACAAAAAATTCCTAAAAGTTTTGCCAAATACAGCTAATGTTCTCTATTCCTGAGGTAGAAAAGCCTTAGTATTTCGAAAATTCTACGTTTTGTTAACAGTTAATTTATAATAATGAACATATCAATGATCAATCAAGTCAACACAAAAGTGCTGACTACTGAGCTGGTGATACTCTCGGGGAATTAAAACTCCATGCTGAGGACTTCTAGTAGAAACAATGATAACAATGAATGTTTTTATTTGAAATCAAACTTCTGCATCCAAAGTTCAGGCTGATACTGCTTTAAACGGATCAACCTGGAAAAGAATTAACTTCAAAGTTATACTCACTTTTAATATCACATTCATACAACAATGCAAGCTAATTTTTTTAAAAGCATTTTCTTTTTCTTCAATTTTCTAACAAGTTACAATGATAAAGAAAGAAAAGATTTAATATTATTTACTGAACAATTGAGGCTTAATACATGCTTCAGGAAAATAGAATAACTAGTCACTATACATTGATGAATATATAATATGTAAAAATTAATCATGGCAACGGAATATTGTCAGCATTGTTTTTATTTAGAAAACAAATGAATTTAAAAGTAATAAAAGTAATAAAATGTGGTTTCAATGTGTGTCTCTTTTTTAATATCAATAATATATTCTGTACAGATATGTACACAAGAAGCATGATCAGTTTACTTTTCTGTCCTTTTTCCCATAAAAAGGGTATAAACCTAACAATATAATTTTATATCAGTCATATTCATTACAAATACAATACACTTTTTTTTCATTCTTAGAATGGTAACAGAAGTTACATAAAATGATAGACTTACATTTGGTGCATTTGCACTTTTTCTGTCCACAGTCACCACGTTGACATCCTGCTTGACGACAACATGTATTGCAGTTTTTATCAGCTTTGTTACTTGGACAGTTTGCAACATTTTTATTGCAATAGTTTTCGGTTTTAAACGCCGACACATCATCTGCTGTAATTCTTTCGGAGGTAACTGTTAAAAACATTACAAATTTAAAGTACCAACAATGTTAAGAGACATAGTTAATTACTTGCATATAGATTTTTTTTTTATAAAAACACGCTTACTACAAGTGAGTTTATTTTAACAGAAAATATTACATTGTTTAAAACGAAGTTTTGTAATGTCCAGGCCGATAAGGTGACTTTTCGTTATGGATTTTGCTCAATGCCGAAGGTCAAAAGCTGACCTACAATTGCTTACAAAGTTTTCAAATGTACCATAATTTTAATTTAGTACACCAGACGCGCGTTTCGTCTACACAAGACTCATCAGTGACGCTCATATCAATCGTTATCAAAGGTACCAGGATTATAATTTAATACGCCAGACGCGCGTTTCGTCTACATAACACTCATCAGTGACGCTCAGATCAAAACAGTTATAAAGTAAAACAAATACAAAGTTGAAGAGCATTGAGGACCCAAAATTCCAAAAAGGTGTGCCAAATACGGCTACGGTAATCTACTCCTGGGGGTAAGAAAATCCTTAGTTTTTCGAAAAATTCAAAGTTTTGTAAACAGGAAATTTATAAAATGACCATATAATTGATATTCATGTCAACACCAAAGTGCTGACTACAAGGCTGGTGATAACCTCGGGGACGAAACGTCCACCAGCAGTGGCATCGACCCAGTTGTGTAAATCTTTATCAAAGGTACCAAGATTATAATTAAATACGCCAGACGCGCGTTTTGTCTACATAAGACTCATCAGTGACGCTCAGATCAAAATATTATAAAGCCAAACAATTACAAAGTTGAAGAGCATTGAGGATCCATATTCCCAAAAGTTGTGCCAAATACGGCTAAGGTTATCTATGCCTGGGATTAGAAAAACCTTAGTTTTTCGAAAAAATTCCAAGTTGCTTAAATCAGTTTGAACTCTGTTTAATACTTTTCTCCTCTTTTATCTATCATTGCCAATTCCGACCTTTTGATATTGACTTATTTATAAAAATAACAGTTTGCTACATTTTTATTGCAGTAGCTTTCTTTTTTCTTGCCGATTGACGAATAAACTTCTCCACAGCGGCAGTCATCCTTTCGGAGATAACTATTAAAAAAACCTTACAAAGTTAAAGTACTAACAATGATAAAAGACTAAGCTGGTGTTACCCCAAGGGACTGATACTTGACAACTAGTTTACACATTTACAAGGTAATTGTGTGTTGGGTGGCGATTGTGTTAGTTCATCCGTATGTCCATTCTCAATATCAGCAAATACTTTTTAATAAAAACTAGCAAGGACATTTGAATAACAAAAACTTTACGTGCCGTCCATGATCCATGAGATTTTGCGATTGCATAATTACAAAGAAACGTAGGTATTTTGTAACCGCTTATTGTAATTCGATTTATGAGTTTGACTGTCCCTCTGGTATCTTTCGTCCCTCTTTTATCTCCTTAACCAGTAACTAAAATTCATTGCCATTTGATAGCTTTTTTTTTTAATTGGATACACTTCTGTAAATATACACAACGCAATTTCCCCAAGGAACTCTTTTTATGGCTTAAACTGTACTGCTTTAACAATGAAGTTTAATACAGAAAATATAAAACCAAGAATGAAAAGTACTACTTTTGCTTTTGCAAATGTCATATTATTAGGATCTTCGGAATATTGTCAACATTTATATGCCTCCAACTTCTATAAATTCAAATCATACTAATATTATGTACTACCCCTTCCTTTAGATTGAGTTTACAGAGAATTCAAAACCAGTAGCATAACAACATAAACAAAAACCTTCCAAAAGGAGGCATGGTTTGTGAATCAAATGTATTTACAAAGTGCAACCTTTTATCCTAATAAATATTTGTCTAATAACAGATAAAAGACGTCTTTTTTTTATACCTTATTTGTACTAGGAAACCATAAAAACATCCACTGGTCTCGATTTTCGTCTTGTTTTTAAAGCACATACGATCTGACTTACACTTTCCGACAATGTACATATCTTGTATATATAAAGTAAATTTGCGAAGCTGGTTTTTTTATTTGAATTTATTTTTTGTGTGTGTTTCTAACAGCAAAAACATACTATATATAATCATACGGAGGCGAAGTGCAGTCTAGATTTGTTCAAATTTTTGTAGTCGCTTCAGTATTTAATTATACTTACTCAAGACACCGAGAATTACGATCAATGCAATCACTGCGTACTTCATCTTTGAATTCTAAAAGATCTGAAAAACCAGAGAATCTACTAAGTAAATACGGAAATAAAAATATTTATTTATAGTTTTGGTGGAATTTGGATTTTCCGTTTTAAAAAAAAGAGTGAATGTGTAGTTTTGTTTGTTTTAAGGCGTGTTTTTATTAATGAAAAAAGAAATATCACAAAAAAATCAAATTCGAAGATAAATCAAAACGGAAAATCCCTAATCAATTTGCAAAATCAAACGAATGGACAACAACTGTCAAATTCCTGACTTGGTACAGGCATGTTCTTATGTAGAAAATGGTGGATTAAACCTTGTGTTATAGCTAGCTAAACATTTTACTACATTTCATTGTTACGAATAAGTGCTTGATAATGGAAACTTGTTTCATTTTGACGACTGTGAGATCACCTCTAGATGTGTATTGACTTGTTTGGTTGCTCCCTTACTGACACTAACCCTGCATTTCGTTTGTGATAATTGATTTAATTTTTAAGCAAAATGAGAAATATCTAACACGATTTCACACCTTTAATATCATGTTTTGTCATTTGAAGAAAAAAAAACAATTTGTCGTTAAAATGATACTAATCAAATAAATAAAAATTAAAAGAGAATAAAAGAAAATTCCGCTTCATGTAACAATAATACTCTACTTACTTGTTAATGGCAAATATGTTCTTTTAATAGCAATGGATGATTTTCATCGTATTGAAATTCCTTATATATCTTTCCAGTTATAACAGCTGCTAGAGAATATCAATTGCCTTTTTTCAATAACCGTTATCTATATTCCTACAGGGAGTTTTTTGCAAATTACTTTGACAAACGCTGAATTAATTTGGTTTAATTATAAAACATACTTATTTATTTAGGGGCCAGTTGAAGGACGCCTCCGGGTGCGAAAATTTCTCGCTGCATTGAAGACCTATTGGTGACCTTCGGCTGTTCTATGGTCGGGTTGTTGTTGACACATTCCACATTTCCATTCTCAATGTTATTAAAATAATTCTAAAGTGTTGACACATTTCACAATGTATTACTTTATCAGGGACTAATATCGATAAATAAAGAGCACATAAAGAGATCATTTTTAAAGCAAACTGTTTTGGATTTCTCATTGTTGAAGGCCGTATGATTACCTATCCACTTATTTGTTTATAAAGCCATGTCAAATTTTGTTAAACACACGAATGTTGCATGCATACCTTGGTAGGTTTACCCTTTTCAAGCTATCTGATAGGACTTCGGTTTATAGGAGTTGGTGTTGCCAGTAGGTTTCTATTTGAGCGATCTGTTTTCTAAAACTCTTTGATTTATATTTTTAAAGTATATTTATACTTTGATTTATCATTACTTAATAACTTACGCTTACTTCAAATTTAGACAGCGACAACACATTAATTGAAACCATAGTTGTCAAAACTTAATGTATCAATCAGAGCATGGACACAATGAGAAAAGGTTGAACTAGATGAGTTTATTCAATTTGGTGGTTGATACAAAGTGTATTCCACAGGTTGAAAATCGTAGTCAAAGTCCGAAATTAGTCTGTATTTAGAGACAAATGGCTGTGTAATGTCTGTAGTTCTTCTCGACAAATATGTTGTGGTTCCTGTGGACAAAGCTTCAAACAATGTTGTTTTGTCTTTATGTCTTTTAAAAATATTATTAATACGAATGTCTTATCACTGAATTAACAATAAATGAACACTAGGGCAATCTAAAGGACAAAATCGTAACCATTGATTCGGATAAGATTTAGTAATCCACAAATTCTTTCATCGTCTCATGGAATATTTCAATTTACAATAAATTTGAGGACTTACCTTGTTTGCATTGGATCAAATCCTTCAAATTTTCCCACCCTTTTATCACATTCTACATATAAAACTAAAAAATCTTCAAAAGTAATCTGCAATACATTTTTCCATAAGAGAAGAAAGGGTACATAAGGGACATTCAAAGTCATAAATCGAAAATAAACTGACAAGGCACAAATATTAGACAACAGGATACACACCAAACACTGATGGTAATAGCAGGTGCTTCGGAATGGTAACCAGATCCGCCTCCATGTTTGGCACTTTTCGTGTTACACGTGTAAGTACAAACCCTGTAATTGGCCCAAATACGGTAGGTCACATTCGGGAAAAGGTTTTGGGATTGTAGCAGAAATTGAAGTATACGTTACAAATGTATTATCTTGGGCTATAAATAGACATTTGGTAGCAATACACAGTTAAGGAATTGGTTTCGCATTTCGGCCGTCGTATGTTTTGCAAACATGAAAATTATTCTGCAATAAAATAGATTTTAATATAGAGGAAAAAAAGTATAGGCAAAAAATGGGTCTAAAGGAACATTAAGATTTTTATTTTCCATTATATGTTCCATCTTCTGTTTGACAGTCCGTATTTTCACATCCGTTTAGCCCACTGGTGGTTGTATTTTTTTCAACAAATATTTTAAGCTCGAACTTTTCAGTTCATATTTTTTTTAAATCAGGCGAAATGCAGATGATTTTGTTTGACCTCTTGATAGATAAATGACAATGGTTTAAGAAAAAGTATCACTCATGTGAAATTCGGCTTTTGACAAAATATTTGTGATTTTTGTGACATTTACATCTCTGTTTTTCAATATTTCGATACCATGGTAACACCAAAGAGAGATTATATTTTACCATTTAAAGTTGTTAAAATCTCATTCGTACTCATGCACATAAATGACACAAACAGTAAACCTATTTTGTTTGAAAGCATAGGAAAGATGATGGTTAAAATAATGAGTGTCATTTTTAAGTTTATTTTCTGACTGTGAATTGTTACATATACCTCGAATTTGATACCAACGGTCATCTCAGTACCAGAATCTATGACATTTAAGATGATATTAATTTTGAAATAATAAATATATTTATATGTTTGACTTAAATTGTACTTTATAAAGATAAAGTATGATTCATGCTGTTTTTCTGTTGACATGTAAATTACTTGCTTTACGATATTTAATTCTGTCAATAACCTTTCAATTTATATATATATATATAAGAAAATTATTAAAAGATATATATATACAACTCGTCTAAACATCAACCCAACAATGTTTGATCTGTAAATTTGCTTTCGCAAATTTTTGGTTCTTCCCTCGCCGGGATTCGAACCCATGCTACTGTGATATCGTGACACCAAATCGCCTGCACTGCAGCCGTCCCGCTGGACCACACGACCACCTGGGCTCAGAGCTTAGATGTTTAAATGTTTAGACGAGTTGTATATACATTATGTACACAGCCATGTATCACCATCATTGATGGCGATCCGATGGATACATCTGTTGTAGAGTTGTCACTGACTCAGACGTACTTATATATATTTATATATATATATATATTATCTTGCATTAATTTGTAGGATCCTTTACTAAAGATAATTGAGCCGATCTGTAACAATAACATCTCCATGCCTTATATATCATGTACTGTAGTACGCCGCTAGATTAAAACTGACGAGGAAAGGTAACACACGGTCACCGAAAGCTTTATTTTTGTGAAGCCCAGGTGGTCGTGTGGTCTAGCGGGACGGCTGCAGTGCAGGCGATTTGGTGTCACGATATCTCAGTAGCATGGGTTCGAATCCCGGCGAGGGAAGAACAAAAAATTTGCGAAAGCAAATTTACAGATCTAACATCGTTGGGTTGATGTTTAGACGAGTTGTATATATATATATATATATTGAATTACTGAAACATGAAATACAACAGCAGGTGTATATTAATGTTTAAGGCCAATAGCTAGTTAGAAAAGGTCAGATGCTGGCCATTATTCGATATTCATAGGATCCTAATCTAAATATGAAATATGTGTTTATTATTAGTGCGAACTATTTAGAAAATATATTCATTCACTAAAATGAAACTATCTAAAAGAGGGCCGAAAGATACCAGAGGGACGGACAGTCAAACTCATAAATCGAAAATAAACTGACAACGCCATGGCTAAAAATGAAAAAACAAACAGACAAACAATAGTACACAAGACACAACATAGAAAACTAAAGAATAAGAAAAACGTACCCCACCAAAAACTAGGGGTGATCTCAGGTGCTCCGGAAGGGTAAGCAGATCCTACTCCACATGTGTCACCCGTCGTGTTGCTCAATGCATCTGAATGTTGACCCCAATAAGCCTCTCTTGCTTGTATTTTTACGTAAACTTTTTACAGTGCAATCCAAATATTTCTGTTTCATAGTGGAAAAAAGTAAAATCACAAAAATACTGAACTCCCAGTAAAATTCAAAACGGAAAGTCTATAATCAAATGGCAAAATCAAAGGACAAAACACACCAAACGAATGGACAACAACTTTCATATTCCTGTGGCCAGTATATTGTCTGGGTGATCCTTTTGTTAATTAAAAAGTAAAATAACGAAAATACTCGACTCCAAAAATATTTTAAAAACAAAAGTCCTTTATTAAAGGGTTAAAATCAAAAGCTCTATCTTTTCTAACGATTGGAAAACAACGTTCATATTCCTGGCTTGGTACAATCATTTCCTTATGTAGAACATTGTAGATTAAACCTATTTGTATAGATAGCTAACCTCTCATTGGTATGAAAGTCTAACATAATTCCATTTTATTGATAACAATGTGTGAGCAAGACAATGACCTACAGATGTTTTACAACTTCTTAGTCTCTAAGTACAGACGAAGATAAAATAATAACGATATGTCTATTATGTAGTAACCACAATCTTGTGCCCTTTTCAACGAATGAATCCTACCATATACGACCTGTTTCATGGTTTGTATTAACACTAGCAACACGACGGGTGCAACATTTAGAGCAGAATCTGCTTACCACGCCGGAAGACCTGAGATCACCCACTGATTTTGGTGGAGTTTGTGTTGCTTAGTGTCTAGTTTTCTATGTTAAGTAAGAGCAGAATCTGCTTACTTCGCCGGAAGACCTGAGATCACTCACTGATTTTGGTGGAGTTTGTGTTGCTTAGTGTCTAGTTTTCTATGTTAAGTAAGAGCAGAATCTGCTTACCACGCCGGAAGACCTGAGATCACTCACTGATTTTGGTGGAGTTTGTGTTGCTTAGTGTCTAGTTTTCTATGTTAAGTAAGAGCAGAATCTGCTTACCACGCCGGAAGACCTGAGATCACTCACTGATTTTGGTGGAGTTTGTGTTGCTTAGTGTCTAGTTTTCTATGTTAAGTAAGAGCAGAATCTGCTTACCACGCCGGAAGACCTGAGATCACTCACTGATTTTGGTGGAGTTTGTGTTGCTTAGTGTCTAGTTTTCTATGTTAAGTAAGAGCAGAATCTGCTTACCACGCCGGAAGACCTGAGATCACCCACTGATTTTGGTGGAGTTTGTGTTGCTTAGTGTCTAGTTTTCTATGTTAAGTAAGAGCAGAATCTGCTTACCACGCCGGAAGACCTGAGATCACTCACTGATTTTGGTGGAGTTTGTGTTGCTTAGTGTCTAGTTTTCTATGTTAAGTAAGAGCAGAATCTGCTTACCACGCCGGAAGACCTGAGATCACCCACTGATTTTGGTGGAGTTTGTGTTGCATAGTGTCTAGTTTTCTATGTTAAGTAAGAGCAGAATCTGCTTACCACGCCGGAAGACCTGAGATCACTCACTGATTTTGGTGGAGTTTGTGTTGCTTAGTGTCTAGTTTTCTATGTTATGTAAGAGCAGAATCTGCTTACCACGCCGGAAGACCTGAGATCACTCACTGATTTTGGTGGAGTTTGTGTTGCTTAGTGTCTAGTTTTCTATGTTATGTAAGAGCAGAATCTGCTTACCACGCCGGAAGACCTGAGATCACTCACTGATTTTGGTGGAGTTTGTGTTGCTTAGTGTCTAGTTTTCTATGTTGTGTTTTGTGTACTGTTTTTCTTTTTAA
Source organism: Mytilus edulis (assembly GCA_019925275.1). Taxonomy (NCBI): domain Eukaryota; kingdom Metazoa; phylum Mollusca; class Bivalvia; order Mytilida; family Mytilidae; genus Mytilus; species Mytilus edulis. Next base: position 13,630,430 of record CM034360.1, on the reverse strand, counting down.
GGCCTTACGTAGTCAGTTTATTTTCGATTTATGAGTTTGAATGTACCTTTAGTATCTTTCGTTTCTTTCTTTACAAAGTTTTACCACTCGTAAATTCTGAGTTGAATAAACCATCGAATCACTTTAACTCATTCTCACAGATGGTTTAGTTCAGGTTTTCTCCTTATGTCCATATACATGGGTTATTCTCAACAAATTTTTATTTTTTTTCCAATTGACGTGTTGTAGCTGTCTATAATTGAGAATAATGTCACTAATCGAGAAATTATCAAACTATATTAAAGAGTTTTAGAAAACAGATCGCTCAAAAATAAAGCTTAAAGTACCCCAACGACAGAAAAATTGAAGTCAAATCAGCTGACTTGGAAGTGTTCACTAACCAAAGTTTGCATGTAAAATACGCGTATTGCACACAATTTATCAAAGCCAACAGTAGAGATAAAAAAAAACAGAATAGGTCATCACATGAGAAAGCCCATTAAGATTGCCATTAAAAAGATGTCTCTATATAGAACATTGTAATATCGAAATTAGTCCTTGGAAAATTATAATATTGTAAAATGTGTAAACATTTTAGCATAATTTTCCAGTATATGTTTTATAATTAAACCAAATTTATTCAGCGTTTATCAAAGTAATTTTCAAAAATTCTCCCTATAGGATATAGAAAGCGGATATTAAAAAAGGCAATTAATATTCTCTAACAGCTGTGAGAAATTGAGAGTATATAAGGAATTTGCAACACAATGAAATTTATCCATTGCTTTTAGAAGGACACATTTGTAATTTACAAGTAAGTAGAGTATAATTGTTACAGGGAGCGGAATGTTCTTTATACTTTTTTTAATTTTCATTTATTTGATGAGAATCATATATATTCTTCATGTAGAGAACGACATATTTTTTTTTCTTCAAATGACCCAATCATATAACACATTTCTCATATTGCTTAATAATTGTACAAATAAGCACAAACGAAATGCAGAGTTAATATCAGTGAGATAGCAACTGAACGAGTAAATACGCATCTAGAGGTCATCTCACGGTCGTCATACTGAGACAAGTTTCCATTTATAAAGTTCTTAATCGCCCCGAATCCAGAACGTTACGAGACCGTAAACATTCAAATGTAGTGAGAGGTTTAGCCAGCTATGAAACCAAGTTTTAATCCATCATTAAGTTTCTTTTTCTTTAATAACAACACTTCTTTATACAAACACATCCGCACGTTCGTCTTATTTTGCCCCATAAAAATATGAAAAAGAAAAATTATTTCCGTATTTATTCAGTAGTTTCTTTTGTTGTTTTTTTAAGACTTTTAGAATTCAAAGATGAAGTACGCAGTGATTGCATTGATCGTAATTCTCGGTGTCTTGAGTAAGTATAATTAAACACTGAAGCGACTACAAAAAAGTGAACAAATCTAAAGTGCACTTCGCCTTCGTATGCATATATATATACACTAGTATACTAACATTTTTTATATTGTGCTGTGTGAAACACCCATAAGAATAAATTCTAATAAACAAACAGCTTAGCTAATTTAGATGATGTTCTTTCACTAAACAATTCAAAATTTGGTGACTATGTGGAACGAATCTATCCCATCGAACTAGAGATAAAGGATACTACAGATACAGTTAAGTCGGCTTCATATCTTGACTTACATCTAGAAATTGACAATGAGGGTCGGTTGAAAACAAAACTTTACGACAAAAGAGATGATTTCAGCTTTCCAATTGTAAACTTTCCATTTCTAAGTAGCAACATTCCAGCAGCACCTGCATACGGGGTATATACCTCCCAATTGATACGATATTCCCCTGCTTGCATTTCCTATCATGATTTTCTTGATAGAGGGTTGCTGCTTACAAGGAAGCTATTAAACCAAGAGTTCCAAATGGTGAAGTTGAAATCATCCCTTCGTAAATTTTACGGACGCCATCACGAGTTGGTTGACCGTTATGAAATAACCATTTCACAAATGATATCGAATATGTTCCTTACGTCGTAACTACAATCCCCTTCCCTTTCATGAATGTGACCTACCGAATTAGACTATTTACCGGATTTGTAATCACATAAGCAACACGACGGGTGCCACATGTGGAGCAGGATCTGCTTACCCTTCCGGAGCACCTGAGATCACCCCTAGTTTTTGGAGGGGTTTGTGTTGTTTATTCTTTAGTTTTCTATGTTGTGTCATGTGTACTATTGTTTTTCTGTTTGTCTTTTCCATTTTTAGCCATGGCGTTGTCAGTTTGTTTTAGATTTATGAGTTTGACTATCCCTTTGGTATCTTCCGTCCCTCTTTTAGTATCTTTGTACAAGACATGTATACGTATATTGTCAGAAAATACAAGTCAGATTGTATGTGCTTTAAAAACAAGACGAAAAGCGAGACTAGCGGCGTTTTTCTTTGGTTTCCTAGCAAATAAAAATACATTTCATATTTCCGGCAATGAACAGATATTGCTATTTATCTGACAATCTAATCCTAATACTTGAAACTGTAGTTGTTTAAATCCAAATCAGAGCTCAAAGAAATCAACATAACATAGTTAAAACACAGACCTCAAAGAAGACACCTAAATCAACTGCTGCCTTAAAGTGAAATAGCCTCATTATTGTTTGCTAAGCATCGAAGCGGGGTACCAAGAGGTTTTATTTGTACAAGTACAAATAAAGCAAAAGTTTATTTTGTGTACCTGTTTATTAAACAATATTTATCAAGATAAAAGTGATTACAAAAATATGAACAAATCTAAAGTGCACTTCGCATTGCTAGTACTTCAAATTTTTAATGTTTTTAACAGGTATCTCCGAAAGGACTACTGCAGATGATGTGTCGGCGTTTAAAACCGAAAACTATTGCAATAAAAATGTAGCGAACTGTCCAAGTAACAAAGCTGATAAAAACTGCAATAAATGTTGTCGTCAAGCAGGATGTCAACGTGGTGACTGTGGACAGAAAAAGTGCAAATGCACAAAATGTAAGTCTATTTTCAGAATCTATGTAACCATTCTTACAATTCCTCGAAATTATAACCAATAATAGGCAAGGTACAACAAATGTGTATAGCCTACTTTTTTTATTTAACATGTTTGCTATGTAAATGGACGAAAACATGATAAGATTTTCACAGAACAGAACACATAGTCAGTACAAAAATCCTTCCATAACACGAAAAGCATTCAACATTTGTTATTTCTGTACTACTATTTGACTATTGAAGCATTGTAATGTGTAGGTATACCCTTTATATAGAAAAAGGATTTAAAAAAAATTACATTCTTTTTTACAGACTAATACTACATTTTTCCAAATTTACATAACACATATGCTTTGCTTTCACTTGTAAATCACATTTTAAAGACATTTATGTTTTTCAATACATATGTTCAAAAATGTCTAGTTACTATTTTTCTAATTTCTTGAAGAAATTTAGTATTTCTATAAAACCAGGTTTAATCAACCATTTTCTACATTTGAATATGCCTGTACCAAAAAAAGGCAACAGTAGTATACCGCTGCTCAAAACTCATAAATCCATGGACAAAAAAATAAATCGGGGTAACAAACTAAAACCGAGGGAAACGCATTAAATATAAGAGGAGAACAATGACACAACACCGAAACGCAACACAAACAGAAACGGACCAAGCATCAGGCAAACTCCCACGAGAATAACACATATAACATCTAAACCAAATACATGAATTTGGGATAAACATGTACCGTGCCACGTCTTATCTTAATATCTCAAAAATAAGAGAAAACAAACGACACAAAATTCAAATGCAACACACACAGAAACGAACAATAATATAACAATGGCCATCTTCCTGACTTGGTACAGGACATTTTTAAAGGGGAATAAAAATGGTGGGTTGAACCTGGTTTTGTGGCATGCCAAACCTCGCACTTTAATGGCCAAGTTAAATATAACATTGAATTGACAACATAATATTACAGTACTACAATACAAATAAATAGGAGAACATATTAGACAAAGAAACACATGATTAATAGATAACAAAAAGAATCAGGTTTAAAATTCAATACGTCAAGTACCAAGTCAGGAATATGACAGTTCTTGTCCATTCGTTTTTTATGTGTTTTGTCATTTGATTTTGCCATGTGATAATGGACTTTCCGATTAGATTTTCCTCTAAGTTCAGTATTTTTGGGACTTTACCTTTTAGTAAGTATCAGTTGTTTTGTAACTAATAATAAATCTTTTCTGTCTTTATCATTGTAAATTATTTGAAAATTAAAAAAAAAACTCTTTGTAAAATTGCTTGCAGTGTTGTATGAATGTGATATAAAAAGTTAGTAAAACATTGAATTTATTCTTTTCTATTCCAGGTTGAGGCGTTTAAAGCAATATCAGCCTGAAACTTTGGAAGCAGATTTGATTTCAAATAAATGAAAACTTGTTATCATTGTTTTTACTGCTAGAATTATTTAAAACTGGGTTGATATGAAAAAAAAAAAGAAAAAAGAAAAATAAGAATGTGTCCCAAGTACACGGATGCCCCACTCGCACTATCATTTTCTGTGTTCACTGGACCGTAAATTTGAGATAAAACCCCTAATATGGCATTAAAATTAGAAAGATCATATCATAGGGAACATGTGTACTCAGTTTCAAGTGGATTAGACTTCAATTTCATCAAAAACAACCTCGACCAAAAACTTTAACCTGAAGCGGGACGAACGGACGGACGAACGGACGGACGAACGGACCCACAGACCAGAAAACATAATGCCTCTCTACTATCGTAGGTGGGGCATAAAAAAAAATTGAGGGGTATCATCAATGTGACAGTAATGTAATGACACATTAAGGCAGAAGACAAAAAGGGTACCTGGTTTTCATCCGCTCAGAGCAGTATAGAAATAGTTTCAGCATTATTGACTTATTGAAGATTTAAAGTTGTTGAACGTTTCAGCTATTAGCAGTTTCTCCTACTTCTTTACGTTAAGCCTTGCACATTTAAACGGGAACACAATTGTCAGTCAACGACTTAAATTCCTATTTCACTGTTGTCTTATTTGTACAGCTTTTACTGTTCATAATTTTTGCAGTTTCCTGTTTTTCGTTATCAACTTTGCGTGTTATGCCAAAAATAAGTAACAATCATCAACAAAATGGCAATAACTTCTTATCTGACGACTTCAGCCATGTTTGGTTGATTTGTAGATTTTGTCTTACTGGTCATTTTTGAAAATAAGAGTTCTCTTTCTTGATTATAAGGTAATAAGTTTCTCTGCATCTCTTGTAGTGTTCATGATAATAGACAAACATGAAAATTTAGTAGAAGTCGTCGTTTTATGGACGATAAATTCTATAAGTAGTCTTATGAAGTTATTATTTTTGACAGTGGTTATATTTCGATATTTGTTTTTGTCAATGATAGATATTCTCCATCTATAGAGGTTTTTAAAACAGCAAACGAATCTTAAACAAATATTTTTTATCACATTCCTTTTGGATATCTCGCCAATTTTGATGGACAAATGCAATCAACGGACACATCTTTTAATCTACATACCCCAAAGTATGGTTGTGGCAAGGTTTGTTTGCAATCTGCTCGGTTGTTTGAGAGGCAAATATTTTTGTTAAAGATAACGAATGACGAATGCCAAGTAATAGGAAAAGCTCGCAATGAACTCTAAATAAACAATGTCTTATAATTGGAAAATACTTTTCAATAACACAAACTATATGTTTTATAAAATATATAGTTTCAATGAAAATTACCATAATCACTTTAAAGTTTACTGACAATGGTTTCACAAATACCACATAAGAAGTGTACGTAGGTATTATGTTTCATGACAAGGAAATGCATGTTCTTCTGCATAATGTATATTATAAATGGATGCTGGAGACCTTAGCATTCTTCGAAGGTGAATGTGTTCTCTATAATGAAAAATCACAATATTGTATCAATATGTGAAATGGCATTGTCCGATGTCTATGTAGTGTGTTAAATAAATATATCGTGAGCAATTTTCGGGGACAACTTATGTTAGCATGCGAATGTCTTTTTTTTATGTTTCTGCAAGTATTAACAGCTTAAAGCTTAAAGCTTCACCCTACTATCACAATTTATACAGGATGAACTTGAGCTATTGTGTCTTTGTGTAGCAATGCGCATTCTTTTATTTATATTTCCATTTTTCTGCCTTATTTGTCCTTTAACTAATCCGCAGGTCTATTGGTTGTACAATTCATAACTGTGCTCGGTATTTGTGATTCTGTTTTTTTAAGATCTTAACTAATCTTCAGTTTTTTGGTTATATGAATCTTTACGTTGCACGGTATTTGTGCATCCTGCTTTCAGGATTTTAGCTGAGGCCAGAGGATCCACATTGGATTTGAATGTATAGTGTCATATTGATTTGGTTGATCCTGGTATTCAGATTTAACTTAATTCGGACATTTTTTTGGAAAAATTGGGTTTCTATGCTGCAATATATTACATCATTCAAGCATTAGCTGTCAAATGTATGTGCACCGATTTGACTCCAATTCTATTATTTTATTGTTTATGTAGTGATTTATATCAAAAGACAATGTTGACTGGTCCATCTTTGTTTCACTTTCAGTGTTGGAATGGTTTTCTTTTTAATGGCTCAACACGAAAAATAAATGTGTACTCAATTTCTAGCTAATGGGTTAAATTTCAGTTCACATGAATATGGATTCAATCAGGTCGAAACTTTCACTTGCAAATGAAGAATTCCTCAGAGATGTTGTATGTTAAACAATAGGTTAATATTGTTTTTACGTGTATTAGAATTTCTTTTTTTTATCGAATCAGTCAACGAAATGGTTCATCTGTGTTTCACTTTCACCCTTGACATTCTTTTTCTTTGAATGCCTCAACACCACAAATACGTGTTTAACCAATCTCTAGATAATGGATTAAATTGAATGTGACTAGAAAACGGATTCAATGAGATCTAATTATTCCCTTGCAAGTGAAGAATCTATCAGCGGTGTTACTTTTTTTTATAATGACTTTTCTTTATTGTAACAAATAGACTAGTACAAATACATATTCACCCAAAGGAAGTATCAAATAAAATTTAAAAAAAACAATTGCATATATGATGGTGCAACAATATGTTGGAAGTAAATAATTCTCTTATAACATTGGAATCTTATTTGTTCTTGCAATATCTATTAGTGGTGTTTCAATCAGAATTCGACATTTATTATCTATTCTATAATATTGGCACAGGGAGTATTTGATATATTCCTCTAAAGAGAGGTTTTAAATGAAATGTATTTTTCTAAGTTCAAGTGTTCCTGTGAATACTTTTGTAAAGCATTTAAATTTGGCAAAGCTTCTTGAAATTTTGTTCGGTAAATATAGTATTTTGAGAGCAGAATAATCTTATTTTAAACAAAATTCTATTTAACATTTTCGTAGATACCAAATAGAATAATTATAATACAACAGCGATGTTTCTTACCTTAGTTCGACAAAATTAAACTAAACTGGCTTGTAAAAGCAATTATTATTTCAATATTTTACTTTCAGTAATTTTTTAACAGTAATAATCTAATTTAATAAAAAAAAATCATTTCTCGTACCTAATGCCCCTTCAATAATGTGTTTTGCTAGCTTCTTTGTTTAGATTCGATTTTATCTTTGGTTGGATTAATCCATTTAGGTATTTTGCTATTTTTAATGTTTGTCACCTTATCATTGTGACGTTAACTAATTATGTATGTTTGTGTTGCTCAAATAATTTTATAAATTAAGTCACTTTTGGTCTTCTTTTTTTCATTTTTTTTTATGATTACTAAGTTGATTACGGCAAGGACTAATAATTTCCCTTCCAAAGCTTAAAGTTACATTTGCTTACTGGAGAAAAACACATGTGTATGCTACCATACAATTGCCCAAATATTGCAAATCATATTGAAAACGACAATTTTTAACAATATCGCATGATACAGATGTTGAACAGAATACATTAAGACCGGAAACTGCCATTTCCAAATATGAAAAGTAAGGTGATTTTCATGTCAGAGAACACATTCATATTTCAAGAGTACAAAGGTATGTACAAAGTCAGGAATATGACAGTTGTTATCCTTTCGTTTGATGTGTTTGAGCATTTGATATTGTAATTTGGTTAGGGACTTTCCGTTTTGAATTCTATTGGTGTTCGAATTTTTTTTTTTTTCCATGGTTTTGAATACAAGAAAGACATCGCCATTAAGATGTTCTGTACCAAGTCAGGAAAATGGCCATTGTTATATTGTAGTTATCTTATATTTTGATATTAGATGCTTTTCCCTCAGTTTTAGTTTGTAACCCGGATTTTTTTTTTCTCAATCGATTTATGAATTTCGAACAGTGGTATACTACTGTTGCCTTTATTTAGACTTGCATACAAGTCTACAAGTCTAATGAAATCTTTGTGAAACCGTTGTCAGTAGACTATATAACTGTCATTTTCATTTTAACTTTACATGTTATTTGTAACGCATATTTTTTTATCATGTAGATTTCTTTTTTTCACCAGTGTGAGCATATAAGTCGTTATTAACCGTTTGCCAAAAAAATACTGGGGCAGTTATAACAAACTTTGTCAGAATGTTAAGATCTTACTGCTGTCCGAGGAATCCTTAAAGGAGTTATTGCCATTAAATGACAATGTTTGTTCCTAATTATAATGTTGCCTATTGTCTTGCAAAACGAACTTGATTGCATAAATGACAGTGTCAAATTGTATTGTTGTCCTGTAATATTATGTTGTCATAACAATGTTATATTTAACTTTGCCATTAAAGTGCAAGGTTTGGCATGCCACAAAACCAGGTTCAACCCACCATTTTATTCTCCCTTTAAACATGTCCTGTACCAAGTCAGGAAGATGGCCATTGTTATATCATTGTTCGTTTCTGTGTGTGTTGCATTTTAACGTTGTGTCGTTTGTTTTCTCTTATTTTTTAGATATTAAGATAAGACGTGGCACGGTACTTGTCTATCCCAAATTCATGAATTTGGTTTTGATGTTATATTTGTTATTCTCGTGGGATTTTGTCTGATGCTTGGTCCGTTTCTGTGTGTGTTGCGTTTCGGTGTTGTGTCGTTGTTCTCCTCTTATATTTAATGCGTTTCCCTCGGTTTTAGTTTGTTACCCCGATTTTGTTTTTTGTCCATGGATTTATGTTTTTAGAACAGCGGTATACTACTGTTGCCTTCAACAATGAACGAAGTTGTTGTTGCTAGAGAACTCCTGATAGGCGTTATTGCTCTAATGATTTCCTCTCGATTATGGTAAATTGTGAAAAGTTATAGAAGATATAAAAAAATCTATAAAAGAAAAACTGTTGAGCACGACCATATTTGCAAATCGATCAATATTGACTCTATTTCCAGTAGTCAAAAGCTTGACAACTATTGAAGATAAGTAGAAAGTCTAAATAGCAAAACAATGTTAGTCAAAATATTCAGTCGTTGACTAGTTTTGCCAATTTGCATGTTAAATAAAACGCAAGAAGATCATTAAGACAAGTTGTACAGACTTGTCTAGACGGCAGTAATTTTCCATGGACTCCAACAGGAGGTTTCCCCCTATGATGATCAGTTTTACTTCTTTTGTGCAATTTAGCCAAAAATAGAATAGAAACAGAACAAATGTAAGACCAAAAGTGATGGTAGGACAACATCGAAGTCAACAAAGCCAGAAGCTTTAGTAAACAATGCTTAGGAGTCATTGTCCTTACATGTTAATCTTTTGTGTTTTTATTTTTGTTATCTTATAGTAGATAAAGAGAAACTCTAAAGCGCAAAAATGATCAACAAGACGAGATCTTCAAATTTGTCAAACGAGACCAACATCGTTATCGACTCTTTGATTTATCGCCATTTGATAATGGTTTTACCCAGTTATGTCATATGATGTGATATGGAGCCGGATCTACAAACCATTCCGATGTTTACCATTTCAACGTGTTAGGGAATATATAGACGATAAAGAGCAACTATAAACAGCAACAATATTTAGCAAGACCAGATCTACAAAAATGTCAATAATCCTGAATTGTAGGTCAGTTACTAACATTAATTGTTGTCCTTAACAGATGAAACGTAAATTTGGTATCATTTTAGTCTTTTGGATTGATTTGTCGTTAGGTTGTTGTCACGTCTCATTTTTAATATATCAACACGTTGTCAAAGATTTGCAGAAGAAACAATGATAACAATGATTTTTTTTATTTGAAATCAAATCTGCATTCAGAGTTTAAGGCTGATATAAGTTCAACCTGGAATGAAAAGAAAATTATTTAAGAATAAACACACATTTGTATCACATTCAGACAACTGTTTAAGATCCTTTTCAAAATATTTTTTCTTCAGTTTTTTAAATGAATAATTCAAAACGGTAATGATTTTATATTGATTTCAAAACAATGTTTCAATAAAGTGCTTCAGCAAACATATATTACAAACGCGCGTCTGGTGCAAGTATAAAATTTCAATCCTGGTATCAATGGAGTCAAAATACCAAGGTGAACATATAACTTAAAAATTGAAAGTAATCTTGATGACGAAAATTGTCAACATTGTTTTCTTTTAGAAAAACAATGATTTTACACACTACAACATTGATTAGGGACTTTCCTTTTTGAATTTTCCTCGGAGTTCAGTATTTTTGTGATTTTACTTTTTATGATTTCTCTCTTTTGACAAATAGATTACACGCAAATGTTTAATGTAAGTTTTAAAAAATGAACCATACTTCTGTAAATAGGGTTATGTTCTTTCCTAGCTCTCGTCTTTATTTACAATAATTAAAATCCGTGTTTTTGTTTATCCTTTTCCAAAATAAATGATTTACACTTGACGTTAAAATGATGAAACGATAACATTATATTCCTGTATAGACCTTTAATAGATGTAAAAACAGATAATAAAATGAAAAGATAGGTATTTTACAAGTTTGTTGCACGTTGCCATTAAACGTGATCATACGGAGATGTTTTTAAAATGATAACATTTATAATGAAAATAGACTTACATTTTGTGCATTTGCACTTTTTCTGTCCACAGTCACCACGTTGACATCCTGCTTGACGACAACACTTATTGCAGTTTTTATCAGCTTTATTACTTGGACAGTTTGCAACATTTTTATTGCAGTAACTTTCGGTTTTAAAGGCAGACACATCATCTGCAGTTGTCCTTTCGGAGATACCTGGTAAAATATTAAAAGTGTATTGTACTTATGATGCTTAGAGACTAAGTTAAAAACTGGCATGTAAATTTTTATAAAAACACACCTATTAGAGAGATTATTTTAACAGCAAATGTTAAGATGTATAAAGCGTTTGTCATGTCGAGACCGATAAACTGACTTTGATTTACGTATTTTGCTCAATAATGAAGGCCAAAAGGTGACATAAAGTCATTGGCATTTATACCACATTATATTATCTGTCATTGCCAATTCTTACCTTTTGATATTGACTTGTACATAGCAATAACAAAAATGAAGTCTTCCTAGGAGATCAAAAGTAAAATCTTTCAGAATTTTGTAAAATGTATTTGTATAATAATTGTTTTCATTGCAATAATTTTCAGTTTAAGTACCGACGGATCGACTGACGAACAAACGTGTCCGCACTAAGGCCTACAGTAGTCCTTTCGTATATATCTTAAGTTTAAAGTGCATCTGAATAGCCGGTATAACGTTAACTCAAACACACGTTTGTCTTGTTGTGGCTTATAAATTAAAGCTAACTATACATCTTTGATAATATACTTTTGGCGTGTCTCGGTATTTATCTATCCCGCCATTGTGTTGTTATGCAATGGTCAATTTTGTATTCTTGTCTTTCGTTTTTTTTGTATATACTTTGTTAAAAGAGCATCTTTATGTCGTTTTATGTATATACTTTGTTTAAAGAATGTCTTTATGTCGTTATTTGTATATACTTTGTTTAAGGGCATACGATACAGTTACATGGGAGGTAATGACGTTGCTAACGTCAATTGTTATTTTCGCGACGTCAAACTATCGGGAAAAGATTCAGTTTTCGACTGATTTTGATCATTCAAACTTTTTTAACTTTTAAACGAGTTCATGGATCCCTCTTTTTTTTAAATGCCAATTGGTTTGATTTCGCGAAAACATTGTGTGTGCCAATTTTCATGAAACGTAAATAGTACATTTTTTTAAAACTTGATAAATAAACAGCAAAAAAATGATGTTTTTCTACATTCAAGGACATTTGATGAATATGATTTATTTCTGAATAAAAAAAGGTATAAATTTAAAGATACTTATAAAATACAGAAATTACAAATTATTCAACAAAAAAACAATTGTGTTTATCTTTTAAAACTAAAAAGTTATGTCTTTCTTTCGAATGGGGAAAATACGCCCACAAATCCAAATTTTGAGCAAATAAACAAATTTTCGACCTAATTTTACTCGAAAAGTAGCACATGAAGGTATATTTTTTATTACATATTTGATTTAATCAGGTAACAAATAGTCTCTATGGAAATGTTTATCAAAATGTAAATACGAGATCAAAACTGCATCGTATGCCATTTTATTCAAAAGAGTGTTTATATGCAATTTTGTTTTTCTATGATGAAATAGGTACATTGTATTTGCTATATGGTGATAAATAAAAAATAGGAAGATGTGGTATAACTGCCAATGAGACAACTCTCCATCCAATTCACACATTTAAAAATGAGATACAGTTGCAAACAAAATATATGCAATAATATTTGATTATAATGAAATAGGTTGTTATAATTATGTAAGACACATGATGTGTTAGGCTCTGATCCTGTCCATAACATAATACTTTTATAATTGGTTCTTGTTTAACTTTTTTTTCAATTATATTGTACACACTTTTGTTGTAAAATGATGCCTTTTAGGGGTCTTGTTTAATAGATTGATAAAATTCTGATCTTGTCTTATTTTCTTATGCTTTGTCATAGCGTTCCTGTAATCGTCTTTTATCTAATTATGTTTTTGTATTTTCCACAGCAAACGTTTAACTTTGCTTAAAATATTTTCAAACGCGGAATGGAGTATAAATATGTATATATTTTCGGGGTCGCTTCAGTATTTGATCATACTCACTCATAACACCAAGAATGACGATCAATGCAATAATTGCGTACTTCATCTTTGAATTCTAAAAAAATCTGAAAAATGAGAGAAATTGATGTTAAATGCAATTAAAGTAGGTGCTACAACAATATTTCAAACCCGCTTCAATTACACGTTAAGGTCTGGAGCATTTTCAAGGTTGGGTCTAGATCAGTTTTGTTGAACAACATTTGATTATTCTGTGCTCCTCACTTTCTAATATCGAGGCGAATTAGAGTTTGACAGATGAATTTTTGTCTCATGACGACGGCCGTAACATGACGTATTAACTTCTTGGGTTGTACTCTCACTGACATAAATAAAGGCAACAGTAGTATAATGTGTTCAAAAGACAAAAATTGACCACTGCTGGTGGAGATTCATTTCCCCGGGGTATCTCAGCCCAGTAGTGTTTACTTGAGTTACATTGATATGTTCATATTTATAAATTAACTGTTTATAAAACTATGAGTTTTGGAAAAAAACTAAGGATTTTCTATCTCAGGAATAGATAACCTTAGCTGTATTTTGCAAAACTTTTAGGAATTTTTGGTACTCAATGCTCTTCAACTTCGTACTCTATTTGGCCTTTTAATTAAACATATTTCTTTTTCGAGCGTCACTGATGAGTCTTCTGTAGACGAAACGCGCGTCTGGCGTAAATATAAAACTTTAATCCTGGTATCTATGATGAGTTTATTTAATAGAGAGAAATCAAATCTGGGTTACAAATTGAAATCGAGGAAAACTCATCAAATCAGAGGAAAACCAAGGAACAACAGAAACACTGAAGTGCAACAAAAACCAACGCTTACATGCATAGAAACGAAATATTTAATAGCAACTGTTTGGTTCAGAACATTTAAGAAAAAAAATATCGGTTTAACCTGGTTAAACTGATAGTCAAACCTCACGGTTGATGACAATGTGAAAAATTATCGCTTAATGACAACACTACGTGATAGAAATATAGAACAAAAACACGCAAGAACATTTATTACAGAGAATCGCAAACAAAAAGTATAATAGTCGTAACATGCAAACCGAAGAACAACATCGAAAAAAGTAAAATCACAAAAATACTGAACTTACAGGAAAATCAATTAGGAAAATCCATAACCACATGGCAAAATCAAATAACAAAACGCATAAAAAACGAATGGACAAGAACTGTCATATTCCTAACTGGGTACAGGCATTTTCAAATGTAGAAAATGGTGGATTAAACCTGGTTCTAAAGCGCTAACCCTCTCACTTTAATGACAGTCTCATCAAATTCTGTTATATTTACATTGTTACGTTAAATAAACAACCACAATAAATAAATTAGTCAAAATATGGGTACATCAGTCATCATCGTATAACAATTTTAAAAAGAACAATACGTCATCAACGGCAGACAATTACATAATTCTGCATCTCTTTTATGTTTTTGTGAAAGATGAGAATCTTACGAATTTCAAACAAAATGTTCACAGTCCCAAAATAACACGTTTTATCATTTATTTAAAGAAAAATACATGTTACTCTCAATGAGATATGTTTATCGTTAAATGAAATGGAAATTAACATTTTTAGGCAAAGATCCCTTTCTGTTTAACAAAAATAATCTACTTACTTGTTTACTACAAATGTGTTCTTCTAAATGCAATGGATGAATTTTATCGAATTTGAGTTCCCTTATATATCTTTCCAGTTATGACAGCTGCTTAAGAATATAAATTGCCTTTTGTAATTTCCGCTATTTTTTATTTCCTTTAGGGATAATTGTTTTAAATTACTGTATTAAACGCTGAATAAATTTGGTTTTATTAATAACATACTTTCAAATAATGCAAATCTACACATTTGCAAGGACCTATAATATAAAAGTCTGTATAACGTCCTTTTGTGGCAGACCGCTGGTTTATTTTCATTGTTGAAGGCTGTACGACGATGACCTATTCAGTTATTCTAAAACTACTTGTTTACTATTTTGGCTTTGATAATATGGGCTGCAAGCATATTTTGCTTGCAAATATTGTTTTTGTTAACCACTTAAAAAAACTATAACATAACTTACGGTATTTGCAAGCTTGTATTGTCTTAGTTTTGATTGATTTATGTTGTTAGAAAATTCTTTATTTAGATTTGTAAAGTAAAAACATATTAATAACATTAACGGTACCAATTTTCCTGCACCAGATGCGCATTTCGACAATACATGTCCTTCCCATTACCTAATTACTTTATAACTTACACTTGCTCTTTTGGCAAACAGAAAATGTAACCTTTCAAATTTTCCTTTATTGTGGTAATCGGAAAAATAACAACAATTGCATTCATTTGTTATGTTTGTGTGTTATTAAATTGATAAAGCTTCAGTATCGTTAACCTATATACAGGTTTAATTTGCCTACAGTTTTGATAAATAAAATGTTGATTGTAATACATGAAGTCGGAACGTTAGTATTTAAGTTCCATTTTGTGTACCCTTCTTCAGTCAATATATCTGAAGTGTGATTGGGGGGGGGGGGGGGGGGGGGGGGGCATTATCTTCTTCTGTCAATGTATCTGAACAGTGTGATTGGACAAAACATACAGTATCTACTGAACATACTTTCCAAAACTGAGGGATTAATCAGGTGTAGAAAAATATAAAAAAAGTTTTACATATTGGTAAAAATGAACTTTCAATTTCCTAATCACTGCATGATAAAAGACATAAACGCACTAGTGGCTGAAGTTTTATACAAAAAAGCGTTACAAGTAAACGGTCAACATATATATTTAAATTGACATTTGAATTTTATAATGAAATACTTCAGATAATTGTGTATATAGCAATTTGAAAAAGGCTATATGGGTCAAAAATACTACCAAGCCACCTGATGTCTTTATCTGTTGACAATATAATTTGTTATGCTTCCTGTAATATTCTTTAATGAGACAGTTTTGGTTGTATCGTCGTTTTTCTGTTAAGATGGTGTTATTTAGGGGTTGTTTTGTTTTTTTTTGTATTTTATTCTGTCGATGAATTCTTAATTACTATACTATATATAAAAATATTAATTTTCGCGAACCATTTAGGTCACGGAAATTCCAAAATATGGCATCAGTAAGGAGAGTTGTGCAAATAATGTGAATACACAGAACCCCCATCCAAATTATCTCCAGCTAAAAGTATTCATCTTTTTCTATTTTATATGTACTAACAATGTTCCATTTTTCTATAATTTCGATTAAAATATTCCAAAATCTGAGTAAAATTAGATAGAATGCCCCAAATAAACATTGTCTGATTGGTTGAAGTACTGTGGCGTCGATGCTTAGCATAATAAGCCTCGATGTAAAGCACACGCTTCACAGGAAGAAGGAGAGTTTTACAAATAATGTGAATACACAGATCCTCCATCCTATTTTTATTTGATGGAAATGTTGCAGTGTTCATCATTTCTGTTTTGATTCTGCTCACAAAATTCCATTTTTTCTATAATTCCGATTTAGATATGTGGAACCCGCAATAAAAATAGATGGCCTCAATCACGTGGTTTCAATGATTTAATAGCAACGCAAAAAATTCCATTAATCATGTTGTACTTTGTTACCAATCGGAACTACTCGGCCTTTCTGGTTGCACGAAGTGAATAGCCGAGTAGTTCCGATTGACGATTGTTACATAAGCCGAATCACACATACGATCTTTGCGCTCAAATGTAGTTCTTGGTGAAGTATACAGGTAACTTCGTTTACGAAAATTTATACACACTTTTTCATTAACATATTATCAGACTTTTGCATATTCACGTTTTTTTATGCTGAACTGTAGTCGAATTCAATACTATACATTTTTTTTTACGTGAAGCAGTAGGAGTAAGAATATTTTTTCGCGCCAATTTAAGCAGTTTCATCACGAAGAACAAAATTATTTATTGTTATTTTCGTGAAATTTTAGTCATATAGTTTATCAATTAGAGAATTTTTTGTAAGTATTACTTATTCATGTTAAGGTTCTACTGATGTGCTTCTCTAGACCTTTTTGACGGTCCGTTTTATCCCATTTATCTCAATACTATCTCCGATGACAGAAATGTCAACTCGACCTATTCGTGTCGAAAGTGAAAATCCATCTATTTGATGAAATAATTTTTTCTTCAACGGTTCATGCATTATTTTTGTATTATTTGATAACCAATCACATTCACGTTGCATGTTTGCATGAAAATGGTTATGTATTGGTGAATTGTAAGGGCGATGCAACATGCGAGGTGTCAGTGCGCGATCACGTGACATTATTATTTGTAAACAAACATGCTCCCCGTGTAACACGTGTCTGGATTATCCTTTCAAAGTGTTGTGAATTTTTCAATCACTATTTTATGATATATTTCTTTTTGTTTTTAGGTTTGCATATTAGTAGTCCAAGTGAATTAGACATAGTTCTGAGTCGTGTGTGGTTTTTTTTTATTGAACTAGAAGGTAAGTCTACATAAGTTATATTTAACTTAAGTTTAAAAAGATGACTCCACTTTCACTCTATATTTAAAACCCGCATACTAATTTAAACAGCATTTGCTCTGCTTGAATGTTAATTTGCCCCTTCCCCGTCATTTCCCAGTGACGGATCCAGGAATTTTCACATGTGGGGGCCCACTGACTGACCTAAGAGGGGGCCCGCTCCAGTCACGCTTCAGTGATTCCTTATATAAGCAACCAAATTTTTTCCCAAAAAGGGGGGGCCGGGCCCCCCTCTAAATCCGCCTCTGTTTCCCTTTTAAATTTGCGCAAAAGTCATACTTTCAGTCCATTTCGTTAACGGCTGATTTGTGATTTTACCATCTTAACTGCAATTTTCATATTGAACACATTTGACCATTCAGTATGAGTTCCCAAGTTTTTGACTTATATGAAGGAGGCTTTAGGTCATGTTTTCCTAAACACCTTATTGCTATTTGTCTGTCTGGATTGTTATACCCATAAAATCAGATAGTGATGAATATGCAAGTTTTCAACAATCCCAGAAAATACACCTTATTGCTATTTAGTCCAATCTGGCAAAACCAGTCACATGTAAAACTTCCTGTTTGGGTCATGCGGCTGAAAATAGAGGTTTTTCAGTAGAGAGCTGACGGAGGAAAAACTTTAGAAAGCGATTATCAAGAAACTTTAATATAGTATGATCCACTTTTTTCGAAATTAAATTGAAGTAAAAATTATTTTGTTTTAAGTATTTACGGTAAGTTAAAAGGGTTTTCATTAAAAAGTATTGTGCATGGTGAATTGTTTCAACGGCCCCCAGATAGCTTCAACTGGATGAAAAAGTTGTGTAATGTTAGAACTTATCCGGTATGGAATAAATAGCGATTAGGTGTATTGACATCCACGGAAAAAAATAGGAAGTAAGGTGCATGTACACATGTATCTCCCCTTTAGGTTTTGATAAATATTGGATATGACATTAAGAAGTTATAAAACTGTATTCTTTGAATATGTTTCTAGCGTAACATGCACGCTTAGTACTGCTTTTTATCAGATATTTTATAACTTATGTCTTAAAATTCGGGTTTTATCCATTCCAATAGGTGGATTTAAGTTAATGAGAAAAATGCTCTGTTCACTAACTCAGCAATGCTTCAACTGTTGTGAATGTGAGCTCCCTTTTGCTATTATTAGAATCTAGATTTACATCATTCATTTTCAACTTATGAGTTCTCCTTTCATTCAAAAGGTAGATTTCAATGTCTGCTGGTCACTTGACAAGAAAATGCACTCAATGATATTATTTGCCTCAATTTACACCTGGAATGCAGATTTTTCACTAAAATAAATGTCGTTTACTTAGTAATAAATAGTTTTGTATATTACTATCATATTCATGTTTTCATTTGACATTACGAAAGTGCTTTTGAGATCCAGGATTCTGACTTGAATAAACAGTGTTTGTAACACACATGGTTTCAACCGTTTCTTTCCCTTCCCTTAAAAGTATCTTTCAGTTTTAAAACTACCTGATAATAATACAGAGTTCACACCTAATTTGAATTGGATTGACATTAACTAATTTGAATTAGTTTAATTCACATTTGAAAAGGTTTACATCCTACCATCAATTGTAATTTGAATTGCAATGCGCCTCAAATTAGCTTAGCTGTCTGAATGACGTTTACTTTTAATTTGTATTAACAAAAACATAGTTCAAATGCGAATGTAAGTGAATTGTTTGTCTATCTATGGTCAATTTTTAGCCACAATGTTGAATTTTATTTATGGAGCTTACTTTTCATTTACATAAATTTAAGATTAATATTTCTGAGTGGTACGTTACTTATAAAGGGGGTGGATTCCCAGATATTTAATGAAATTGTATTCAGTTTATGGTTTGTGGGCCTCTTATTTGGGGTTATTGATATCAGTTGAGGTGTAAGAGGGAAACCAAAATAGTGAAAGATCATTGAAAACCTGATCTATTAAAGTTCATTGATACATGTGTATGTTTAATCAGCCAGTCAATTTAGGTATTTAGAAATCCAAGATTCAATAAAAAATGAATTCTTGGGAATATGTAGAATTATTCACTCAAGGTGCAATCAAACTTATTTATTTCACTTTTTGATTTCTCTTTATTTCTTGGTCTCTTAGTAGGTGTTGCAGATTAGAAGTATTTTCGTACCATAGTATTGTTAGTGTTCCGGATCCTGTTCAGTAGTTAATAGTGAAAATTTAGGTAAGTTTACATTATGTTTATAAATAAACTAAGCCCATGCTAAACTAACTCTAATCTTGCTGTATTTTCCTCAAAATTTTTGAAATACACTTGCATAATATAATAAGAGATTGGCATAAGCTTTCTTCTTCACACTGCCCTCAAAACTCAGTGGCAAAATGACTAGTCTTAGGCAAAAAAATAGTATATGTTTGTTTACCGTTACCTGATGACCTACCCTAATTTTAGCGCTAACCCTAAGTCATTTATTTTCCTCTTGAAAGTGAAAAGTAAATAGAACTTGTGTCACGAGGGTAATAAGGGTTGCCAATAAATAATATAATAAGAGATTGGCATATATAATTATAATAAGCTTGCTTCTTCACACCACCCTCAAAACTCATTTTAGAATTGATAGCAATACAGTTTTTGTGTCTTTTATTAAACTTAACATTTATACGTTATTCACACACTTTAACAGTGCTTATTGAAAATTGTACCAAAAAAACGTTAAGTAGGCGGTACTAAGACTGGAAGAAAATTAAGACGCTTAACATTTTTTTATATTACCAGAACAATTTCTTTGCGTTGTATATAATGCTATCATGTTGTCTGCGTCTTCGTACTGAGACTTATTTAGTTTGCTGCAGTAACTTTAGTTCTGGTGAATGGATCTCTGAAAATTTTATACTTGGAGGTTGAATACCACCATAGGAAGGTGGGGATAGAACTTGGGGGTTATAGTCTCAATAGTTTTGGAATTGGGGGCTACAAAAAAAAGCCGAAATGAGCATTTTTCTTGGTTTCCGCATATTTACTTTAGTATAAGTAAATAGAAATCTGTGAAATTTAAACACAAGATAATAATGAACATAATGGAAAGGTACATCAATGGATTGTTTTTATACGCTCGTCAAAATTTTGACAGGACATATTATGGTACAGAAATGTCTGGTGTCCGGCTGTCTGGCGTAAACATGTCTCACCATAACTTGAGAACGACTTATCCAAATGCCATGAAATTTAATATAGTTGTTTCTTATGATGGTCAAATGATCTGTTTTTGGTGAAAATAAAATTGTTGAGTTACTGCACTTTATAACTAAACAGGGGGGGGGGGGTGTCTTTATCACACTGTATCTCAAAAACCATTCTTGATTATGACTTAAAACTTTAAACACTTCTTAGTTATATTAATCTCAATATCTGTGTACTTTTTGGTGATGATTCAAAATTTCATTTTTGAATTGTTGGGTATTATGTATATAAACAAATCTCATGTCGATATATAACATGTACAACAATCAAACATCAACCCACACCAAACTGGCTGTAGTTGAAAAACATCAAAAGGGAAAATACAGTGAAATTTGGAGAATTTATATTATCACATATACATGCATTTGAAATATATTTAAAATATTTTTTTCAAATTTTTTAGTTTTAGGTTCCACCTAGCTACCATATTAGAAAACTGGGATTTAAACGCTAGTCTATTAGAGGGATATTTCCAGTGGCGAATCCTGAAATTTTCATAAGTGCGGGCCCACTGACTGCCTAAGAGAGGGCCCACTCTGATCATGCTCCAGTGGTCCTCTAAATAATCAACCATATTTTTCCAGACAGGGGGGCCTCTTAATTCGCCTTTGATTTCATTGGTTGTAATTTTAATTTTATCATGAATTAGATTTGAACAGGACTTGGGGAATGAAGGTAAAGACCGAATGTCAGTTTTAGTCTTATATATGTACTTTAATTTTAGTCTGACATGTATTTATGTGTACATATATCACTGATTCAGTGGCGATGGTGAATAGCTATATATAGACACTGACAAGTCTTGGATAACATTTTATAGTTTTGAAAGTTTCTACATCAGTTGACTAAAATTAGGTGGAGGTATGTTTTTATTTCCAACAGAGGGGCACTCATGCTCAACCTATATCAGTTTGTGCATGAAGCAATTGATAGTTGCCAGACACTGAATGATTATACCACAAATTTGTGAAAGTTTTAACCTATGCATATATACTTTAAATACGATAAAAAAAAATCATGTCTTTTTCAGGACTTCTGATCCAACCATGTAGAATGGCATTTTATTGAGATATGAGTCTGATTGATGGATGTTCATGAAGGACCTGTAGTACAAAGTATATCACTGGATTGAGCTCTCTGTCTAAGTGTATTATTAAAGTGCTTTGCTTTGAGCTCGGTTCATTGTTATGCAGTTCATTCTTTGTGAAATAAAGATTTGACAGACAACTCTCATGTACAAGGATGTCTCCAAGTATTATCATTTCTATGTACAATGTAAGTAACAGGGAGATAAAAGCATTTTATTTTTTGTTTGAACCAAACATTATTTGTCCATTGACCAAATTTGTTTTGCTTTCACCAGCTTTGAAGGAGATATTATCAAAGAATTGATAGAAAACAGCACAGAAGCTTACTTTCTAGCTCATCAGGCCCAAGCATCATGTTAGGCATTGTCATTACTAAAAACCAATAAATTTCTTCTCATCTGAGGATCAATTCAACATTTTAAAGTGTTTTACTAATGATACTGACAAGCCACCACAAAGATATACTGAGTGCCAATGAAAACGCAACACTTTTGTTTTTCAAAAAAGTCTGATAATTTTTATTTATTTTATATTACAACTTTGTAAAGTTGGTTGAAAATGACTTTAAAGACAATTGTCAACAACTTTACGGTTGGGTGATTTTTGGAACAAATGCGAAGTAAGGGTTATTTTGAACGGACATAAACCGAGTTCACCGCTTTTCAATATACGGACCATTTTCACGATTTCGTCATTTAAAGCTTGGCTAATGTGATGAATTTTCCCACCGTTATTGTAAGGAAACTGCAATAAACATCTGAGTAAATGGCAGGACTTTCTGACAACCAGCGACATGCAGTTTCCGGCATGATCCAATGAAGCCTTTCACAGCATACAATTTCGAGAAGACTGTAGCCTCTACAATAACACAAATCATCCACTAATTCAACAAAAATGAATCAGTTAATGATAAGCCACATCCGGGGGTTCAAAAAACAAGAAACGCTCAGCAAAACCAATACATTTGGTCTTTAACATATCCGATATCGACTCTGATGGATGTCCAAAGGTCACGAGAGTTCAATGGTGTCACGGTAGATCCTCTGGAGCAATTTCAGTAAAGCACCATTTGCGCAGAAATTCAACAGTTAAAGAGCACCACAGCCGACATCTTAACGGCCGTCTGGCGTAAACATCGAATTCTGTAGACCGAAAATCATTCATTATGTACCAAAAATCGTCAGTGGTGGTTACATAGACGTTTGGCACCTGCCTTGGCCAAAAGTCATGCGTTTCGCCAGATTTAGGTCCGATAGAGCAAATTTTGCATCAGATTTGACATGGTTTAGACGATGAAAACCACCACCAATATCAAAAAGTCAGCTTGAGTTTGCTTTGCGGGACAAGTGGAATAACACATTAAACGTCCGGGATGATCAATTCCACGGCGCTGTCGAGATTGCGCTGCACAACAGGGTTGTAACATTTTTTGTTAGGACTGATTTGATGATTCGACATTGGATGTTTCGTTTATCTATTGCGACCAAAAGATGACAATGAAACATTTTTGTTTGATATCGATCTATTGTTACAATTGTTAATTTTCAAGAACAATTCATTTTGAAAGATCATGATTTCTAATATAAATTTTATTTTTGAAAAACCAAGTGTTGCGTTTTCATTGGCACTCAGTATATATAAATAGAACCATACAAATAGTTAGCAAATACATATAAAAAAAGATGTGATATGATTGCCAATGAGACAATTCTCCACAACAGACCAAAAAGACATAGAAATTAACAATTACAGGTCGCCACACAACCTTCAACAATGAGCAAAGCTAATGCAGCATAGTCGGCTATAAAAGGTCTCAAAATGACAATGTGAAACAATTCAAAGGAGAAAAATAACAGGCTTATTTATGTACAAAAAATAAAGAAAAAACGAATATGTAACCCATAAACAAACGACAACCACTGAGTTACAGGCTCCTTATATCGGTCTCAGATATCATCTCCCAATTTAAAAAAATCACGAAAAATTGAACCTATTATGTGTTGCTCTCCTAGCTATAAAATGTATCCAAAATCAAAGATGTGGAACATATTCTATCATAATCATTTGGTAACTAATGCAATTAGTGTCTCTTCCATGCCTGTCTTGAACATAAAAACTAAACTAAATATAAAATAAACAGTACTCCTAATGCTCCGGTTGGTTGTCATCGTGCAACACAGTTAATAACATATATAGGAAAGTCATAGAACTACATTTATCATAAAACACTGTCAAACATTCAAACATACTATCCACACTCATCTGTGTCCACACTTGTTTCTATATAAAAATGTTTTATTAATAAAACAGTAATAAATAACAGGTGTTAATAATGTTAGCGGCACAATTCCTTATTAGAGAAGCCTAGCTACTGGCTATGACTCAGTAAACATAGGATCTATATTTACATAAATGTGCTTATTAATAACAATAATATTATCAGTCAACGGAACAATTGAAAAAAAACTGTCCTTTTCCTGATTGGTACATGTATTTTCCGACGAAGATAGTGAGTTAAACATGGTTTTATGTTTATACCTGACAAGGACGCCGATACAAAAGATTTTTTAGTTGATAGTACAAACCATATATAGCATACACTTTTCTTTTTGTTTCTTTATTATTACGAGGCTGATTTTATACAGGAACTTCTTAGGAAGAAAAATAAGAAGTAAGCATTATCCTTTAACTGATGATGTGCTCTCACTAAATATTTCAAAGTTTGGCGACTATATTGAACGAATCTATACCGTCGAACTAGAGATAATCGACACAATAGATACAGTTAAATCTGCCGCACATCTTGACTTACATCTAGAAATTGACAATGAGGGTCGATTGAAAACTAAACTTTACGACAAAAGAGCTAGTAAACCAATAGTTTCAAATGGTGAAGTTGAAATCATCACCTCGTAAATTTTACAGACGCCATCACGCACTGGTTGACCATTATGGAATAACCTTTTCACATATGATATCGGATATGTTCCTTAAGTCGTAACTACAATCCCCTTCCCCTTTTTCACGAATGTGAACAACCAAATTAGACTATTTACCGGATTTGTAATAACATAACGGATGCCGCACGTGGAGCAGGATCTGCTTACCCTTCCAGAGCATCGAAGATCACCCCCAGTTTTTTGGTGGGGCTCGTTCTGTTTAGTCTTATGTTTTCTATGTTGTGTCTTGTGTACTATTATTTGTCTGTTTTAGTCTTGGCGTTGGCAGATTATTTTATATCTATGAGTTTGACTGTCCCTTCGGAGTTCACGTTAAGTGCAATATAAATACAAGGGTAAACTCGGAAACAAACATATAAAAGCTTTTTTCTTCCAAATTGCACATAAGAATCAAGCTGCATCAGGAAAAAAAACTCATCATAGATACCAGGACTTAATTTTTTATATACGACAGACGCGCGTGTCGTCTACAAAAGACTCATCAGTGACGCTCGAATCCAAAAAGGCATCAAAAGACAAAAACATACAGCGTGATGCATGAATACCCAAGCACGTCAGAGGTTATACGACCAAAAGATGCATAATATAGCACGAAGACAAATGCGGTCTTACTGGGAAAATGTTAACCCCTATTAATGATATTTTTTAACTAAATCAATTCAAAAGAACCACATTTTTTTTCAAATAGTCAAACCTCAATATTGTAGTATAAAACGGATGTAAGGCAATGATTATATTTCTGTCGAATTTAAACTATGTGGTCCAAAATCTTTGTCTGCCTGATCCCTGTTAGTTTAGAGTCTATCACAGATTTCAAGATTTTTGGTAAGAACACTAAACTACGTAATTTAACTAATAAATAACCTAACAAAATTAAATGCTTCCGTAACTTTTTATATAATTTGTGTGTTCAAAGCACGTCTCAGGATTTATCTTCACAGGTACACTTTTCCTTAAAAGTCTGAAAGCCAGGGATTTGAAATAGATTAAGATTTGAAATTAAATTTGGATTACATGCTGAAGAAATTATTTATTTTTTCAACTAATTAGTTAGCGTTTACTTAGATTACAAGCCAAAGAAATCTTATCTTCCTCTTACAAACTTAGAAATCATATATCTTCTTTTTACTACTAGTAATTAGTCAGTACAAACTAGTTTACATGCTTAAGAAATCATGTCTACTCCTTACTTATTATTCAGCGTTAACTTAGATCACAACATGGAGAAAATCTTATCTTACTTTGACTAATAAGTCAGCGTTAACTAAGATTACAAGCCTAAGAAATCATGTCTCCCTTTAACTGCCAGTAATTAGTCAGTGCAAACTTGGTTTACAAGTTTAAGAAATCATTTTTCCCCCTTAATAATTATTCCGCGTTAACTTAGATTACAAGCTGGAGAAATGTTGTCTTACTTTGACTAATAAGTCAGCGTTAACTTAGATTACAGGCCGAAGAAATCTTATCTTACTTTGACTAATTAGTCGGCGTTAACTAAGATTACAAACCTAAGGAATCATATATCTTTCTTTTACTACTAGTAATATCAGTAATTATTCAGTTCAAACTAGTTTACATGATCTTTTCCTTATTAATTATTCAGCGTTAACCTAGATTACAAGCTGAAGAAATCTTGTCTTACTTTGACTAATAAGTCAGCTTTGGATAAGATTACAAACCTAAGAAATCATAGTTCACACTAATGTAAGTTACTAATTAGTCAGCGAGCGTTTTTGATCATAGCAGAAGAAATATGTTCATTCTCTGACCAATTAGTCAGTGTTAACTTGGATTACAAGCTAAAGAAATCATATCTTATGTTTACTAATTAGTCAGTCTAAACACATTGTACTAATCGGTTCATTTGAGAATCAGTACACTTCTATTGAGTGTCCCCTGTTTTAATAAATTAAATTTTCACGAAGGTCGAAATGTAGAACGTATTTTATTTACCTTATAACGTTCTACATTTTCACCGTGTATGACAATCTCCAATGTACAAACTGTTGACAAATTCTATATCTTAATCAAACAAAAATGCATATTAAAACATTCATTCAAACTCCATGCTTGCTTGACTTTGCCATCGGACTAGACCGCCGTTTTGCTTGTAATCACTGAAACATGGTTTTGAAATATTACTACGATTTGATGTCACAGCCGAGTAGAGCAATCTACATATTTCTAAAAATTAATAAAATTCCGTTTGAACCGAAACCGATTGCACTTAGAAAAGGTCAGTACAGTTTATATCTTAAAGTTTTAAGGAAATTATATCTGTTAGATAGAACTTTATTCTTAAGTATGTATCGACTCATAATTTCAAACTTGTTATGTTTTCAACTAAAATTAAATGTATACAAATAAATACAAATTTATATGGGAATAATAAAACAGTACCTGTCATTAGGTTATCAAGTTATGACTCTTCCGTTACCAAGCCTTTTTCGTATAGATGTACACAGAAACTAAAAGAACTCCAATAATAAATAAAAACGAGAATAGAGTAGGGAATGTGTCAAAGTAATAATAACCCAACCAAAGAGCTGAAAATAATGTGTCAAAGTATTTATTTGTTTTAATGCTATTAAAAGGTAAATACTAAAATAAATAAAACACAATTACATGAAACAGGCTAGAAAGATTTTCATAAGTGTACAAAAGGAGTGTAGGATAAAAATAACAACAGGAGCGCTATTGGATAAGCAGCACATGAATGCTAGCAAATCGACTGGTGATACACTTAAAACGAATCATCTAATAGCAGGTGTTAATACCCAGTGTTTGCAATTGTTAATCGAAGATACAATGTTTATAATTAAGAATGTTGAGTACAAACTTCGTATACAATGTATATATTTTTCTTAATGTACGTAAGAATGGTTTTTATAATCTGAAATACTTTTGAAGTCGCACAAGATTTATAAATATCTTGCACTGAAAGTTTAATTAAACTGTGGTTATGAATGAAGAAAAGATTCTCAAAAATTCACTACAACGTTTTAAAAACCTAAACAAAAATGTCATATTAAGAAATAATTTAATTTTGGAAGTAACGCGTCTTCTGATTGGCTGACGTTATTTTGTTATCAGCCCGTAGACCTAATTTAGTCATGTGACCGTGACGTCATCAACGTTTTTGTCATGGTTTTCTGCGGTTTGAAATGGAATTTAGAATTAAATTATTAGAAATGACTGTAATATTTTTTTCGTCTATTCGAAATTACATAAAAAAAGTGGTGCACACTGTTAAATAATCCGCTTCGCGCGTTATTCAGTGTGCGTCAAATTAAAAAAAAAAAAGTTATTTCTTCATAGACAAAAAAAAATGTAATTTTGTTTACAGGAGAACATCATTCAGATGAATACAAGGAAGTAAATCCCTTCGGTCTGGTACCCGTTCTAGATGATAATGGATTCATTTTAACAGAAAGGTAACCAGTATGATATATCAAAACTTTTGTTAAGGCTTTTAAATTTATTTGGACTATTTCTCCTATCTATAGTTTAAGTCCAGAAAAAGATAGATCTAAGTGGTCTATCATACTGAATTCTGCTGGAACATGACATACCTTAAATGTAATACATATATATTCCTTTCTCAATTTTATATATATATATCAAATAAAATATTGAATGTGGAATGAGAAACCAATTATCATTCAACAATATTAAATGAAGTTTCGATTAAATATCGAGCTTAATAAAAGTAGCTTGAAAAAGTGCCTCAACGTCTTTTCATATTCCTAATTAGGACTTCGTTAAGTGAAATTTAGACCACATATAATTAACCTGACACAAACATTTCAATACACAAAATATATGCTTTCTCATTTCTCAGTGTTTGTATCATTGAAGATTGACCTCGATACACATTTGTTTTCCTGCTGACAACACACAAGATAATAAGACTTCTATAATTACAATGATTTCTTTGATTATTCTCCTACCACCAAAAAGAAAACGTAAAAGGAACGCTTGAAAGTATTGCAAGATCAATCAGCAAAAACGTTAGTCGTAAAATTCTGTTGACGGATACAAAAACTATCTGCGTTGATTCTCTGGTGATTCATTTTTAGCGTTGCAATATTGAAATATTTGGTAGAAAAATATAACACTCCTGAAAACTGGTATCCCAGGGCTGACATACAAGCTCAAGCACGAGTAGACGAATACATGAACTGGCAGCACTGGAATACCAGAATGAAATCAGCTAAACTTTTCCAGAGTTTGGTAATGTTCTTTTTTGTCATTTCTTGTTTTCTTTTTTTTCTTCTTATCCGATTCATCTTGCCACTGTTGCAAACCATTTCGTTCCAGAGGGTTTCACTAATAAAAATGTTTGAAATACTAAGGATTTTCTACCTCGGCAATAGATTACCTTAGATGTATAAGGCAAAACTTTGATGAATTTTGGTGCTTACAACTTCGTACTTGATTTGGCTTTTGTAGACGAAACGTGCGTCTGGCGTAAATTTAATCCTGGTATTTATTTATTGTTTATGTCATTCATGGACTTCCCCTTTTTGGAATCTATTTTTGAGCTCTCTATTTAAAAAAAATCCCTATATAAGAACGCAGGATATATTTCATGACTCTTCAACTTTGTATTTGTTTGTCTTTTTAACTGTTTTGATCTAAGCGTTACTGATGAGTCTTATGTAGACGAAACGTGCGTCTGGCGTAAATTTAATCCTGGTATTTATTTATTGTTTATGTCATTCATGGACTTCCCCTTTTTGGAATCTATTTTTGAGCTCTCTATTTAAAAAAAAAATCCCTATATAAGAACGCAGGATATATTTCATGACTCTTCAACTTTGTATTTGTTTGTCTTTTTAACTGTTTTGATCTAAGCGTTACTGCTGAGTCTTATGTAGACGAAACGCGCGTCTGGCGTATTAAATTATAATCCTGGTACCTTTGATAACTATTTACACCACTGGGTCGATGCCACTGCTGGTGGACGTTTCGTCTCTGATGGTATCACTAGCCCAGTAGTCAGCACTTCGGTGTTGACATGAATATCAATTATATGGTCATTTTCATAAATTTTCTGTTTACAAAACTTTGAATTTTTCGAAAAACTAATTATTTTCTTACCCCAGGAGTACATTACCTTAGCTGTATTTGGCACAACTTTTTTGGAATTTTGGGTCCTCAATGCTTTTCAACTTTGTATTTGTTTGGAGTCTTAAAGACGAAACGCTCGTCTGGCGTATTAAATTATAATCCTGGTACCTTTGATAACTATTGAACACTGGTATATTGTTACCTTTATTGAACGCAGTGACGCGTGAAAATTTAATATGTTTAAGACATCACACAGATGCACCTCATGCTTTAAACAATTCTGTCGTTTAAAAAATGCAAAACGTACAATAAATATGGTTGTATCAAATCTGCATAATATAATTTTGATAATTAACGAAAAAAACTGGTATATATTTAGTCCAAAAAAATATAGAGAGACAGTTTAGCTCTAGCTAGCATTGTCTAATATTTGTAAATTGGAAAATGGTTTTGACTTTTATAAATGAATATTATAATGAAGGAAATTATACAAATCGGCCCATTGGAATAAATATCGTGTAACATCTCATCCAAGACAAAATCTGCATCATATCTAGATAATGTTTGTATGATTCTGATATACAAATTAAACCTCACAACAATCACAAATTAAACCTAACAACAATCACAAGGGATTCGTTTTTCAGTTTGTTTACTTCCCATTCTTATTAAAGAAGCACTGTAAAATTTGCCTTAGTGTTCCTTATTTTTTTATTTTTTTTTTTAGATATGTTAGTGCTAAGTAGGCAAAAAAAAACAGTGTGTGTGTTTATTGTACCTCTACCTACTCCAAAATTTCAAAGTAACAATGTTGCTTCCATTATGGCTCCATGTAAAAAAAAAAATTTAAAAAAAACCCAATTCCTTACACTTACTTACCCTATTTTTATTCAGCACGTAGCAATAAACACTCATACTTTTTGTTTTGACGTATTTTACAGAGGCATACTCCTATCCCAAAATCTTATCACCGTTATAAGGAATTTAGATAGAAAGATTACTTCACACTCTTACCGTTGCCCTATTTGCAATTTGATTAGGGACTTTCCGTTTTGAATTTTCCTTGGAGTTCAGCATTTTTGTGGTTTTACTTTTTATTCAATCCATGATTCAAATAGATTCAGACACAATTTTATGTATAAAATGTAATTATATTACATTACATTGAGTATGAGCATACAAAACTAAGAAAACTATATGATTATAAGAAAGAAAAAAAGTCTATAAAAGCCCCTGTTTAGTAATATAACTCCTAAAGTATTCTTATTAAAACATCATTTGCGTTAAGGTATTTGGTATTTGATCTTTCAGATGAAAGTAAATACATAAAAGCTCTTCGGACGCACCATATTTATACTGTGCTATTTTTTATTTGTGTTTATCAATTGATTAGATAGCAAGATGATAAACTACTTAATGATGATGCGGTGGGGTAACAGACGTAATAAGCAGTTCAGTTTCATAAATTGCTAAAATATTC
Source organism: Mytilus edulis (assembly GCA_019925275.1). Taxonomy (NCBI): domain Eukaryota; kingdom Metazoa; phylum Mollusca; class Bivalvia; order Mytilida; family Mytilidae; genus Mytilus; species Mytilus edulis. The sequence continues at coordinate 13,598,956 of CM034360.1, read as the reverse complement.
ATGCTGTAATTACAATTATTATGTTTTTTTGTATAGTTATTTAGAAGAATGAATAATAAATCAGAAGATTCTGATACAGTTGACCTGTTGAGAGCAGAAGTTGAAAAGACTGTCAATCATTTGGAGCAGGTTTGGTTAAAAGACCGACCTTTTCTCTGTGGGAAAGGGATTTCTGTTGCTGATATTCTTGGAGTTTGTGAATTAATTCAATTGTCTGCTGTGGATGAAGAAAAACTATACGAAAAAAGTCCGGTTGTAAAATCTTGGATGGAAAGAGTGAAAAATAGTTTACAGCCTCAATTTGACGAAGCCCACAAGATTATATATAGAGTACGTAAAATGTATGCAAATATGAAAGAACAACCAGCTAAACTGTAATTAAATGTCATATTGTATACAATTTTAATTAAATATTAAGCCATGTCTTCAATTTATACTGGGGAACCTCGGTGGCAGAGTGGTCTAAGTAGTTACTACCGTAATCACTAGCAAGTCAACACTGAGGTTGTGAGTCCGAACACCGCTCGTGCAAGTGCATTCGACTTCAATCTCATTTGAATAGGATTCTCAGTTTTTCTATCGACGATCTGTGGTTTTTCTCCGAGCACTCCAGCTTCCTCCACTAGTACAAACTGGCAACCACGTATAGCCCTAAAGTGGAGCTTAAAAATGGTATTTACTAAGAAATCAATTTATAAATTTAAAAAAAAGAAGTAAAATAGCTGTCTTGAATATAAAAAAAAAAAAAATGCAATAATAAAAATCTTGATTAATGCTTTTTAACAGATGAATGAAAATGAAAACAAACAAAAAATTCTCAATCCTGAAAGGAATCTTACAAAACTACTTATGAATTCAACAGAAAGTATCTTATTAAAAGGCGAACACATCAAAATAATTTTGTATTCTTTATTTTTTTGCTCTACTTATGTTTTATTCATTAATAGATATATATTAAAAAAAGGGCTCCACGAAGAGCTTGTGTCGCTTACATATGTCTAATTGCATGTGTAATAATGGACACTCTCCAATAGTGTAGACTAGAATTGAAATATAATATAAAATCACGATTTTTTTTATATTATATTGCTGATATTTTTTTCTGTAGGCAGTTAAATGTCTGCAAACGATTTCGGCAAAATTGTATCCCTTTAGATTTTATCTTGCGGAAGACGCAAGAACTCCAGTAAGGAGTATTCAGACGATTTAGACCATGTTGATTTATGTAGATATATAGATCTTGTATTGTCGATCACCTTTGCTATTTAAATTTTTGCTCAAGGTACGCTCAAAATAGTCAAGTTAGAAAAAAAAAGGTGTTTCATGTTTGCCATCTAAGAGTTGGGACATTTACATCAACAGTTATAAATAAGAAATAAGAAACAACACGAAATCCACTAAAAACTTTGAGTGAAATCAGGTACTCCTGAAGGGTAAGCATTTCTTGTACCGTATACGGCACCCGTCGTGTTATTTCTTTGTTCAGTTCGGTAATGATGGAAGGTTATTATGACTAAGGAAGAATATCATATATGGTTTCTGACACACTTTTGTCATAATGGCCAATCAGCTCATGATTATGACAGTAAGTATTGACCTTAATTTGATTGATTCATAGTCCTGTCTTAGCAACTTTTGAGAAAGCAGTATTCCTCGTTCAACAAAATCATCTTACTTTGAGCTAGCTCTAGAGTAACGTATCAATTGAGACACATATACTCCATATGCTGGTGCCGCTGGAATGTTGCTACACGGAAATGGAAAGTTGACTATAGGAAAATTGAAATCATCACGTTTTAAATTTTGGTATTTAACCTACCATCAGTAGTCATTTCAAGAAAAATGTCTAACTATGAAGCAGATTTTTCTGCATGTGTCGGTAGTATCTTTAATATCAAGTTCACTTGGATATATTAAATATAAGTGATCACTGAATCTATTATTATCAAAAGAGAGTACATCATTAATATACCGAAAGGTGAAATTAAAAGACTGGGCTAATTTCTTTTCTCTTTTTGTACAAGCCCTTGATTCCACATATTTCAGGAGTTCCTCTGCTTCATACATGAAGGAAACGCGCGTCTGACGTATTAAATTATAAGCCTGATTCCTTTTAAAACTATTAGCATGTCGAAATGTACTATTGTATTGTTTATTTGTATATTACTCTGTCCTAAATGTCCTTGCATTTATTGAACTGTAGTCCTGTCTTTTATAGTTGTCATTTAAGTGTTATATTTCACATTGCCTTAAAAGCGCCCAGAACTACAAAATGTATTTCAGAATAATTAAATACTTGAGGACATGTTTTCATAATATCGTTAAACATTTCAGGAGTTCCTCACTGATTTATTGAGGTCCTGAAATGTTTAAGTTCGATTGACTTGATCCGTTCCTCATATATATGAATACATTTTGGTTGCCAAAGCAATGAAACAGTTACCCATCACAGGACTATGAACAGATATTTTAACATCTAAATACAAGCCAAAGATGAGCAAACCTCTTGTCATACAGCATGCTTAAAATAACACTAAGACTAAAAAAAAACGAAGCAACTCAAAAGTAACAAACAGCATATTTAACCCTAGTTTCAAATTAGAGAAAAATGACAACCACTGAACAACTACTAGTATTAGTTTTGTGTCTGTCCATAAATCACACTATTGCTACTAACGTTTCTGCACCAGATGCGCATTTCTGCAGTTAATATTTCTTCAGTGATGCTTGAGACCTAACATATTTGAAAATGCAAAGCTCAAATAGGTCTTGTTCATTTTCAACATTGGACACTCCCAAAAATTGCAGACAAAAATAATAAAAGCACAAAAAAATATCTTTTACAGTTTCTCATAGTTTTGGTAAGTATTGCCTTTGATCACCTTGTATATACCTCTTATTCTATACCTTGGTCCAAAGGATTAATGTGCTTTCAATGGCTTTGCCATATCAACAAAGGGGAATTAAGTAACTACATATGAACTCATCATAGATACAAGGCTTACAATTGTGTACGCAAGATGCTGTAACTAAACAAGTTTAAAATGGCAAAATCCATACTTTGTTATTTGCCCCCTTTGGAATTGTTTGAACATTTTATCATGCTAAAGCCTTTTAAGGTGGACTATACAGCATGGGTTGTGTACATTGTCAATCCACATCATTTGAACTCTAACTAGTAGTTGTCTCATTAACAATCACACCACATCTTGTCAGACATGAATCTTTTGTGGTGTCCACAAAAGGAAGCATATCTTGTTTAACAAATACTCTTTCTGGTCACTTTGCACTATTTACCTTTCTTTTAACTTAAAGTTTTAGATATTTAGATATTGTGCTGACGTCTGACTGACTCGCTGTCTAGTGGAACATGAGCTCAGTCAATATAGAACACATGGATATCCTTGATCCTGGTACCTTTGATAACTACTTGACTTAGAATAGGGTCAAAGAAATTTATGCTTAGGTATCTTAATATGTCGATTTTCAAAAGATAAATCATAAAAATCAATAGATTCCCTTTTAGTTTAAACATATTTATTCATAGTGAATTGGGAAACAAGTTTTGCAACTTATATTCATCCCTTTCCACTTTGCATTATACTCCACGATTGTGTAACTTTCTTTAACAAATAATCCCACTGTAACATAAATGAAAACTTTATTTCCCCATATACCTCCTTTTTGTTACTTCTTTTAGATCCTTTCGCTTAAAATTTTCAAGTGACTGCATTATTGCATTCTCTGTGCATTTAATTTTGGGAGTTGATTAATGCATATGACCCTGTGACCTGCATATGTTTACAAGATTTGTCTCGTCATCCAATCAATTGTACAGAACCTCAGGAATGCAAACCCATTTGCATTAATAACTAACTCCTATGATTTCTAAGATTTCGAGAATATAATCATGATAATAGGAAATCACTAAAAATCAGACAAATTGTAAGTTTGTTGCTGAATTAAGGGTTGAAAAATAAAGCTTTTGCTTGTTTGTGTCTCTGATGTACTTTTAGATGAGACGGTCTCTAATGTATCTTATTGTTTAATAGCATTTTAAGTATTTCAAAGAAAGCAAACTCGATAAAACAGTACCTTCTTGTGATATTGCATGGGGCAACAAAACATACAATACAGTAATGTAAATAAATCTTAAATAAGGTGCTTTACACTGATAAAGAGTCATTCTAATTTTATTAAACAAAACAATATCAGTACTATTCATTGATCATTTAATCACTACAGATCTGATTTTCAAAAGAAGTCATGTCCTGGTATAACATGTATAAACTCTCTAATCTTAATTTCTTATGTTGGTGGTTTCTTATTCCTTTTCTTTAACATCTTTGGTGGGGCAAGGAATTTAAATGATGTTCTGAAATGAAAAAATAAAAAAATAAATATCAATCAATTTAAAAGTGCAGAAATCTTCATTTAAATAAATTGATGGAATTGTTTATCTTTAAATAAAACTGTGCAACAGTTAACACTTGAGTTTTAAATTAGTATTTGCAACTGAAAACCTTGCAATTAATGATGATATGTAATAAACAAAACAAGGCACTATACAGTCAGTGTTAGTACATCACAAATATACAAACAGTCAATGCAATTTGACTACAAAGATTGCACAATTGCAGTATAAATAATAAATCAGCCCCTTAATTTGATTCAAATTTTATTGTCCTCTGATATGAAAAGCAGGTACTGTGGATTCATTTATTTTCCTGGTTATCAATTTTCCGTAAAACGAGCAAAATTTGCATTTTTGTGGAACAAGCAAAATTTGCCACATGAAATTTGCATGTTTGTGGAAATTTAATTTCGTGATTTTCCCCAATTCTAAATACAAACCTAAGGAAAATTTGTAATTCGTTGAAAATCAAATTTCGTGGTAACCACGAAATCCATGAAAATAAGTTTCCAACGAATAAAATGAATTCACAGTATTATTAAAATAGTAGAGTTGAAAAACAGGGTGTGATCCATACTGGTACCTTATATCAGGAACTGAAACTAATGACTAGAGGTGTCATTAGTTTCCAATCCTGATTACTGACCATGCATAGCCAGCCAAGGTCATTAAAAACTTTCATTTGTTGTACTAGAGGTGTGTTCATAACACCAAAAATATACACAGTCCTGACAGTTATAAAATGTAGGAAAAACTAGGAAAAACAGACACAGAGAAAATACTGATACTTACTGACATGTTGGGCAGATTGGACTAAAGGTACAGAATACTGAAATATAAAATAATAATACATATCATGCTTTATATAAGTGTAGGTATTTGTGAAATAAAATTTCAATATGACACTGTAATTAATTCAGATGAGTAGTTACATCCATTAATCTTATAGTAAATATCATCTGTCTGTTCATAAGAAAATTATATGAAACATTGTTCTTGACTTCATCTGAACCATTTGGCTTCACTTAACTCCACTTTAGGCTGAAAAAAAGAACAATTTTTAGGCTTTTTGAATGCTTCAGTTCAGCATGGTTCAAAAGAGCGACAACTCTTTCTGACAGTAGTTGTTATAATTGCTTGTTTCATAAATGGTTTTATTTAAAGGAAATCTAACACTTTATATGCTGTACACTGCCTTTATAAATTCAATACTGTGGATTCATTATTATTCTTTGGATTCCAATTTTCGTGGCTTTCATTTGTAAAGGTGAACCACGAAGTCAAATGTTCAACAAATGATTTTTTTTCTATACTCATTGTATACAGAGATTGACAAAACCAAGAAATCAAATATCCACGAATATGCAAGTTTTCAGCCATCCATAAAAATTGATACCCACGTGCACGAAAATAAATGAATTCACAGTAAACATTTTCTTACTTGATAAACAGACAGAACAGACATAGCCAATATCAATTAGACTCCTATGACAGAAACATGCCGCTCTATAGTCCACCTGTACTTTAGGTGGTAGTGACAGCTTTGGTCTTTCTAGGGGGTCTGGTAAAAATACCCACTGAAAAAAAGTCCAAATATATTATAAAATACCAAGTTTAGTTTCCTGTAAAATAAGTTCAAAAGGGTAAGACTTGATCAATTTGTAGACTAATGTATTATAATTTTGACTGTACATTCACTATCAAGAATTTATTCTACTTTCATTGTTCATTGAATTTTTAAATGCATTATTTTTGGGGGCTTTTTGAAATATAAATCCTTTTTTAATTGATTATCAGAAATATTCAAATGCAGTTTTCAAAATAACTTTATATAAATGAATTTTTATTTGGATGAAAATATAGTTTCAAATAAAATAGATGTATGATCTTCAGATACAATATCTTAATTTGTAAATAAAATACAAAGTTACCTCAGAAATGTTTTGGAAAATAAATCCCATAAGGTTTATAATTATATATACGTGATATACAATTCACTCTTAGAATCCTTCCAGATATCAAAGTTTAGTTAAATTATCTTTAAGTATCTATTCATCTCAAAAAGATTAAAATCCATAGAAATAACTGTAAATAGTTATCAAAAGTACCAGGATTATAATCAAGTATGCCAAAAGCATGTTTTGTCTACATAAGACTCATCAGTGATGCTCAAATCGAAATATTTATAAAGCCAAACAAATACAAATTTGAAGAGCATTGAGGATCCAAAATTCAAAAAAGTTGTGCCAAGGTACAAGTGTTAAGGTAATCTATGCCTAGAATAAGAAAATCCTTAGTTTTTCGAAAAAAAATCAATTGTGAATAGTCAAAATGTAACACCTACTTCTAATACATGTATACTGTAAGATAAGGTGGAACAATACACTACAGGGAGATAACTTTTTAAAAATCAGCTGAAAGTTTTAATGCGCTCTATTGGTATTAAAGGATATATCAAGCATCTTAATGATCATATTTAATGTTTTTTAAACTGCTATGTATCCAGTGATTTTTTTTCCAATAAAGTGTGTGATTTAAGTTTTTTGAATTTTTCATATTTTAGTCTGACATGTCTGAGTGTCAAAGTAAACATTTCTTCATGATTTTATAAAAATTAAACAAGCCAATTTAACAATGTTTAATTTGAGTCAAGGTGTTTGGTACCACCATAAGAAATTGTTTAAATGTATTAATAAAATGTGACTGGGAAAGCACTGCCATAATATGAACTTGTATTCTGAATTTGTTTCATAAATCTGTTTGCAGATTTTCCTGAAATGCCGTAATTAGTCTTGTATGTTTATTAAATAGCAATAGTAAATGCACACAATAATTTCTGATTGTACAGAAGTCTGACCTTACCAGTAAATATTGCAGTAATCCTGAAATTTGTGGTATTTTTAGATATATACCACCAGTTATATCACAAGCTTGCTGTAGCAGTCCTGAGTCATTGTCTAATATACAGGCATCTATAACGACATTTTGTTTCTGTGCTGTAAATACGGCATTCATAAGATTCATATACTGTTCAGGATTATCTTCCGAACCTTTTATGACCAATATTCTTGACGATGTAGTCCCTTCTTTATATTCATTTTCTTTTTCAATTCTATTTAAATAGCAAAGACCAATGGCCATAGCACCAGCTACTAATGAGTCTGAATAAAAAGCGCCTTCCATATTTTGTAATACAATTGTTTTCACTTCATCTTTTATTTGGTCGTTCATTCGACAGAATAATTCATATCTTCCATCGTTTGATGACGATTCTGTTGATGTATGTGTTCTGTTAGGGTATAACACAACACTGAAACATAAAAGTAAGATTTGATTTATCATTCTAAACATATTTCTCCCAAATCGAACCATATCTTCCTTTTGAAACTTTTAATAATATATTCACATACAATCATTGTGGATGTACTTTGAATGATATCATTTTCAAAGAAAAATCGGCCAATTTATAATGAATATCTGTAATTGCTTTGGTAATATTCACATACAATCATTTTGGATGTAATTTAAATGATATCATTTTCAAAGAAAAATGGGCCATTATACAATGAATATCTGTAATTGCTTTGTTATAAATTAGACTAGATTTCTGTTTCACATTTTGCTATCCTGTGGCCCTGTATAGTTTTCTATATGGTATGGGGTTTACTCATAATAGAAGTCAATACTGTAACTGTTAAAATCCTCATAATTTGGTCTTTGGTATATAATTTTCTCGTTGGTTTACATACCAAACCTCAGTAGTTTTGTATTTAATAATCAAATAAGATACACAAAGGTTCCTGGTTCGATTCCCGTTCGGGATGAAAATTTCAGGAACTCAATTTTTGGCTCTCCTTTGACACCATTTGCGAGTATGGTCTTTAGGAAACGATAATAGTCCGTCGGAAGGGGACGATAAATGGCTGACCTGTGTTAAGAGAGAGCCATATCTCTTGCACGTTAAAGACACCCTTGTAGATTTCGAAAAAGAGTAGGCTAATGCCGCTACAAGGCAGCACTCGCACATGCAAAGTGGAAAAGGATTAATATAAGTTGCAAAACTTGTTTCCCAATCCACTCTAAATGAATATGTTTAAACTAAATGAGATTCAGAAACTGAGATGGAAAAAAAGATAAGTTGTACTTTTTATCACTTTTTATGACGCAAAATCAACCTGAAAAATTAAAAGCGAAAGAACAACACTTGTATTACTGTTTTCCATAATTTTCTGTAAATATTCTTACTGAGGTACTTTATTTGGTGTGTATACATTTAATAGACCACTTTTAAGTTCATCCGTTTCCGGAAAAAACTCATCAATTAGGCGCGCCTTTGTGATGTCATTTACCAGATAGAGGGGGTCGCCTGTATCCCTGCACTATCAACATTGATCAAGTGTCTAAGTGATCGTCATTGTGCAGGATAAACTAGAAATATTTTTTGTTTCGTAGGTACTTAAGCATAGTTCCCTAATGACAGCAGTGTTGATTGTCAATTATGACTATTTAGTTTGCCGAATAAATCGTGCAATTATAGTATTGTAATTTTCCAACCACTCGCTCAACATTGGAATGGCAGTGACGATGCCCCTAAACCCACAAATGATGTTCACTAAAACCAGAGTTTTTGACGGAAATGCATCGAACTTGAAAGTTGTCTTTTTCATGAGTATATTTCTTTTAAACTTCTTTTTATACAGAAATATTTAAGAACAATTGTAAATGGAAAAAGTTAAAAAAAATAACTGAAAATTGCCAATTACAATGGCAAAAAGTTAACAGAGGAAATATACCTGAAACATATAAGAACAGTTTATAAAACTCTCAACAGAAAGCTAAACTGAGAAACCTCACAATGTCTAGGGTGGGGGAGACTTAGGTGCTCTGGAATTGTCTTCTCAACAAATGACACCAGTCATAAGGAATTTAGATATAGGAAGATGTGGTATACATGGTATAAGTGCAAATGATACAACTCTCCATCCAAATAACAATTTATAAATGTAAACCATTATAGGTCAAGGTAGGGCCTTCAATACAGAGCCTTTGCTCACACCAAACAACAAGCTATAAAGGGCCCCAAAATTACTAGTGTAAAACTATTCAAACGTAAAACTAACGGTCTAATCTATATAACTGAAGGCTCTCAAGAGCCTGTATCTCTCACCTGATTCTACTATTTGGGTTTTTGAAATCATATACATGTAAAAACAGATAAAATTTGGCTAAAAATTAACAACACTTGGCCAGCACCTGATTGGAAAAGGAGCAGTTGTGCTATGTTTGTTTTCGTTCAATTCAGTGGTTCTCTAGAAGAAGACTTGTGTTTCCCATTGAGTCCTATGTTAAACTAAGCCCTCACTGGCAGCCATCTTGGATGATGGATTGGCTACAAAGTAACAACTCAGCACTTGATAAGGAACATTCATGCCATGTTTGGTTTCATTCCATTCAGTGGTTCTCTAAAAGAAGTCATTTGTATGCATTTCCCATGTAGATAAGAAGATGTGGTATGAGTTCCAATAAGACAACTCTCCATCCAAGTCACAATTTATAAAACTAAACCATTATGTTGAAATATATGGTAACATATGTTTAGGTAGGCAATAGAAACATATGTTTAGGTAAGCAATAGAAACATATATGTTTAGGTAGGCAATAGAAACATATATTTAGGTAAGCAATAGAAACATATGTTTAGGTAGGCAATAGAAACATATGTCTAGTTCTGCAATGGAAACACATGTTGAGGTAGGCAATATAAACATATGTTTAGGTAGGCAATAGAAACACATGTTTAGGTAAGCAATATAAACATATGTTTAGGTAGGCAATAGAAACATATGTATATGTAGACAATAGTAACATATATTTAGTTAGGCAATGGAAACATATGTTTAGTTCCGTAATGGAAGCAGATGCTTTTTAACTTACAACAAACATGTGAAAAAAATAAGTTGTAAATTTTCCTGTGTTCATGATTCTGTCTGATAAAATTTCCAACCTTTTATTTGTATGTGCTGCAATAACTGACAAATCATTCAAGCTGCTCATCATCAAATGTGAATTGGCAAATACCATCACACTTTCCAAACACTTAGTCAGACTTATCTAAAATAAAAACAGTAATTTTTATACATTTCTTATATATCCAAACAGGTAAGAAATTCAATGAATGGTTTTTTTTAACTTTTATCTTTTAGTACACAAATGGCGTATACATATAAATTTGTGGATATGTGTATTATCATGATTATTTCTAAGTTAAACATCTGTTTTTTCCAAAGGAAGTTTTTTTATTGCTACATTAAATAGTTTTTGCACCCATTCTGTGAAACAAGAGTAAATTGTAATAATCATCATTAAAGGGCAATAACTCCTAGATAAAAAGTGGTCTGACAGTGTTTGAGTAAAAAATAAGAATTATAGATCTCAACATTTTGAACATTTCTACACCATTAGATTTTCTTTATCATGTTTACCTATAGTGTTTATCCAGGTAATAGACAAAACTTGAATTTATATATGTCAGCCATGTTGGAAGGCAGGCTCTATCATTAGATATACATTTGTATTCTTTAAACTAGATACATTTGTACACCAATAATAATTGCTGCTAAGTTTACTTACACCTTGTCCATCTCCAAGAGATCCACATTTGCCCCACCATACTGGATTGGTGTCTAAAATAATAACCAGCTGACTACTTATGGATACTCCATTTTCTACAAAAAAAAACAATCAAATTTGTGAGATCAGAGTTTCCAACTTCAAAAAAACATAAAATACAAATTAAGTTAACTTCATAAACTTACAAAAACAAATATGTTGTAACACATTCTTTATTATCTCATTATCCCATCAGATATTCAGAAAACCAAATAAATGTCAGTATATGCCATTGAGACAGCAACATGATTACACCATTTAACATGTTTAAGGTGGTACATGTACATGTACCTAACACTACAGGGAGATAACTCTGTAAAACCAGCTAAACGTTTTAATTATGTTGCGTTGTTAAGGGTATATTAAGCTTCTCAATGATCAAAATTACTGTCTGTCAAACTGCTATGTAACCAGTGTAATTTTTCTGATAAAATGGTTGGTTCAAATTTTTTTATTTTTTTTATTTTTGTCAAAGGATCAAAGTGTGAAAATTTTGTGAAAATTAAACGAGCCAAATTAATTTTAGTGAAAGTGTTGGGTACCACCTTAACCAAGGATTTGGATAGAAGCACAATTACTGTTACTATACAAATCCTTGATTTAACCAAATAGGATGCATGCTTTCATTAGGGATTAAAATATCATATAAATACTTAAATGTCTATATACATGTAGTATATTTCCATTTTCCAGCACTAAATAGTAATTATTGTTTTAATTGTAGACATGTTTTTCTTTGTTAGTAATCATGGTTATTATAAAAAAGAAGATGTGGTATGATTGCCAATGAGACAACTGTCCACAAGAGACCAAAATGACACATACATTTACAACTATAGGTCATTGTATGGCGTTCAACAATTAGCAAATCCCATACCACATAGTCAGCTATAAAAGGCCCAGATATGACAATGTGAAAAAATTCAAAAGAGAAAACTAACAGCCTTATTTATATATATAAAAAAATTAATGAAAAACAAATATGTAACACATAAACAAACGACAACCACTGAATTACAGGCTCCTGACTTGGGACAGGCACATACATAAATAATGTGGCGGGGTTAAACATGTTAGCGGGATCTTTATTGTAGAGGTATGTGATATGGTTTTCAGCAATTGCTATCTGTGTGATATACTTTACCATCATTTTAATTTTCTGAATGTTTTTATTTAACATGTTTAATATATACATTTACATCAGATGACCCTATTGACATTATTGAACAATCAAATATATAACACAAGCATTTTGACATTGGAAATCAACAGATAAAATTAATGAACATACAAGTGGTCTTAAACATCAATATGATAGATAAGGTTGTTTTTTTCTTCAAATGTGTATAAATGTAATATTACAAGAGACTCTAAGTGCTATGTCATGTATGTATTTGTATTTTATTGTAGAGAATCAGTTGTTACAAGACTAACAGTATATGAAGCCAAAATTATTTGTTTTGATGAATAAAGATACTTATGTAGATTAAACTGCATACTCAACTTATTGCCTTATTTGATGTGATCCTTTACAATCATAATAAATCAATTTATATTCATATTTAAGAATGGGTGTGGGTGTGGGCATTTGATAAATTACACCACAAAAGAGAAAACATAGTTGTAAAACGTTAATATGGGGGAGAAGTCCCCAATTATGGCAGCAAAATCAAAAAAAAAAAAAAAAAAAAAAAAAAATTCGGGAAAATTTTCCCGAAATTTTTCATTCTACTAATGATCTCAAAATCGTTAACCTTTTTTTTCAGATCTACTTCCTGTTCTGTTTTTTTCCCCACATTCACGCAGAAATCCACTTCCGTTTCTGGTCTTGTTTGCCTGAGACATTAAATAAAATGTATACTTATCAGTCTCAGAAAGGAACTCAATAAAAAATCATTTTTAAAAATTGTTTGTTGTAAAAAAGAGGTTACCTAATGTCACATTTCTTTGTTTCCATTGAATATGACGTAATAACTTAAGTAACTTCACAACTAAATCCCTAACAACAGAACCAAAATCAGAAACGTTACAGTATTTCCGTTTCTTTTTATAACATGTTTGATTTAAAAAAAAATCCATACAAACTTCGTCCCCATTCACAGGTCATGCCTGCCTCATATTAGTTTGATGCCACAGATTTCGAAATATGGATAAGGTCTAATAGAACTTGGCTTTGTCCTTTGGCCTTTGCTTACAATTAGTAAACAGGGGGACACATTGGAAAAGAGGGACGAAAGATACCAAAGGGACAGTCAAACTCATAAATCTAAAATATGACTAATTCAGATTTCGTCCCTTTTCACAGGTAACATCTTTTATATGTTAATAAAACAAGGTGTAATATGTGTGATGACAATGAGACAATTACCTGCCATTACAAATACAATTGGACAAAGATAATTTCGGTAATTTCACATGTTGTTTAGGAGAACATACGTCAGGGGGAATGAAATCAATGATATAGCTCCATATCATGAAAGATTCCAAGACCCTTACATAACGATAATTTTGATTTGGTAAAATCAAAAAGAAAGTAGAAAATTGACCAATGAAAGGAGGGTTTGGTAACGATGAAATTGAACTTTCGGAATATTTCTAGACGCATCTTCTAAAGATTGAAAAAAATATAAGAACCGAACAGATCATTGCAACAGAAAAAGATGGAAAAACAAGGTTGTGACTAAACCCTCTTTTAATTATATAGAGAAACTAAAAGTATCAATTGTGCTTATCCCATTATAGTAAAAGTGTCAGAGGCCATATTGGCACTTATTTTACTACATACTGTTACCATATTCGAAGTACATATGGAATCAAAAATAATATCATATGACAGGTGCTTTGTTGTTGTTTATATATTTTTAAATTAATTTTTCATTAAATGAGGGTTTCCTTGCCAGAGATGATCACAATTTAATGTGCACCTGACAGACAGGCACAGGGAAACCTTATTTGATGAGAATTGAATTAAAATATATTAAAAACACAGAGCACAAGAAACTTTGACAATCTGTTATAAAACATGTACATGTATGTCAAGAGCTTGCTTTCGAGACGCGACGACCATACTTCCATGACGGCCAAAGGATGTGTTGGCCATACCGCCACATCGTCCAAATTCATATGTTTAGTTACTATGTAGATAATTCTGTAAATATGATTCAAATGAAAAACTAAATTTCTTAAAAATTTGTAAATACCTGTATTGCAAAGCCTGTGTTGTTTGATAATTTGATTTTTCTAGATTTTTTAATTAAAAAGGGTTTTCACCTGTTGTTGTTTATCTCTACTACTGTTTCCTTAAAATATTCTTCAGGTAAAAACCAAAATTTTCAGTAATTATCATGATTATTCATCATATAATTATGAGGTCAGATTGACCTACATGTATGGTCAGATTAATTTTTGTCTGGTAGACTTAGAGGCAGTAATGACTATTATAAGTCCATTTGCGGAAGTTGGAAGTGGACTGCAATTTAAATTTCAGTATGATATATTGACATAATTTACCAACCTTAGTAACACTACATAAGATTTATCTGTATTTTTAACAGTTTACCTGTTATATTACAGATATACTGACATATTTCACCAATCTTACTAATAATGAACCAGATTTGGCAGCAGCTGTAGCAGCAATAAAAACATTAATTCACCTCCTGGAAATCAGTAAAGGTAAGTTTTAATCATATCTTGTTATCAGAACCTACATAAGTGACTCTGAGAAAATTAACTGCAATACAAGAGCTGTTCTTTTGCTTTTGTGTGTGATTTTATTCCCCTTCCCCTACCAACAAAGTCGAAGGGAATTTAGGTTTGCACTCTAGTGGGGGAAGAGGGGCAACGTTTATTAGACCACATTTGGTGGGGGGGGGGGGGGGGGGGGGGCACTGATTGCCTAAGAGGGGATCCACTCCAGTCATGCTTGAGTGATTCCCTAAATAATCAACCATTTTTTTCCAAGGCCTTCTGAAAAAACCTCTAAATCTGCCTCTGGTTTGATTGACAATGTACAAAAAATGTATAACTATCCAAAGTTTCATACTTACATGTAATTAAAGAAATCACCTGACTTCCTCTATGTCAATGTATGTCAATTAATAGTGTGTTCAGATCTGATGAAGCATACCATAATTATATAAAGGCAATGTGTTACATTAGTATCAGAAGAACTGAACATGAATAAGAATTTACAAACAGACATTATCATGATTATGCAATTATGGAAAATTAATAGCCAAATGTATTTTTTTTTTTAACTTTTATAGATTCAATTTTATTCTCAGGATATGAATATGATATTAAATGCAGATCACTAAGATTTAGAAAAATTGCTATGAAATTAGTTCAGTTCTCATTTCAGAATAAATATGTACATGTATGAGTATGGCAGAAAAACTTCAAACTATAATTTTGAAAAAAGTGTATCTTTAAAGCATTTTACTTAAAATTGATCTAAACAATTACATAAAACAAGAAAACTGACTCATTGTTTTACTGTAATTACATTACATAAAACAAGAAAACTGACTCATTGTTTTACTGTAATTACATTACATAAAACAAGAAAACTGACTCATTGTTTTACTGTAATTACATTAATTAAAACAAGAAAACTGACTCATTGTTTTACTGTAATAACATTACATAAAACAAGAAAACTGACTCATTGTTTTACTGTAATAACATTACATAAAACAAGAAAACTGACTCATTGTTTTACTGTAATTACATTACATAAAACAAGAAAACTGACTCATTGTTTTACTGTAATTACATTACATAAAACAAGAAAACTGACTCATTGTTTTACTGTAATTACATTCACATTTGCATTCTTGTTTTCTTTTGCAGTTGAAACAGTGCAGGAAATGAGAGAAAGTTTAAAGGAAGCCATAAATATACTAACTGAGACCGACAGTAGTACAACCTCTATATCATCAGCTGGAGAACTCTTCCTAAGATTTATATCACTCAAACTAACATCATTAGAATATTCAGTATGTGATTAAACAATTTCTCATCATTTTAAGAAAAAATCGAAAATAAAAAAATGAGCAAAATTGATGTTCTTCAAAGATGACATGTTTTTTATAATGCTTTAACAGAAACTTGCTATGATTTTTTCCATTCCTTGGATATGTCATAAACTGAAAATTGAAGACAATTTCTATATGAAAATGAGAAGATATGGTATGATTGTTCGTGAAACAACTCTCTTATTTAATTGATGATATGACCCAAGTAAGAAATATTTTGTGTTAAAATACATATAACCCATGTATTCATATTGCATTTGTATTTTTATAGTCGCTCAATAAATATCTGACAAAAATCATTAGTGTAAAGTGTATTTTTTTGTCAATTGATTTGATTTTATTCCAGAATATTCAAGAATTAAAGAAGCTGTTGGTTGAAAGAGGAAATTTGTTCTTGGATAAAGTAGCAGGGTCACGACATAAGATTGGCAAAGTGACACATCCATTTATCAGAGACGGAACTGTAGGTTTGCCTTTATTGTGTCCTCCTTAAATTGTTTTTTCTTCCATTAAAGGTTTTTGTCTTCTCTGACTGAATAACAAAATTAAGAATGGAAATGGGGAGTGTGTCAAAGAGGCAACAACCTGACCAAAGAGCAAACAGCCCAAGGCCACCAATGGGTCTTCAACACAGCAAAAAAATCCCTTACTTTATAAGAGGTTGATTCCTTACCAATAAGACATATGACACTTTGATAATAAAGGATATAAAAATTGCTTGTTGTAGGGTTAGTGTCTAGTTCATATACACCCCACTTCCCCTTTTGAATCACATACAAATGGTTAAGATGTCATCATGTCACACATTCTTTTAGACATTTGATATTATTACTAAAAATTTGTTCACTAAAAAATATCATTTTAATTTGTCTTTAGTTTTTAGATGCTTAGATGTGTACACTAACTAAAAACTAAACTAGACATTTGGGTATTCATATATAAAATGAAGATTAAATATGATTTGTTTTATGCAGACTTGGTATTCATGCTATTGGTCCATTACATGTGAAAGAGAAAACATCATGTCAATATGACTTGTATGTGCTTAATTCTTGATTCTTTTAAAACACACTGAATGAATGAACAAAATGCTGTATCACCTTATTTATGAAGGAAATCAAAATGGTGAAATATATGTTCTACAGAGTGTTTTTTTTTGTTGACCTGAAAACCTGAAAAGTTTTTAAGACAGAGTCTCATATTGCAAACAGTTACAAGTACTTAATGTTGCATATACCATGTAAATTGGTCAGACAATATCAATGTATTTAAAGCCCTGAATGGTTTAGATAAACTGATATCATCGTATAGTCTGCTTCATAACTAATTATAAATAGAACCTAGATTATCTCCCCTTGTAATATATCATTTGTCCATTACAAAGGAGTAGGTCCGGTAAGGACCAATTTTGGCCTCAAATTTCAGTTTCATCTGACGAAAGATTTTGATCACTTTTTATACACTTAAGTGTCTATTTCATATGATTCAATTAATTAATGTGCAAGATTTTAACTTATTTAATAATCAAAAACGATCCGATTCAAGCTCAAATATGAAAAATCTACCAAATATGCGAAAAATGTCACTTTTAAGATGGTTTTTGTCAAAAACGAAAGTGGCCGCATCCGTGTTCATCCTGAATCTTTACATATGTTATGTATTATCATCAAATACAACTTCCATTTCAATATTTTGGATGAACACGAATGCGGCCACTTTTGTTTTACCCGGAAACCGTCTAAAATTTAACTAAAATGCTGGAATTGTGAAGATTTCAGTAATTTAGCACGATTTCATGGTGCTAGTGCCCAATATATGTGCATTGTATTGTCAAAAACAGCCCATGTTTATGTAGCAGAACCATTCTACTATCCAATAACTAAGTAAAAGTTTACATTTTAACAATTTTGTAAAACTGCTATATTTTGGGGCCAAAAAGAGGTCTTACTGGACCTACTCCTTTAGTGTTTATGGCAGATCTTTGCAAGTATCACTTATTCTTCCTCTGGAGATTTAGAGTTTTCATATACATGATATAGTCTATATTGTTGAAAAGATATTGTGAACTTCTTTGTCTATTGACACTCTGTCTTGGTTAAACAGATTTTCAAAGGAAGCATCTGTTATTGATTTGAAGATATACGGAGGGCAGTTGGCTGCCAAACCAGTGTCCATTCATAAACATGAAAACACTTTGACGAAATGTTCTGGAGTAGGAGTAGGTCTGATAAGGACAGATTTTGGCCTCAAATTTCAGGTTCATCTGACAAACGATTTTAACCATTTTTTTAAAAACTTAAGTGTCTAATCATTTGATTCAATTGGTTAATGTGAAAGATTTTAACTGATTTAGTCATTAAAAACGATGCGATTCAAGCTCAAATATGAAAAATCTTCCAAATATGCCGAAAAATGTCATTTTTCAGATTGTTTTTGTCAAAAATGAAAGTGGCCGCATCTGTGTTCATCCTCAACCTTTTTATATGTTATGTATTATCTTAAAATACAACTTGCACTTCAATATTAAGGATGAACACGAATGTGGCCACTTTCGTTTAACACGAAAACCGTCTAAAATTTAACTCAAATGCTAGATTGAGAAGATTTCAGTAATTTAGCATGACTAAATGGTGCTAGTACCCGATATATGTGCATTGTATTGTCAAAAACAGCCCATATTTATGTTGCAGAAGCATTCTACTGTCCAATAAATAACTAAAAGTTTACATTTTAAATTTTTTTTGTAAAACTGCTATATTTTGGAGCCGAAAAGAGGTCTTACTGGACCTACTCCTTTAAAAATGTTGTTTCCTGTGACTGAATGAAAGTCAAGTTAAATTTTCATTTTGTTTTTTATCCTGTTGCTGTCTTTTTTACTCCTATCCCATTTCTTTTGTAGTCATATTGCAGGATAATCTTAATGTAATGCAAATCTTGGAGTAAAAATAATTCAAAGAACCAATTGCTCTACACATTGCATTATTATTTCCTTTTGAAATAGTGTTGATCTAGTCCTTCATCAGACATGATATTGCACAAGGTCATGTTTTTCTCTGGCTGTTAATGATGTCTTTACACGTAATCTATTGGATATTGGATGTGCATGGATTGATAGTTTAGTCTTAGATGCATGATTTATTTATTAGTTGTAAGTGGCTTTGAACTAGCTGTCAGATAACTGCAAGTACTCTCAGATCTGTTTATGTTGTCTTTTTGTGTTGGGATGTATAAGTACCCAGCCACGTCACTTGTATTTTTTCCCATCTGATGAGTTAAGCCTTTTTCAACTGATTTTTATAGTTCGTTCTTATGTTGTACTGTTATACCACTGTCCCAGGTTAGGGGGAGGGTTGGGATCCCGCTCACATGTTTAACCCGGCCACATTATTAATGTATGTGTCTGTCCCAAGTCAGGAACCTTTGCTCATTGTTGAAGGCCGTACGGTGACCTATAGTTGTTAATGTCTGTGTCATTTTGGTCTTTTGTGGATAGCTGTCTCATTGGCAATCATACCATATCTTCTTTTTTATTTGATCACTAAAACACCTAAAATTAGAAAATTCAGGATTTTTTTTTTTAAATAACGTTTTAAGCTAAAGCTACTGGTAGTTTTAACAGGAACAAATTTAAACATTCAAAGTAATACTTTATCCTTTCCTTAACTAGGAATTTCTAATCACTGTATACCAATTTGTTTTAATTGTAGACAATTTTAACCAATTCCAAGTCGAGAGTTGTATTACAAGTACTTAAGGAGGCAGCTGAAGCCAAGAAAAGATTTAATGTGTTTGTAGCTGAATCACAGCCTAACAAGTCTGGGTATCTATAATTTATCTTGTTTTATATCAGGGCTGTTTTAAATATAAACACATTTGGGGTTGGAGGCACTAAAATTAAGAAATTGTGTACTGGTGTTTGTATTTTTGTAAATAATTTTATGAGACTTGTATGTCGAATGAATTTTTTTATATTATGGGCAGTTGAGGTCTAAAACAATTGTCTTCTAACCCCCACCACACACCTAAGCATTAAAATTTGGAAAAGCCCTTGTGTGACAATGTAGATTGTGTTGTATTTGATGCATGGTACAACTATATTATACATTTCATTAATATTTTGATTGATTTTAAGGTTCTTTTTGGGGCTATATTTACAGTACCTTCATAGGTATTGAAATTGTAGCAAAAATTAATGAATGGGGGGAAATAGTCCTTTTTATATTGCCATTAAAACCACAAAAATAAATACAAAACTGCAAGACATCTTTATTCTTAGAATAAAAGTATATACGTCTTTTAAACTTTTTTTTAGAAAACAGGTTTAAATGCTTCTTGATTATTTAATGGTAGAAAAAAGTATAAAGAAGTATGGTGATAGATTATTGAAAAAGAAAAGGAGTATTTGCAGACAATTTCTGTATTATCAAAGGGATAAAGATGTACAGAGAAGCAGATAAATGTCTATATATAAGACATAAAGTTGGGTTTATTAGAATTATACATAGAAGTTATTAATGCAGCAGTTTGTTTTTTTCAGACACAAAACACATGAAGAATTACAAAAACTTGGTATACCATCTACCATTATACTTGACTCAGCTGTTGGGTAAGTATTTTAAGTGTTTGTATACACTGAATTATTGGGGGTGATGACAATACACAGATTAAAATTGAATTTTGGTGGCATCACATTCACCATTATTGAGTTATGCCCCTTTACAAATATTAAATTGCTGAAATTTTGGTTTCCATTCTCTACCTTTAGTTTGCCTCAACGAAATGTTATGCAACTTGTACACAGTGTTAAATACCACTAAACTTGGATCAAGCTTGAACTTTGGTGGCATCATTATTACAGTTCTAGGGTTATGCCCCTTTACAAATGGAAAAAAAATGCTGAATTTATCATTTCCGTTCTCTTACTCAAGTTTGCCTCAACTTAATATTATAAAATTTATAGACAATGCGTATTATCACAAAACTCAGATCAAGTATAAATTTGAGTAGCATCATAATACAGTTCTTGAGTTATGACCCTTTATAAGGTTATATGCTAGCCTGGGCATTATATGTGTCCCATGGACACATTCCCCATTGATTATTTGTACTGAAGTTAACATTATATGTTTTGAAATCAAGTTTGAGATTTTGTATTAAAGATGTACTGTACATTTTGTAGGTATGTGATGGAGAAAATAGATCTTGTGTTAGTAGGTGCTGAAGGCGTGGTCGAGAGTGGTGGCATCATTAATAAGGTTAGATACTAATTAGAACTTTGTGGTTGATTAAAAAAATGTATAGATTCTACTGTGCATCGAGTGTGATACAGTACGTAACCACTCCAGACAATTAAATTACCAAATATTTAATATATAAAAATTTAAATGTCAAGAGTGGAGAAATATGGTATTACACAAGATTTGGTGGTGGAATATGTTTCTCTTATGGTCATTAATTAAAGATTTGTGTTAAATATACATATACGATATACAAAATCATAAACAGAAACATATGCAAAAAATTATGTAGCATCTTTCAACAAAATGTTTAAATTTTATTGAGTTTTACTTTTGTTACAACCAATACAAAATAGTTATTCCATGTCCAAACTAGTGCCTAAGGGACGACATCAAAAAATCAATGAAGGATAAAAAACTTAATTCAAATACATATAGTTTGGGGGTAGGGGGGTCAAACTGATGCAAGTTTTGTGTAAATTGACATCAATTTTACATATATTCTTATTGGTCAATCAATTTTTCCAAGAGTTAAGAGGGGGATAGGGGTGTCAGCAAAAAATCTATATGAATTAAGTTTCTTATCCTTCATTGAACTTTTGATGTCATCCCTTAGTCAGAAGTACAGATGAAATTATTTTTACTTTCAAAAAATGACTTTTAAACAACAACATTGTATAATTCTAATTGAAAGTTAGATTAGACTGTAACAAGTTTGTTTTTTTATTCAGATTGGTACATTTTCAATTGGATTATCAGCTAAAGCAATGAATAAACCATTTTATGTAGTGGCAGAAAGCTTCAAGTTTACAAGGTTATATCCCTTGAACCAGCATGACCTTCCTGATGACTTCAAGGTTTGTTATATTACAAATTATGTTTTCAAATGTATGAAAAAATACTGTTAGAAAGTATATTGGTTGTCGAGAAATTTGGGAGTCTTTCTCTATCTACATTTTCTTTAAGATCACTAAAAGCCACTTAAAAAAAATATGCTGCACAGCAAGATATAAAAGACACTGAAACGACAATTGTCAAATTTGTCAAATAAGAAAACCAACGGCCTGGTTTATGTACAAAATAAACAAATATGATATACACAAATTAATGACAACCACTAAACAACAGGTTCCTGGAACATATAGAATGTGGCTTAGCTAAAAATGTTTTGATGAACTGAACCTGGGACAGTGGTGAAGCAGTACATCAGAACAAACTATCAAAGAAATGAGAAGAAAAGAGCTTAACTTATCAGATTGATACGAGGTACACAAAAAACTATCAAATAAGGAAAGACATGCAGTACAAATTTGAGATTTCCCAAGACTACTCAAAACTAGTTCTAATCTAATAACAAGAGTGCACACGCTGAAATGTCTCGCCTTCTTTACTAATCATTGATATTATGTTGATAGACCTAAATTTAAAGCTTTATTACAACTGTCAACATTAACCAAGAAAACAAAACATTGATCAATGAACCATGAAAATGAGGTCAAGGTCAGATGAACCATGCCAGGCAGAAATGTACAGCTAACAATTCTTCAATACAACAAATATAGTTGACTTATTGCTTATAAATTAAGAAAAACAGACCAAAACTTAGCAATGGACCATGAAAATGAGGTCAAGGTCAAATAAAACCTGCGTAACAGACATGTAGATCATAAAATATTTCCATACACCAAATATAGTTGACCTAATGCATAAAGTATTTGAAAAATACACCAAAACTCAAAAACTTAACTTTGACCACTGAACCATGAAAATGAGGTCAAGGTCAGATGACAACTGTCAGTTAGACATGTACACCTTACAATCATTCCATACACCAAATATAGAAGACCTGTTGCATAAAGTATAAGAAAAACAGACCAAAGCACAAAAACTGAACTATAACCACTGAACCATGAAAATGAGGTCAAGGTCAGATGCCACCTGCCAGTTGGACATGTACACCTTACAGTCCTTCCATACACCGAATATACTAGACCTATTGCTTATAGTATCTAAGATATGGACTTGACCATCAAAACTTAACCTTGTTCACTGATCCATGAAATGAGGTCGAGGTCAAGTGAAAACTGTCTGACGGCATGAGGACCTTGCAAGGTACGCACATACCAAATATAGTTATCCAATTACTTATAAGAGAGAAATTAACATTACAAAAAATCTTAACTTTTTTTCAAAGTAGTCACTGAACCATGAAAATGAGGTCAAGGACATTGGACATGTGACTGACGGAAAGTTCGTAACATGAGGCATCTATATACAAAGTATGAAGCATACAGGTCTTCTAACTTCTAAAATATAAAGCTTTGAAGAAGTTAGCTAACGCCGCCGCCGCTGGATCACTATCCCTATATCGAGCTTTCTGCAACAAAAGTTGCTCGACAAAAACTAACAAATAAATCTTGCATCTAAGAATAAAATATCAATCAGTACACATGTTAAGTCCTGTTGATTTAGGTAAAAGATTTTATGAACAGTCTGAGAAAAACAATTTAGTAGTACATGACCTTGACATGTTAGCATATTATAAACACTGAACCATTTCACCATTATAAACATAATTAATATTAATCTATATACATATTTATTTCAGTACAAAGCCAGTACCCTGAAAACTACCACAGATTTATTCAGAGAACATCCATTGGTAGACTACACTCCCCCAGCATATATCACACTGTTATTTACAGACTTAGGAGTGTTAACACCGTCTGCTGTTAGTGATGAACTTATCAAACTTTACTGTTAACAATAACACTCCCCCAGCATACATCACACTGTTATTTACAGACTTAGGAGTGTTAACACCGTCTGCTGTTAGTGATGAACTTATCAAACTTTACTGTTAACAATAACACTCCCCCAGCATACATCACACTGTTATTTACAGACTTAGGAGTGTTAACACCGTCTGCTGTTAGTGATGAACTTATCAAACTTTACTGTTAACAATAACACTCCCCCAGCATATATCACACTGTTATTTACAGACTTAGGAGTGTTAACACCGTCTGCTGTTAGTGATGAACTTATCAAACTTTACTGTTAACAATAACACTCCCCCAGCATATATCACACTGTTATTTACAGACTTAGGAGTGTTAACACCGTCTGCTGTTAGTGATGAACTTATCAAACTTTACTGTTAAAAATAAAATCTATTAAAATCATGTAATACCAATACGTCACTGGTTCATTTATTAACAATAATGTGTCCCTATTTGCACTATCATATTCTATGTTAAGTGGACTGTGAAAATGGGTTAAAATTTCTAATTTGGCATTAAAAATAGAAAGATCATATCATAAGGAACATGTGTACTAAGTTTCAAGTTGATTTGACTTCAACTTCATAAAAAACACCTCGACCAAAAACTTCAACCAAAACTTTAACCTGAAGCAGGACAGACGGACGGACAAACAAAAGGTCGGATGAACGCACAGACCAGATAACATAATGCTCATAAATGGGGCATAAAAATATGTTCTTGGTCATATGATTTTTACTTAAAAGACATCCGTTAAAGTATGAAATATTTGATCAGTTATTATAACCAGGCTTATTCAGATTACATTGAGTTTGTTACCTTGGTTTCAAACCTAGAATGGAGTTTATTCAACTCCAGGTAAGTTTCCTGACGAAAGGTGGGCAGTTCAGTCTGTGCACTCTAGCTTCCTCCCCCAAAAAAACTGACTACCAAAATATAGCTAGAGTTCTGAAAATGGTGTTAAATAAACTTATCACAGATATCAGGATTACAATTTTGTATTTGCCCCAGACACATGTTTCAGGTACAAAAGATTCATCAGTGAAGCTAGAACCAAAAAGTTCAATTTGAATGTTACTTTGAGCTGTTTAAACATTATCTGTACTTCACATTACACAATTTTAGCATTGAATACAAAAAAACACATATTGATATTGATATGAAAATAAGAAGATGTGATAAGATTGCAAATAAGACAAGTCTCTACCAGTAACCGAAATGACAAGGATGTTAACAATATCTGAAAGGAATTCCACAACATAACACTCTTTTTCTTGGTCTGCTAGGTATATTTGTTCATAAGAATATTTGCTGTAAAGTTCTCGCTACAATTGGATGGAGGGGCTCAAGTGTTCTTTGTAGTTAATTTACTGTATCACTAGTCTGTCAACACTGAGGTTGCGAGTTTAATACCCAGCACTTAACTGGTGGTTGACTCCAATCTTAGTGATCCTATAACTAAAAATATCCAAAAAGAAGACTTAATCCTGCCAACAGAGGGATAAACAGCACTCAACAAGGGTGTTCACACAAACATCTCCCATGATTTAATGATCATAATTGAATTCTTTGTTTTAAGTCATTAAGGTCAAGATTTTTCTACAAGTATCACCAATTTAACATACTCATTGATCCAAGAAAATTAGGTCCAGGTCAGCTGAACCCTACCAAATCGTTATGCACACCTGTAAGTTAGCATTCCATACACCAAATATAGTTCATGCACCTATTGCTTAGTATCTGAAAAACAGACCAAATCACGAAAACTCAACATTTAGCAATAAACCATGAAATAAGGTCAGTCAAGGGCAGATGAAATCTGCTAGAGACATATACACCCTACAATCATTCCATACACCAAATTTAATTAACTGTTTGCTTGCAGTATTTGATATAGGGACCCAACCATGAAAAATTAACATTGACCAATAAACAATGAATACGAGTTCAATCATACCACATCTTTTTTTCATGAGGTCAGATGAATCTTGCAATATTGGGACCAATTATTATTGCTAATGGAAATGAATGGAAGACTAAATGTACATAAAGATATCTATACCAAATATCAAAACACGAGTTCTCATTATTGTGATCAGTTGCTGGCAATAATTCCTGAATTAACAGTACATTACATAATTTTATAATAAAAGTCAAATTTCATGTTGGTATCTCTTTTATTACAAATACATGTAACCAAATATTATTAGATTGATTCTTATACAAAAAATAAATGGTATAGAAAAACTATGAGTTCATTGTCATAACAACTGACTATGAATATTCATCATTATTATTACCAGTAATCTTGAATGTTATCCATAAATAATGTACTCATAAAAAAGATGTGTTTTATTTTAAAGACAATTCAAGAACAAAAACTGTTAATGTGAAAAATTATACAACAGTCCATACCATATAAACCAAACGTTATTTTGTGATTCACAAAATTTCATGAAAAGCACTCCATAACAAGAATGTGTCCCCAGTACACAGATGCCCCACTCACACTATCATTTTCTGTGTTCAGTGGACCGTGAAATTGGGGTCAGAACTCTAATTTGACATTAAAATTAGAAATATCATATCATAAGGAACATATATACCAAGTTTCAGGTTAATTAGACTTCAACCTCATCAAAAACTACCTCAACCAAAAACTTCAACCTGAAACTGGACAGATGAACAACCGAATGAACGAACGGACGAACAGACCAGAAAACATAATGCCCCTCTACTATCGTAGGTGGGGCATAAAAATACTTAGAAAATATTCATGTTATTTATCTTTTTAAAAGTTGTATCAAGGGTTTATGTTCTCTAAAACCATTGCAGCATATGTCTTCTGTGATTGATTAGACTTGAAATGTATGTTGTGGATAAAACATTTCAAGAGTATTCCCTTGTGCTTTGTTTCAATGTTAATTTATATGCACAGAATAAAAAGTAACAAGTTAACAAATTCGTATAAAATAGCACTACTTTGAACAATATAGTACTGTGGAAGCATAATCCAAAAGTGGCAATTGTAGTCTTGTAGAACACAATGCTCTCATGATATTAGAAAAGTGACTGTTATTTTGGTTTAAAAAAATTAAACTTAAACTATGGATTTAACCATACAAACAATTAATACTGTATAAAACATCTACAGAATTTCGTCCCAACAATTATCTTTTCATAAGATATGTAGCACCAATATAGAAAAGTTGTAAATATATTATATCTGATCGTTTTACTTTTTCAATTAGTTTAGTAAAATTCCAGAACATCTGTACTTCTAAGATAAAATTTGGTCTTAGTTTTCTTTTTTACGACAACAATTTTTCTCCCAATTCAAACTATGGCATAAAAAACATGGTATACACCGAATAAAATTTACGATCCATCGATTTTCTTGTTGATCTTGATAGCTAGAGCTTGAACTTCCTTGTGAGGGAAGATTTCCAGAGCTTGTAGAATGTTCATTAAAGCCTCATTATAATTACCATTCTTGTACATTGACCTAAAAAATAATTACAAATATGAGAACACACTATATTTACAAACTATTCAAACGGCTTACAAAAAATTTTTTTTGATAATATCTACCGTTTTTGCTGCAGCTTAATAGTTAGATGGTGTTGTTTTATTTGCTGAGAATTCAGATGAAGTTCATCCTTGCCATTGGTTACACTGTCATAGGTTTACAGTGTGGCTAATAAAGTGAAACTAAGAAAGACAATCACAATCAAAACTAAGGAGTAAACAAAGACTCACTAAACCTAAAACCAAAGGACATTTACATCAACAGTTATAAAAAATAATTAAGAAACAACACAAACTCCACTAAAAACCGGTAGTGAAATCAGGTGCTCTGGAAGGGTAAGCATTTCCTGCCCCGTATACAGCATTTTATCACTACGAAATCATTATGAAATTTATCACTTTTTACTTGGTGTCTGTAACAAATGTAGCATTATCTACAACCCTTTGGCTTGTGTCTTTGTTAAGATTTATTTTTTTATAGATACAAGTTGTGGAGTGAGTGGCAATGAGACAACTCTCCATCCAAGTCACAATTTATAAAAGTAAACCATTAAAGGTTTGTTTGAAATTTTTATTCATTTGTGATGCAAGTCTGTAATGTATGTTTACACAGTTTTGGCTGCTGAATTCTAATTATTGTTAAATTAACCTATCATGTCTGTCGCTCAACCAATTTTGTCAATATGAGGGAATTATGAACAACTGTTAACAAGTGAGAGGTTTAGCTACATGGAGCTACAAAACTAGGTTTAACCCATCATTTACTTCTGAAAATGCCTGTACATGTACCAAGTCAGGAATAAGACAGTTGTTTGTTTGTTGTTCTCTTTTTCTGTTGGTGGATAAAATTTTATATTTTGTCAGTTTTAATTGGCTTTTTTACCCCTGATTTTTTTATGACTGTCCCAACATATTCATATTTGTTTACATAGTATTTATTACCTTCCTTTCTTTACAAAGCTGCTAAACTTTGTCTGAAGATCTTCTGAAAGACTGTCAAAATCTGAAACAAATGTTGTAAAAATATTAGAATAATAGAATTTTATAAGAGTAAAACAATCTACCTTCAGAAAAAAACCAAAAAACATCATCAGTGTGTATTGCTCATCCACACTCATTTTATTACAATGACATGTGAGTTTGTCCAGAGAACATTTGTAACCTTAGCTTTAGTTTTCAAATTAGATAGACAGAAATGACTGTGATGTTTTTTTTTGGTAAACCTGAATTCTTACCAATAAGAGTTTTTAATAGCAGATCTACAGAAACATGAGAAATATGATATTCTTCAATTTCTTGTTTTCAGACATGTCAGATATAGTAATCTATGAATCAATTCCTTATGTTTCAAACGTTTTTTAAAATCCTATGTTGTACCAGATGTGTGAAAATGATCCTTCAAGAAGTTGGACATCACCAATTTTATCTTTTATTCAATGCCATTATACTCCTTTGGCATGGGTTATGATATATCCTGGTATATATCATATCATAAAATTATCTCTAAAGTTCCATTTGGCCTTTCCTTTTTGTCGTATTTGTACTTTTTTAAATTAACAAAAGTTGTAAATGTTGAACTAATTTGGTTATTTTTGTCGCTGGGTTATGGTCTCATTGTTATTCACCCATAATCCAGAACAAGCTATAAAACAAGAGGCTGTCACAACGACAGCAAACCGGATTAATTAGCATTTATTTGTGTCCTGGCCCGAGAACACAGTTATTTCGTAGTGCATTTCTTTTAGACAATAAATTCAAATTAAAAAAATCGCACCTGCTCTTTCTCAAAAAGATTTTTACAGTGTAGTGTACTACCAGTGAGACAAATAATATCAAAATTATAGAAACTTCTACCAGCTCTAACTCAAAATATTGACAATTCTGTGTTAAGGGGGTGTAAAATTCAGTTTGACAGCTTCAGACGTGCTAAAATTTGACCTTTTAGAACTGGACCAATTTACTTCTTAACATAAAGATTCAGCACCCAATTTTTTTTTTTACATGTAATTACATCCCCCTACTTGATATTTCATGCATTTAATATCAAGAAATAAATTGGGAAAGTGTATCAAATAAGACATGCAAGTTATACACTGTTTACACTAGGGACTATATTCGTAGACAACGAAAACCAAAGGACGATAACTGTGTCCTTGGACCTAATAGGACAGAAAGACTTGACCAATCTTTATAAAACTTTGCATAACCTAAGCTTAGGCAATTGTGAGATAGGTTGCCAAGTTTCATGGCCATATGACATATATTAGAGACACTAGGGTCATTTTAATATAGACATTTGAATGTTTATTTTTGACGTGTAAATCAAATATCTTCAACTGTCAAGATTTTGGCCTTAAAATTTTAAATTTTGCAAAAATTTGCTTTTTAAATGCTCTTGAATATCAAATATTAAGTATTAAAAGCATCTGAACACTCTTTTATTTATCAGATGTATTGTAATTATTCCAAAGTTAAATTTATATAAGCCTATGCCTGAAAATAGAGATTTTCCAATTTAGGGACGCCTTATATAAATATGCATTTTTCTCAGCCAATTTGAAGATTTTGAAGTTTTTTATGCCTAATTTATTCTTTCATATATATAAAATGTACTTTAAATGTATAGAAAAGTGTCAAAAAGCATACCACATGAGTATAAAATGGTCTTGGGCCATGTAGTACTGAGAATTATTTAGAGTCGATTTAGGCGGTAGCCCATATTGACATATAAAAATGCACACAGAAGCTATTAGAAATGAAAATGTGTAACTTTTTGCTCATTTCTATGCTAAGGCGTTATGATACAAGAAGTCTTATTGCAAAAGGACTCTTGCATTTAATTTTTTTAGAAACAATATGGTCTGATGGCCAGTTTTTTCACTTTTCAATGGAAAACTTGCATTTAGTTTTAGCCTTAATAGGCATAAAGTTGGACCACTTACTATCATACAGAGAAAAAAAATGGTAGCCTATGAAAGGAGTAAGGTGTACTGAGTATAATAAAGTGCTTTTTTTACAGATTTAGTGAAATATTTGTGATGGACTACAGATTTGATGTACAAAGCTCTTCACATTTTACATACATCTATTAGGCCGTTTAACCATGGCCGTGAATACAAATATCTGCACTTTTTTTCTGTGATAATCTACTTTTCTCTATATCCAGAGTTCACAAATGGTTAATTAAATTTGATTTAATCATAGAAACACAAATATCAGGAACAAAAAAGCTGTCAGATAGAAAGTCAGCATGCCTCTTAGCCATAAAATGTAAACTGCTTTAAAATGATTATTATAGCCGTAGAATGCCAAAATGGCACATTTTAACAGAATTTCTGTAAACCAAAGATGTAAATCCTTTACTTTGATTGAGTTTGACAAACTGAAACCAGCAAATCATTCAGGAAAGTTGCCAAAGTACAGAATCTAGATTTCAGGAATCCATCTCTTAGGCCCGAGAACACAGTTATTTCGTAGTGCATTTCTTTTAGACAATAAATTCAAATTAAAAAAATCGCACCTGCTCTTTCTCAAAAAGATTTTTACAGTGTAGTGTACTACCAGTGAGACAAATAATATCAAAATTATAGAAACTTCTACCAGCTCTAACTCAAAATATTGACAATTCTGTGTTAAGGGGGTGTAAAATTCAGTTTGACAGCTTCAGACGTGCTAAAATTTGACCTTTTAGAACTGGACCAATTTACTTCTTAACATAAAGATTCAGCACCCAATTTTTTTTTTACATGTAATTACATCCCCCTACTTGATATTTCATGCATTTAATATCAAGAAATAAATTGGGAAAGTGTATCAAATAAGACATGCAAGTTATACACTGTTTACACTAGGGACTATATTCGTAGACAACGAAAACCAAAGGACGATAACTGTGTCCTTGGACCTCCTGGCAATATCACAAGAACCATTACTGATGATTGGTGAAAGTGAAAATCGTCAATATCAAATTTGACCTCTATTTTGTCATCAGTATCAACATATTAAAATTTGAAAAGCTTAGATTGAATGGTTCGTGAGTAAATGCAACAACTTGAATGGAAACTCCATTTTACGATCTTTCAAGAACCACAACTCCTGAACAGTAAAAGTCAAAATCGTCATTATTGAACTTGACCTCTATTTTGTCATCAGTATCAACATATTAAAATTTGAAAAGCTTTGGTTGAATGGTTCATGAGAAAATGCAATGACACGACTGGAAACACCATTTTTCAATCTTTCAAGAACCATAACTCCTGAACAGTAAAAGTCAAAACCGTCATTATTGAACTTGACCTCCATATAGTCATCAGTAACAACATATTAAAATTTGGGAAGCTTTGGTAGAACAGTTCATGCAGAAAATGCACGGACACGACTGGAAACGCCATTTTACGATCTTTCAAGAACCATAACTACTGAACGGTAAAAGTCAAAATCATCATTATTAAACTTGACCTCTATTTTGTCATCAGTAACAACATATTAGAATTTGAAAAGCTTTGGTTTAATGGTTCATGAAAAAATGCACGGACACGACTGGAAACACCATTTTTCAATCTTTCAAGAACCATAACTCCTGAACGGTAAGGGTCAAAATCGTCATTATTGAACTTGACCTCCATTTTGTCACCAGTAACAACATATTAAAATTTTGGAAGCTTTGGTAGAACAGTTCATGCGTAAATACACGGACACGACTGGAAACGCCATTTTACGATCTTTCAAGAACCATCACTACTGAATGGTAAAAGTCAAAATCATCATTATTGAACTTGACCTCTATTTTGTCATCAGTAACAACATATTAGAATTTGAAAAGCTTTGGTTGAATGGTTCATGAGAAAATGCACGGACACGACTGGAAACACCATTTTTCAATCTTTCAAGAACCATAACTCCTGAACGGTAAAAGTCAAAATCGCCATTATTGAACTTGACCTTCATTTAGTTGTCAGTAACAACATATTAAAATTTAATAAGCTTTGGTGGAACGGTTCATGAGTTAATGCACAGACAACATTTGATTGCCGACCGCCCGCCCGCCGAGCATCCCCAAATCAATAACCGACATTTTTGTCACAAAAATCTGGTTAACCAGTCTTATTTTACCATGTGGACCTACCATGATTCTTTAATCAATCCTATAACCTACCTTCTTCATCCGATTCATCTCCCTCACTTTCAGAAACTTCTTCATCTGACATTTCATCATCAATAAAGCTGTCATCTTCCTCATACTCATCATCATCTGATTCACTTTCATCCTCAACGAAATTCTTTTTCATCGATTTAGAAATTTGTTTAGCACCATTTATAGAATCATTGTCACTGTCATCACTCTCAACATTGTTTCTTGACCTTGAAGGTTTTTCATACTTCCCCCCTTTTTCTGAAACTTCCTCTTCTTCCTCTACATTTTCCTCCTCACTATCGTCTTCATCAGAACTGTCAATGACAGCTTTCCTCTTTTTCCTGTTGACAGTTGCTATAGGACTTTCATTTATGCTATTATCAGACCTATCATTAAGAGAACTGTCACTTTTTTTATTAGAGTTCTCATTTTCATCTGAATTACAATCTACAGATTCATCAACCCTTGATTTAATTTCAGGTGACTCTTCACTTTTATCTGACTCGTAATTCATTGAATCATCAATACAGTCTGTATTTCGTGAAGAGTTTAAAAGACGTTTTGGTGTACTGTCAATGTCAAGGTCACTTATCACAGACTTGTTACCAATCACAGCTGGCGTATTTTGTTCAGAATCAACAACAATACTTGCAGAGTTATCTGTCCTTGAAGTATCACAGCTGTTGAAAGGAGAATCTTGAACCAAGGCTCCATGTAGTCGTTTCTTTGGTGATGGTGACTCCTCAACAAAGTTTTCACTGTGAGATCCACTACTACTATGTGAACTATCTGCAGATCTATTGTCCAGGGCAGGACTTTCAACAAAGGCGGACATTATTGTGGAGTTCATTCTAGCTTCAGTTAATGCTTGTGATGTTAAAGGGATATTAAACTTTCTACCAACTGACATTAATGGCCGATTAGCATCAGGGGAGATAAGCAATTCTTCATTTACAACATTAGATTTTCCTGCTTTTGGTGTTTTAGCCAACCATGGACTGGCACATACACTCCTTCTTTTATTCTTTACAGGTGTTCTCTGTTTCTCAGGAGTCACCATATTAACAATGCTTGAAACAGTATTTGAAATTTGGCTTCCAAACAATTTTACAGCTGATCCTAACCCCTTAGCCATAGTTTCTATGGTTTTCACAGG
This sequence comes from Mytilus edulis, assembly GCA_019925275.1. Classification (NCBI taxonomy): domain Eukaryota; kingdom Metazoa; phylum Mollusca; class Bivalvia; order Mytilida; family Mytilidae; genus Mytilus; species Mytilus edulis. The sequence continues at coordinate 13,564,996 of CM034360.1, read as the reverse complement.
AGATGTCAGTGCAGGAGATGCCATTACTGCATCCTCAGATTCAATATCTAAATTTACCCTACTTTTCAAGGGTGTTTTTTGTATAGAGGTATTCATATCCTCTTCAGAATTCAATTGTAAATTTTCAATACTTCTCAGAGGTGATTTGTGTATAGACAAATTGCTTTTCTCATTTGTATCCACTTTCATGGGAGAGTCCACCATCATTTCTACAGGCTGCTTTTTCATTGGTGTTTTCGATGGTGATGTCATCATGACATCATCATCACAATGAATATTTGACAAACTGGTTTCTAAATTCTGAATATCATCTTCATTTTCCATATTTATATTTATATTTTCATTGTTTTCTTGTACACCATTTTCTTGGTTATTTTCAATTAGAATTTCAATTTTGTCATTTTCCTTTGAAATACTTTCATTTTTTTCATTACTGTCTTGAGTTTCTTCATCAGAGTCCAAACAAATAGGTTCAGATTGTTGTAAGTCACTTTTGGGTTCTGACTTAATTTCTACCTCAATAAACTCTGTGTGAGTATTTCCTGATTTATTTCCCGGACTTTCTGGTTCCTGTTTTACTGTAAGACCAGATGGCTCTATTTTAATCCTTGTGTTTTTTTCTTCTTGTCTTACGTTTCTAGAACTTAAAGTAGGTAAATCATCATCATTGTCCAGAGAAATTTCTTGTTTGATATGACCAATAGGGGGCACTATCTGCTTTTCAGAAGTCTAAAATGAAAAACATAAACATTTACTAGCACTGAGTTGATACATCTACTGGATGACTGTTACTCTTCGATGATATCAGCAGCTCTATAGTCAGGTACTGACATGATTTATAACATAATTTTTTTTTAATTATGTTCATTTGTTTAGAAGTTTTAAGAAACTAATGTTCCAACTGACTCCTTTAAAGTCAAAGTTGACCTTAGATGTTTTCAAATGCTTGAACATCCATGGCTTTCAAAAAGCTTTGTGTGCCTTGGATGCACCTTATTTATAAAGAATTCTTTTCACATTGTAACAAATTGCATAATTTTAAACGTATACATTTTTTAGTCATTGGAACAGAAATGTTTTGGTGACCATATGAAAATTAGTTTGTTTTATGCATGCCAAAACGGCAATTTCCCTGAATCATTTCTTGTCATTAACAAAACAATGGGACAATACCATCTGTATTCAGTTTAATATATGCCTACCCTTCCACAACATGTAGTTTTGACTACATACTTAAATGATATGAGCAAATCAGCCCATTAACAGATAAATCAGTATGCATATTGGTCCATGGGCTAATACAGGACATTCACTTCCGGTTTTAATTATCGTACGACTAAGCTTACTTAATAGTTAACTTTGGAAGTATTGTTATGCATAAAATACATTTGTATTCATATCTTTGAATTTCATATCATAAAAAAGTTAAAATAATGTTCAGTGTTTTCAGCTTCTTGAAACGGAAATATTTCTCAGCCTTTTTGAGTACAGCTTCCGATTATTTTTACCGTTTCATTTCCGATGATCAGCTAACCTTGAATCAATATCCGTGCCAATATCAAAACAGCCAGTTAATAACACTATATTATTGGAGTACGAATTTAATGGGTTTCTTTGGTAAAAGAGTACATATGACTTGTAGATTATGAGAACAAAGGTTGATGAGTTCCTACAATAAATTTAATCAAAATGACTTATTTTCACCTTTTTCTGTGGTGATTCTGTCAGATCCACCATTTCTGTATCAGAATCCTCATCATCCCCACTATCTTCATCATTAAGGTCAAAAACATCATCAGGACCTCCATCTGGTACAGAAGTTACTCGAGGAGATGTGGCTGGAAGAAACAATAGTTATATTATTATTTTTTTTTAAATATATTACTGTGGATTCATTTATTTTCGTGGATATCATTTTTCGTGGATTGAAGAAAATTTACATTTTCCTGGATATCTGAATTCGTGGTTTGCCAATTTTTATGTACAAGGCCTATAGAAAATTTGTAATTCGTTGAACATATGAATTCATGGTTCACCTGTTCCCATGAAACCCACGAAAATTGGTATCCAACGAATAATAATGAATCCACAGTATATTATTAATTTTTTTTAAATATATTAAATCATATGTTTAGTTTTGATATGCTTTTTGTGTGTGTGAAATGCAAACATGCAAAACTGAGAAATTAAGGAGAGCAGCCAAACTCTATTCTTACCAATCTCTGGGTCTGTTTGATTGATATACTTAGTTTTCCCTATTAAATGAATTTTTCACATTTATCATTTATGGGCCTTTCATAGTTGACTATGCGGGATGGATTTGCTCATTGTTGAAGGTCATACCATGACCAATTACCGTTGACTTCTATGTCTTTTAGTCCCTGGTGGAGAGTTGTCTTATTGGCAATAAAACTACATCCTCTTATTTTTATAAACCTGTTGATATAATCACCTTTTTCTTCTAGATCTGAATACTGTAAACCAACTTATTTTCGCGGATACTTTATTTCGCGTTTTACGATTTCTAGTCCACTGTGCGGCTACTTAATTTCGCGATTTTCTTATCTACCTGATGTAGTTTGATAAGTAAAGATCCAATAGGTTAAACATATTCGTGACGATTTATATTCACGTTATATTTCTACTCGTGAATGTCGCGAAAATAAATCGCTTGCAAAAATAAGTTGGTTTACAGTAGTCCTTTGACGTACACATGATGAGAGGTTTTATTTTTTTTTTATAATGAATTTTCTTTATTGTAACAAATAGACTAGCACAACATGTATGAACAAAGGTGTACAGAATGGCATTTTCACACAAAAGAAGTATTGTATAATAAAACAATTGAATATATATGATGGTGCAATAGTAGGTTGAAAATAAATAAATATCTTATAACATTGAAGTCTTTCTTGTTCTTGCAATATACATAAGTGGTGTTTCAATCAAATTTTAACATTTATTATTTATTCTATGATAGGGGCCAAGCGACTCCAGTGTTTGTTATATTCCTCTACAGAGAGGTTTTTAAATGAAATGTATTTTTCTAAATTCAAGTGTTCCTTTAAATAGTTTTTTAAAGCATTTAAATTTGGCAAAACTTCCTGTAGTTTTGTTCGGTAAATGTAGTATTTTGAAAATAGAATAATCTAATTTTTAACAAAATTCAATTTAACATTTTCCAAGATACCAAATAAAATAATGATAATCATAATATTCAAAGGCAGTTCAATATTTGTCATTTCAAAGATCCAAATGTTTAGTGCATGCCAGAGACTGGCGACCATAGGACAGCTCCAAAATAAATGTTCTATGGTCTCTGGTCCTTCTTACAAAATGTACACATGTTGTTACTATTTATTTTCATCTTGTAAAGTAGTGAATTAGTTCCCAAAATTCTATGGATAATTCTATATTGGAACCAGCAAAGCTTAGTGCTTTTACTATATTTTGTACACGAAGTATGTATTTTTTCCAGTTAATACCAGTCATATTAAGATGGTTCTACCATTTTTCCTTTGCAGCAAATGTAACATATTTTTCATTCAATATTTTGTACATGTCCTTTGAACCTTTTTTGGATTCAAAAAAGATACTTATGTTAAAAGGTAGTATTGCATTAATTTTTTCTCCTTTACTTCAATATTGATCGTGTTTAACCACTCATTAAGCGAGTGTGCTATTCCATAATAATGTAAAATATTTGGCCTAAATCGATATAATTGTTGGAAATTTTGATATGACATAACTTTGCCCTGGTCATCTAACAAATCTTGCACTGTCCAAATTCCCGCATTTACCAAATAAGTTGGTTTACAGTAGTCCTTTGACGTACACATGATGAGAGGTGTCTTAAGGGTCCATTTAAATAGCCCATGTGGACATATTCCTGTCTTATGCTTTTTGAATTATTTTTAATTGCCCATTTTATTTATAAACAAGAGAAGGTTTCCAAATCAAATCAAGTTTATTGTACAAAAACAGGCCTCCATCCCACGGTACATTTATAAATTCACAATATAATATCAACTACAGTTCAATAATAACATATATTAAACAATACAACACACATATATTACATTTGTATTACAAATGTACCCACATATATACATTTATTAATTTTCAAAATGTTTTTATAAACTTGAATTTGTAATAAATTTATCTATTTATTAAGAAGAAGGTTTCCCATATAATATCCTATAAGTATCATTGATTGACACCCTGGCTTACAAACAAGTAAGCATATTTTACCAGTACTATGTTTTTGGTCTGTTGGAATTGCCCTTCAATTAAAAAACCTAACAATAAATTGAGAATGGAAATGGGGAATGTATCAAAGAGACAACAACCTGACTGTGTGCATGTTTTTTCTACGTTGGAATTGTGTCTGTTAAATTTACCCTAGTCTTATGTACAAACCTGTAGGCATATTCCACTCAGCTTGTACTCTGGGTGGTCTGTTTGATTGGCCTTCTGATGGATATTGTGACATTGGCTGAGACAGATCAGATTCCATCTTTAATAGTTCCTGAGCTTTTTGAACCTGCAAAAAGTGATAGTTTTCTCCATAAAATAAAAAATATATTTGAAAAAATAAGTAAATGCTTGGTATTTTTATATTAGATTATTCAAATCTGATACCAGAACTAAAAGGAAAAAAGATAACAAGAGAAGAAAATGATTTCAATAAACAATGATTCTTTTTTTTGTAAATCTGGAATGTGTTCATGTAGAGAAAACTTTCAAAAAGGTAGGATTGATTGATTGTTGGTGTTTTAACACCAAATTAAGTGCCAATTTTAAGCTATTTCGTGGCAGACAGATTTTAATGGCAAAGGAAGCCAGTGTGCCCAGAGAAAACCACAAACTTTGGATAGGTAAACTGACAATCCTAGTCAATTAAAATTGGAGTCAAGTGCAACCTCAAGAGTGGGGTTTGAACTCACAACCTCAGTGTTAACTCACAAGTGATTACAGTAGTAGAACTACATAGTCCACTAGGCCACCTTATATTAAAAAATGAATATGTATTGCAATATTAAAAGCAAGTTGACAAAAACTTTTTTACACAGAATTGATTCATACAGTAAAATCTTGTTTTAATTTTGTATACAAAGAAAGAGTTAAATGGCCTGTAGTGTTCATATAAACACTAAATATGCTTATCTGTGTCTATGGCCATGGCCTTTACATTTTTTCTAAGTAAAAAGATTGTTTAACCTATACAACATAATAACACTGATCTTACCCTAGCTTGAATATAGTCATTGCCTTGAACTTCCTCTTGATTGTCCTCATCAATATCATCCACATTATCCTTCACCTTACCAAACATAAGGTCATGGTCAGATATACCAAATATATCTAGAGAATAATAATAAAGGAAGCTAAAGTATATACATGTATAAAATGTATAAATTACATTGTATATCTTAGCATTTGAATAATTCCAATAAAGTTTAATTTTTGCATTTAAAATAAATTTGAAGTTTTGATTATAAGTCATCATTTTGGTATGTATTTCAAAACGTAAAAATACACTAGGTTTAAGGTGGTACCTAACACTACAGGGAGATAACTCTGTAAAATCAGCTTAACATTTTGATTATGTTGTGTTGTTAAGGGATTATTAAGCTTCTCAATGATAAAAATTAGTGTTCGTCAAACTGCTATATAACCAGTGTAATTTTTCTGAAAAAATAGTTGGTTCAAATTTCTTGCAATCTTAATATTTTTGTCAAAGGGTTAAAGTAAGTACTTTGTCAATATTTTAAGAAAATTAAATGTGCCAAATTAATTTTAATTAAAGTGTTGGGTACCACCTTAAAATACCTTATCAAACTATTTGCTATCTCAACCAAACAAATCACAATGTTGCAGATCAATTGATATAAAAAATATATTCATATTTTACCATAGGTGTGTACTCAAAGTGTTTGAAAAATGTCCAATAGACTATCAAAATCAAGAATGACTACCTCAGCAAAGAATGTAACTTTTAACAAGGGAGCATCTAATGCCTGATATGTCCATGTAAACTCAAAATGTACCATATGTACAGTAGTTGTTGTTTGTTTATGTAATTTATACGTGTTCCTTGTTTCTATTTTTTTTTCATATAGATTAGACCGTTGGTTTCCCCGTTTGAAGGGTTTTACAGTAGTAATTTTGGGGCCCTTTATAGCTTGTTGTTCGGTGTGAGCCAAGGCTCCGTGTTGAAGGCCGTACATTGCCCTATAATGGTTTTGCTTTTATAAATTGTTATTTGGATGGAGAGTTGTCTCATTAACACTCACACCACATCTTCCTATATTTACATAATACTTACCTAGAGAGTATAGATAGGCTATGTGAGCATCTAACGACTGGTCTGTCTTTCTGAAGCCACTATGCATTTCCTCTAGCTGTTGTTGGGTTGATGATACCCGTGGATTATTAAGCTCGAACAGCTCCTTCAATTCTTGTTTGGTGAAATATCTATTAATAAAATATTATTCATAATAGTTAGCTTTCAAATTTCCAATGGGTAATTTTATGTTATACATAACAATTCTGTATGCATCTTTAAACTATTCTAAAAATGTTAATAAATGCCATGTAGCAAGAAGTTCTACAACTTCAATAAAAACTTTAAAACATTAAGCCTGGATCTATGTGCATGTTCAACAATGGTCACTCTATAACATTAAAGACTAAAATATAAATAATTATTTATGGTTCATCTTGTATTGCTGTTCTTATTTCTGTTTTCAGTTAATCTGTATCTAATTGAGATTTTGTACAAAGTACAAATACAATTTAATGGGTGAACATTATCATTCAAGGGCAATAACTTTTACATGGATTCAACTGACAATTTATCCTGATCATAATTTTTGTCGTTTAAAAATGCACAGAATTTGGTAAAAAGTATCATTAAAGGGCATCAAATCCTATGAGTTAGCTAAAAATGTTCACCATGTTGTTATATTTATAGATCTTGGCTTGCTGATAATGTTTAATGTTTTCAATTTTTCTGTATCTATTTTAGATAAGGCAAAATATGCAAAAAGTTAAAAACTTATCTTAATTTTTGTCTTTCTGATTATTTTTAAAATTTAATTTCAAAATTTCCCTATTTCTGTTATCACAGTTATAGTTTTTGAGATAATAGACGAAAAAAAAATCATCATCTTAGGGCAATAACTCCTGTAAGTAGTAAACTGACAGTTTTATTGTTTATCTTCTTGTTCTACTAAGTAATGGACAATGGAAACAAGTGACGAGAAAAGCTTTCTTGGCCCTTTGGGTCAGGCTAGCTCAAAACTACAAACTGTTGATTATAATTTTGAAAAACAAGCAAATATTTTCTGTTCTAATTGAATTTTGTGACATAAATAATTTATCAAAAAAACACATTCTTCTCCAAACAAATTCCTTACTTTTACAGACATTGATACCTGATGTTCAGCATATTTGGAATCATTTAAGCAAACTTTGATAACAATTTGCCAACTCTTATGCAAGTTAATGTACTACACAATACAACTACTTTTGCAATGCATATTTACTATTTCTGTACCAAAAATCTGTAGAACTGGGAATCTACTTTTAATATTCATTACTATTTTGTTACTTTAAAATTATTGTAATATTTAGGTACCTGTATTATACAGTACTTGTTTTGTACTTTAAATTTATGTATATATGAAATCTAAAGGATGGATATTTCCTCTCAGAGAAACTATATAAATTTTGAACACAGAAAAAATAAATATATAGGATGAAAGTGAAATTTTATAATAACAATCTAATTTTCCCTTCAGTTTAAAGTTATATTGGATCTTCTGCTGTATAGATTATTCCCATTTACAAGTTGGCTAGACACAAGGACAAACAGGGCTTATTATATTGTATGCACACTTGTATCTACTACTCTAGATGTGTAAATGGTCCAGGAAAACAGTTATCCCCCTTTGATTGTCATTGTCTACAAATATAGTGCCGTCTGTGGATAGCGTATTAGTTGCAATTTTTTATATACCCCTTCCAAATTATTTTTTTCATGCTTTATGCCTAAAACAGCAAATAAAACACTGTAAAAAATTTGGGTCCTGAAATTTAAAGTGAAGTTGTCAAAATGATTAAAAATTAGTATGTCTTAAATTGTCCATATTCTGATGAAGTTTACTATCATTTGGATATAATTTGGTCCAAAAGTAGTACAGCATACTATAAAACTATGATAGAGATAGCTTTGGTGGGATTTTTTTAATTTTCATTTATTGTCTGGAAAAAAACCTACAAAATATCTGTTTTTGGGTCATATTATGTGTAATTGCATTGTTGGGTATATTATACTCTAAAGTTAATTCCACATCACTTTTCTTCCCATACATAAAATCCATATAAAAATGGTTGAACAAAGGGGAAAAAGTGTTTCTCTGAACAACAAAGTAAAGTAATTTTTTTCTGTTAATCCTAGACCCCCATTAATAAATTATCAGGTGCTAATCTGTTACATCATTAATACAGGTATAATCTTTGTAAAAATCCCCTACATTCCTAGATAATTACCTGTATACAATGATGTTAATTAAGATAAAATACTTATATATTAATAAGATTAAATATAAATATATTTCTACAGACAAATAACACCCCCTGACTGAATTTATATGACAAAATTCTACAATCAATTACATTGTCTGTCTAAAATTATTTTATAACATTTCAATTATAAATAATATTTCTATATATAGTTTTAATAAAACATAAAATTGCAAATAAATAATATTTCTATATATAGTTTTAATAAAACATAATATTGCAAATAAATAATTCAAAATTAATTGTCTATTTAGATCAAGAAAAAATGCAGAAAATGTTAATAATATACAAATTTCCCAATTTGAATCCCAAGTTACATTGGTGTGAATCTTTTTTTTAATGTTTATATTTTACAAAAATTATTTTAAATGAAATCTGTCACATACTTTTATGTAAAACATTTTCAATATAACTTTGTATTTCAAATTGAATGGACGATGATGATTATATTGTAATAAAATTTATTAGTAGATCTTAAAGATGATCCTAAAATATTTAACTTATATATATATCAAAGGGAATTTGTGTCAATGCATTGACCATATATTCTTAAAATTGTTGGGTGTGAAATTCAGCTTTTCTTGAAACATTTAATTAGAGATATATAAGTTTTCTAATGACATCATTTGGCCTAATATATTTCATAATAAATAAAAAACAAGAATGTGTCCAAAGTACACGGAGCCATCGCACATCATTCTATTTCATGACCGAACAAGGGTAAAATATAATAGCATTAAATTAAGTCATATATAGAGATATGTTACTAATTAGTGATATTCACTCACAAAACACCGGACCAAAAAACTTATAAACGGACGCAGATTGACGCGACAAACGGCAACGGATCACAACGGGATAAAGACATATTGTACTACTATGTAGGTGGATAAAAAATTCAATTATAAAATACCAAAAAAATAACTGTAATGAACACAGTCAGGTTAATGATTCAACTCTACAAAGATTTAACAGAAGAAAACAAAAATCTTAATCGTAGGTCCAAAACAAATTAATAAAAACCAAAAAAAATATTACATGGAAAAATGTAACAATATCATGACTAAAATTTATTAAAGCTCTTTTAAGAAGTTTAACTGATGAAAATTAAATTAAATCAAAGGGTAACAAACAACATATGCAAAAAACCTCAATGCACCCATTAATGTTCTTGAGACTGTACAATAATAGGCAACCACAATGAACAGGAGCGGGGGTAAGCGCGCAAAGATTTTTTAGGGGAAAGGGGGGGGGGGGGGAGGTAGGGGTAAAGTTGGGGCTTTTTGAACTGACTCTAAGAGGGCCTCTCAGTCATGCTTCAGTTATTCCCTTAATATATCAACCAATTTTTCCTGGATCTGCCTATGAATTTAATAGAACTATGGCATTTTTGAAGTCAAGATAAAGAGGTTCCAAAAGCTTATCTAAGCGCAGAATGTAAAGACACCATCTGCCCTTAAGTTTAAAATAAGCTTCTGCTTCACTTTTGTTACTGATAGCAATATATATGGCAAACCCTGAAACAGATGAAGCACAGAGAGTCACAAGACAAAAGGTTACAATCAAGATTTCTAAATCAACTTTTTTTTCTCCCATCCACTTTCTCATATAATTCAACAATCTTATAAATAAAATGGTAAGAAAACAGGCTGTCAAACTGACTACATTGTGTTAAGGAACATATGATTCATCATGAAAAGTTCATGGAAAAAAATTATATAACCAATTCATCATGAGTTTTTTGCATAATACTTTCTCTACACTGAATTTTGTTTGTTATGGTTTTTTTTACTTTTTGTCTTTTCCGTTTACTGTAGATATAAGTGTGGACTTACAAGTTTAATGTAAGTCATTGTTAACATCAGAATAAAACTTACAAAATTAAAGCTTATATCTGGGACTATTATACTAACAGATATGATGGAATAACTTCAATTCTATGTCAATAGTTATTGGGAAAAATACATGAATGACCCTCATTCAAGTTATATTCCCCCAATTTTTTTTTTAAAATTGCATGATCAGTCTTAACAATGCTTGACAAGAACATAAATATATCATGTTTAATAAACTTTTTCATGTCTCCTTAAAGGCAAAACTTTTAAAATTCCTGAAATTTAATCTAAAATTTAAATGCACTTTTTAATTAAAAAACCAACTTTTTCATGACAGTTAACAAATAAAATAAACATGTATTTGACACATGTATTGTCACTACAGGAGATGAAGTTGAATTTCCAGTGTGGTTAGACAATGTACTGATACTGACATCTTTATTGTCACATGACAAAGTAGCAGACATGTGACAAACTGGCCAGGGATGTGGGCGGAGCTTACATCCAACAAGGTTAACAAAGAATAAATGATAATAAATTATGCAAATTCTGCATCTGGTTTCTACTTCCAGTGGCTCAAATGACAATTTTAAGTATATAAACTTTATTTCTGAAATAATTATTTGCAATGAATTCTTATTTTATTGAAAACCAGCATGAAATTATAAATTTCTCCTTATGGTGACCCAGTAAGTTTGTTTGTAAACAACAAAAATCCACATGCTCTAGGGTAATAAATTTCCTCTTTATCCATCCACATAGTAAGTTAATTAGGTTTTTCTTCTTAATTTGGCCACAACAAGTAAGATATAATTCAATCAATTTATATTTTTCAATGTTAGCATGTGTGTGCAGGAATGTTTGTTGTAGGGCTATGTGACTAATTTGTTTTTCTTTGTTCTGAGGTGACCACAGCAATTTAGATGTATTGTTCAGATAAGAAGATAAGAGGCTCAGTTGTTTGGACATGCAAATTTATGTAATAACAAAAAGCCCACCCTAAGGTGTTCCAGTGGTCATACTTGTTGGTAAACATGTAGTGGTCAGTTGAAAGGTAAACAGTCAAACAGAATAGAAGCTTTTTAAGGTAAGTGGACTTTTGGAATATATATTTTTAACGTAACTTTTTTAAATTACTTTTATTTTTAACAATATTATCTCAATCAAACAGTTCTATAAAAATCAAATATAACATTCTCTGTTATGTATTTGTTAATTATTTTTTTTAAATCTAAAATCTAACCATTTGTCAATAAAGTGATACACATTCAAATGCACAAAAAATGCTAAAAGAAAAAACAAAATTAATACAAATCTATCATCAAACATTTTTTACAACCAATTGACAAAAAAGGGAAATAGATGCATATTTTTATTTAAATAAGGAATTTTTTGTTTAAAATAGTAATTTCAATTTGAATAACATTTTTTTAAATGCATTGAATTTTTTTACAATTAAAATGTTTGGCATGACAATGTTTATTCAGTAATTAACATGTATCCAGACTGACATATGTCATAGTTGTTATTACAGTTAACAAGTGTCCACTAAATGGTCAGTATTAGGTCACGACTGTAGTACACACTCATTTAGACATGGACACTTGTGTTGATAACAGCTATATGGTTTCGGTGAGTTAGACAAACATTTTGGTTTAAAATCAAAATTAATAAATATTTTATTTTTCAGTATTTCAAATTAAGTTTCATAATTTGTTTTTACTTACATTTTATCACTCTAAAGTTATACAAATGCAAGCTTTTTTTTAAATGTTCAAACACAAATGTTATTTTATCAGTTGTTGAAAAAAACTTATTAAAAAAAAGTTTATAAAGTACATTACTTTCCTAGTAACAGTTATGTGCATGTGTAACCATGACAACAAGCACTTACTGATGCTGGGGAAAACATGTATACACATCTAGAACGGAATTTGTCATTTATTTCAACCTAAACAATAGTGAGCCTCTTGTTTCTTGACTGGTTGCAAGAGTAAATCCAGCTGGTTCCTCCCTGGTATCATGTTGTGTGAAGGGTCTAATTACTGCCTGCACCAATATGATGCCAGAGGGAGGGACAGTTTGAGATAAACATCACAGATACACACCAGTTCACTTTTGTTTATGGAGTACATTCATAGGAGGTTGATTTGTTTCAGTTTCAAACATGTGATATTTAGATAAATCCAAAGTTTAAATGAGATGTTGGATTTTCTTTATGTTATGTTGTAGTGGCTTTTTCTCATGTTCAGCTATCTTGGATTTTTTTCTTATGCTTTGCTATCTTGGAATTTTCTTATGTTTTGGTTTTTTTTTTGCTTTTTCTTTTTGGTACTATTTAGAATTTACTTACATTCTACTATCTTGAATTTTTTCTATGTTTTTCTACCTTAATTTTCTTAAGTTGAGTATTGTGAATTTTTCTTATACAAAGCTATCTTGAATTTGTTAATGTTCCTTTTGAACAAATATCTAAAACATGCTCTTCATGAAAGAGTTGCAATTAGATTTTGTTCTTTTGAAGTTGTTTAATCTGTTATTTTCATTGCTTCTTTTCTTTACCTTTCTCTTAAATTTTCTAGTGACTTCTGTGACTCTAAGAATCTACAGATATCTATTGGTCCTGACATCACGTTAGGTGCTGAGATATATAACATTCTGCACCAATTTGATGCCAGGTACCAAGGGGTATTACATCTACATAGTTGTTTTTGATACTAGAGGTAGTTATCAACAATATATTCTAAGTTTTTCTTTGAAGCCAGGTTTTAAGGGTTTCACTTATTGTCTAAATATTTTGCTTTTAATGAAAGATACCAAGGGTTTATCAAAATATCTACTGAGTTTGTATTTGAAAAAGCTTAAAATTGTTAAATAATAAGAGAATAAACAATATTATCTCAATTTGATTGCTATCTGAAGTTTTTTTTTTATTTTCCATTATATCATATTCAAAATGTCTCTAAACAGAAAATCATTTTCAGCAAAGCTGCACATCCAATGAATTTCGAAATGAATTTTACAGGATTTTAATAAAAACAAGAAACGCTAAAATTAAAGTTCCTGTCTTTTTGAAAATTTCATGATAATATGGAGCTTTACAGCTTTTCTTTTAAATTACTAAAGAAAAAGATAGTTAAATGATTTTTTTTTTATAGCTAGGAAAGTAAATTTTAAACTTAAAAATTTGAAGAATTTAATCTTTTATTTAATCAAAACACTTCAAAGAGATCATGTGAATATAAATATTGATTATTTTGATGTAATAATTACTTTTTGTAATGCCCTGGAGAAATATTTTTTCTTGATAAAAACATTGTCGTTTGTACAATGTATCTGACATGTTTGCTTTGTAATCAATTCAAACAAATGTGTTAAGTTGTCTCCCTTGATCTCAGGTTCTATAACAAAGGTATGAAATAACACCTGGAGGCAAACTTCCATTGATATCAAAAAACCACTTTATTTGATCCCTTTTATCTCACCTTGATCTTCTTATAACTTGAAAAGAATAAAAAAAACTTGTGAAATTCCATTAAGGTTTTTTACAATTAACAAAAGATTGTGAATGACAATAAGCTTTAGATAAGACTTATACAACAGCAGGATATAGATATAAAGGGAGGTAATTAAGATAAAATTACAGTGGCATTTCTTTTGCTTAGAGATTATCACTTTGTAATCCAGGATTAACTTTGACACCTGCAAAATAATAGTTTATTAAGATAGTAGTTTCTTAGAAATTTTCCGTTCTCAGTTTTAGAAAAAGAAAAATCAATACATTTTAGTTTCTCATACTTATTATAACGCTGACATTTTAGGAAAAAAACCATTGTATTCATTGAAATTTAAAGAAAAACAAATAATTAAAAAAAAAACATATTTAAACATTTACAAACTGGTGTAACAAGGGTAGGAAAATTGTTTATTTTTTTAATTGTTATTCTGAACTTAAATTCTTAAATGTTGGTTGTTTATTGATATTTTCAACTTATCACAAAAAATGTCTCTAAGATAATTAAGATTTCAGTGGTTAGGAGTTGTTTTCAATTCTTTTGTGAACCTTGCATGTCAGTTATCTTTTGGGAATAAGAGTTATCTTTCTTACCTGTATCAATACAGTGCTGGTGTGTCAAATAATAATTAGCACTTGTTGATGCTGGGGAAGAGGGATACCATATACATCATTCAGGAACCAGATATTTGTTTTAATTGTGCTTATGCTTTAATTAGCCTATGGTGGATTTATAAAGAGCTGTCCAATTACTATGGTAATGTGCTGGTGTAAAGAAGAGTTGTCCTAATTTTCCTAGTATTTATAATGTGCTGGTGTGTAATATCAACTAGCACTTACTAATGCTGGGGATAGACTGGACTTAACATCAATAAAGTATCAAATGCACAGATTGCTCCTAATGGAAATTTATTGGTTGCATATTATTGCAGTCCTTTGTTTCTACAAAGCAGACTTGAAGGTTTCTGGTTATGATGTTTGATTTCGATTTTTGGTGATTTAAAGCATTAAAGCACTGTATTTTGGCTATTTCGTGGCAGTCAGTTTTTATTGGTGGAGGAAGATGGAGTGCCTGGAGAAAACCACAGACCTTCAATAGGAAAACTGACAATCCTAGTCAATTAAGATTTGAGTCACAAGTGGGGTACACAAGTGGGGAACACAAGTGGGGTACTCAACCTTAGTGTATGATTTTTGAAAGATCGAGTTCTATCAATTGGGAATTCATAATTTTGAAGGATGGACCTTTTATTAATGTAATAATTGCTAAAACCATCTAGGGAAAACACTGCCATAATTTCAAGACATTATAAAATTTTGATTTAAAAAAAAAAATCTGTGAAGTTTTTCATTTGTATTAATGTAATTTCATCTTTTTATCAAGACTTTTTTTACCAAAACAGAAAAAAATGCTGTTGATTTTTTTTAACACAAGCCTCTTAAGTTAAGGTAAAAAAACAGATATCTAATTTTCATTTTATAAGACTGTCTTATCATATTTTATTTTAAAGTCCTTCAATTACATATCTATTTTAAGTGACATAAACATTTATTTTGTTACAATTTCTAAATTTAATATAAAATTCTGTGAAAATTTGAAGGTAACATTATAACTTTACATCAGTTAAATGTGTTATAATTAAAGTCTGCAGGTGTGTGAAATTAATGTAAAACACAATGAAGTTACTAGGTTTTATATGTTATATAATTACAACTTACAAATATATCTGGTATCAAAACAAATATCTTTTTTAAATTAAGATAAGGAATAAAAATAATAAAGGGTTTTGAAATTCTGATACCTTTGACCATGTCTTAGCCAGTTTTGTTTGACAAAATTTGAAGAGGACCTTTGATGCTATTTCACGAACTTAAAAGAAATCTATGTCTCATAAATATTCACAGACCTCACAAATTTATGTTGTCGAAAAAAATATTAACCCAGACGCTTAAATAACAAAAAAATACTAAAAATTAAAAAAAAACATTTTCAAAATATTGCTTTAGAAATTCTCTAATAAATCATAATAAACTGTTATCACAAAGATGTGTCTTGCCTTTTTGTAATTTTGATTATGCAAATGTTGAAATCAAAACAGCAATACTTTAACATCTTACATAAGTTATGCAAATATTCAAAGTCAATGAACCATGACTGAGTTACATGTCTAAACAAACT
Organism: Mytilus edulis; assembly: GCA_019925275.1. Lineage (NCBI taxonomy): Eukaryota > Metazoa > Mollusca > Bivalvia > Mytilida > Mytilidae > Mytilus > Mytilus edulis. The sequence goes on along the minus strand of CM034360.1, from coordinate 13,548,879 downwards.
CCATGTAAATGAGATGTGCTAATGCTTATACAAAATGTACAATTGCATACCAAATACCATTGACTTATTATAAGTCGTTCCCAAACCTATATACAAACATTAACTTGTTAATTATGTAAAAGTTTCAAAGTCAATGAACCATGAAGAGGGGGTTGGACAATATAATCTCCATGGAAACGATACTTGCAAATGCAAAAAAAATTGCATACCAAATATCATTGACTTACCATTAGAAGTTCATCTTAAACTGATCTAATCACAAACTAATACATGTAAACTAAGATAAGTTTCAAAGTCATAAGACTGTGACTGAGGGGCGAGGCTAAATATTTTCCATGGATATGAGATGTGCCAATGCTTATACAACTGAATACTTATTAGCATTGGCCTACCACTAACCGTTCCCCTTCAACTGGCCTTATCACAAACTAATAATGATAACTTAGAAAAATTTTCAAAGTCTATAGACCATGACTAAGGGGGCGGAGTCAAATTATCTCCATGGAAATGAGATATGCCAATACTTATACAGCTGCATACCAAATATCATTGACCTACCACTTGTGGTTCACCATAAACTAGACCTAATCACAAACTAATACATGTAAAATAAGAAAAAGTTTCAAAGTCAATAGACTATGACTGAGGGGGCATGGCCAAATAATCTCCATGGAAAGGAGATGTGCCAATGCTTATACAACTGCATACCAAATATGATTGACCTACCACTTGTGGATCACCATAAACTAGACCTAATCACAAACTAATACATTATTGACCACATCGACGCCGCCGGAAATAAGCATACCTATGTCTCGCTTTTTGACTCCTTCAAGGCAGGACAAAAGCTTCAGTTAAAGTTACATTAAATTTAAGACATAAGTTGATGTCTAATTTAATAAAAAACACAAGTTTGGATTTTCAACAACTAAAAGTTACCACACTACATCATCAAAGAGCATAAAACCCTTATCATAACAAGCTATTCAAGGTCCACACATGTACCTGTAAGTATTACATATACTATAAGGCATCCATAGTCTGATGGAGTGTCTCTAATTCTACTAAGATACATACACTATAAGGCATCCATAGTCTGATGGAGTGTCTCTAATTCCACTAAGATACATCCATAGTCTGATGGAGTGTCTCTTATTCCACTAAGATACATCCATAGTCTGATGGAGTGTCTCTAATTCCACTAAGATACATCCATAGTCTGATGGAGTGTCTCTAATTCCACTAAGATACATCCATAGTCTGATGGAGTGTCTCTAATTCCACTAAGATACATCCATTATTGTTTGCTGAATGATAGTTTTCAATAATTCAAGAGGGGGATTTTTAAGCGTTTAGTTCAAATATTTTGAAAAACATGAAAAATGCATGGTCTCTAATTTCATTTAGCATCACTTTGGTGTAAGGGACTTAAATATCAGTAGGGTTTGTAATACCTGTATGGGTTTGTACTGTTTCCTGTTGTCTGTCTAGTGATAGAATCTTTGAATATCTGTCTTCTATAGATCTTCTCCTCTACAGTCCCACAAGTTATCAACCTGTAGATGACCACATTCTTCTCCTGTCCTATCCTAAAGGCTCGGTCTACAGCTTGTGCATCAGTCGCAGGGTTCCAACTTGGATCATCTAAAAAATGCACATGTTTTTTGTTTGTTGTTATTGGATTTGAAGTAGCTTTCAATTTATACTGATATCATATTTGTTCTGTATTCATTTTCTTTTTTATATGGGTATGTGCTTTATCAGTTATTTGATGAGTCAAGCCTTTTTCAACTGATTTTTAAAGATAATGCTTTTGCTGTTTATCAACACTCCACTGTACCAGGTTGGAGGAAGGGATTGACCCAAAATTGTTTAACCCTGCCACATTATTACTTGTCCCAAGTCAGAAGCCTGTAATCTAGGGGTTGTCATACTTTAGTGTCTTTCATATTTGTTTATAATGTTATGACCAAAATCAGACCTTTGGTTTTCTTTTTTGAATTGATTAAAAATTTTGTTACGTCTTGCTTTATGGTATTGGATTTATTCATTATTGAAGGTCATACAGTGATAATAGCTGCTAACATCTGTATCATGACATGTTGAATTATTCTCAGTCCTACCACGCCTCCTTATTTTATATTTAGAATTTATATAAACACTTTTTTATAAATTGCCAGTCATTGATACAAATAGAACACACATTTGTCTTTCATTTCCATTTATTCATGTAGTCATACTGTTATAATGTTACAGTAGTTTTCTTTCTAAACAGAACATGAAATAATAATGTATCAAAGGGAGACAATTTTAATGTCACAACTGTACTATCTACTCACAAATAACCACTCTGTCTGCTGCTGTTAGAGTCAATCCAACACCTCCAACCTATTAAAAAAAATTAACAGGCAAAAACTAGTCATAAGTTAGTCCTTGCAAGGTGGGATTTGTGAGTTAGAAAAAAATATAAAATCTTGTACATGGTGACAAAATGAGATATGATTTAATATGTCTTAAGACAGACATCACATTATAATATGATATCAGAATAAAATTGGGATTTTGTTTTAAATGGAATCTGAATCAAGTTGCATGTTCATATATTTCTTTACATCTATATTACTCTATCCAAGTGGTTACAAAAGGAAAAAGAAGAATAAATAAAATATTCACTTTCTGGTGAAAAAAATAATCACTTTTTGATTTTCTATGTTTAAGACATGATGCAACCTTATCCATTACATCTTACTTGTGTTGTCAATAGAAATACAGAGTATCTGTCATCAGTTTGAAACTTCTGCATTCTTTGATCTCTCTCAGACAAATGTGTAACTGTTCCATCTAATCTTAACACCATGTGTCCCTACAATGAACAAATATTACAAATGTGTAACTGTCCCATCTGATCTCAACACCATGTGTCCCTACAATGAACAAAAATTTCACATATGTAACTGTCCCATCTAATCTCAACACCATGTGTCCATACAATGAACAAATATTACAAATGTGTAACTGTCCCATCTGATCTCAACACCATGTATCCCTACAATGAACAAAGATTACAAATGTGTAACTGTCCCATCTAATATCAACACCATGTGTCCCTACAATGAACAAAGATTACACATGTGTAACTGTCCCATCTAATATCAACACCATGTGTCCCTACAATGAACAAAGATTACACATGTGTAACTGTCCCATCTAATCTCAACACCATATGTCCCTACAATGAACAAAGATTACAAATGTGTAACTGTCCCATCTAATCTCAACACCATATGTCCGTACAATGAGAAAAGATACCACATGTGTAACTGTCCCATCTAATATCAACACCATGTGTCCCTACAATGAACAAAGATTACACATGTGTAACTGTCCCATCTAATCTCAGCCCCATGTGTCCCTGTAATGAACAAAGATTATAAAATTGAGAATGGAAATGGGGAATGTGCCAAAGAGACAACAACCCGACCATAGAAAAAAACAACAGCAGAAGGTCACCAACAGGTCTTCAATGTAGCGAGAAATTCCAGCACCCGGAGGCGTCCTTCAACTGGTCCCTAAACAAATATATACTAGTTCAGTGATAATGAACGCCATACTAATTTCCAAATTGTACACAAGAAACTAAAATTAAAATAATACAAGACTAACAAAGGCCAGAGGCTCCTGACTTGGGACAGGCGCAAAAATGCGGCGGGGTTAAACATGTTTGTGAGATCTCAACCCCCCAGTATACCTCTAGCCAATGTAGAAAAGTAAACGCATACCAATACGCACATTAAAATTCAGTTCAAGAGAAGTCCGAGTCTGATGTCAGAAGATGTAACCAAAGAAAATAAACAAAATGACAATAATACATAAATAACAACAGACTACTAGCAGTTAACTGACATGCCAGCTCCAGACTTCAATTAAACTGACTGAAAGATTATGATTTCATCATATGAACATCAGGCACAATCCTTCCCGTTAGGGGTTTAGTATCATACCATCATAACATATATGAGAAGAACATAACCCGTGTCATGCCAACAACTGGTTTTTGAATAAATGTGTTTAGTTCTGATGCAAAGACCCTATAAGTGAATCAATATTAACGCCAAAATATGCAATCTTTAATGACCTGACAACAGTCTCGTAACTATATCCCTTCTTAATAAGTCTATTCAAAGGTTTTGTTACTTTTTGAGGTGAATACTGACACCTTTGTGCTTTATAAAGAATATTTCCATAAAAAATTGGATGTGAAATACCTGAACGTATAAGAAGTCTGCATGTTGAGCTATATTTACGAATGATGTCCTTATACCGATGATAAAATTTAGTAAATGTTTTGACTAGTTTGTGATATCGAAAACCCTGGTGTAATAATTTTTCAGTAATACATAAATTTCTCTCGTTAAAATCTAAAACATTGTACATGTGTAACTGTCCCATCTAATCTCAGCTCCATGTGTCCCTACAATGAACATAAATACAAATGTGACTGTCCCATCTAATCTCAACACCATGTGTCCCTACAATGAACAAATTTACACATGTGTAACTGTCCCGTCTAATCTCAGCTCCATGTGTCCCTACAATGAACAAGAGTGCACACACTGAAATGTCTTGGCTTCTTTACTAATCACTGATATTATGTTGATAGTCCTAAGTATAAAGCTTTATTACAACGGTCACATAAACTTAACATTAACCAAGATAGCTAAACAAAGACCAATGAACCATGAAAATGAGGTCAAGGTCAGATTATACATGCCAGGCAGAAATGTACAGCTAACAAAGCTTCCATACAACAAATATAGTTGACCTATCACTTATAGTTTAAGAAAAATAGACCAAAACACAAAAACTTAACACTGTGCAATGAACCGTGCAATTGAGGTCATGGTCAAATAAAACTGACATATAGATCATAATATATTTCCATACACCAAATATAGTTGACCTTTGGCATATAATATTAGATAAAAAGACCAAAACTTAAAAACTTAACTTTGACCACTGAACCATGAAAATGAGGTCAAGGTCAGATAACATCTGCCCGCTAGACATGTACACCTTACAATCATTCCATACAACAAATATAGTAGACCTATTGCATAAAGTATGAGAAAAACAGACCAAAACACAAAAACTTCACTATAACCACTGAACCATGCAAATGAGGTCAAGGTCAGATGACACCTGCCAGTTGGACATGTACCCCTTCCAGTCCTTCCATACACCAAATATACTAGCCCTAGCTTATAGTATCTGAGATATGGACTTGACCACCAAAACTTAACCTTGTTCACTGATCCATGAAATGAGGTCGAGGTCAAGTGAAAACTGTCTGACGGGCATGAGGACCTTGTAAGGTACGCACATACCAAATATAGTTATCCTATTACTTATAATAAGAGAGAATTCAACATTACAAAAATTCTGAACTTTTTTTTCAAGTGGTCACTGAACCATGAAAATGAGGTCAAGGACATTGGACATGTGACTGACGGAAAATTTGTAACATGAGGCATCTATATACAAAGTATGAAGCATCCAGGTCTTTCACCTTTTAAAATATAAACCTTTTAAGAAGTTAGCTAACGCCGCTGCCGGATCACTATCCCTATGTCGAGCTTTCTGCAACAAAAGTTGCAGGCTCAACAACAAAATTACACATGTGTAACTGTCCCATCTGATCTCACACCACGTGTCCCTACAATGAACAAATTTACACATGTGTAACTGTCCATTCTACTCATTACCATGTGTTGCTAAAATGAACAAATTTACACATGTGTAACTGTACCATCTAATCTCAACACCACATGCTCCTACAATGAACAAAGATTACACATGTGTTACTGTCCCATCAAATCTCAAAGCCATCTGTGGAAGAAAGATTTATACTGGTTACAATAGTATTATCCTTTCCTTACTTTTGTAGCTCTTTAATTGTCGTTTAGGTAAAAAAATCACTGAATTGCATTGGCGGAAAAGCTGTAGCTGATGGTTGATTTCTTTGAAAGGAACTAGATCCTTTATTTTCAGCATTTTTTGCTCAAACATTCATATTGAAAAATTTTTAAAGGATTCAACAAAACCTGTGTCTCACATTCTATTGCTGCTGTCAGAGTAAAAGTTTAATTTTGCCTGTCAAAGACTATTTTTTTGCAAGGGTTCTATAATGTACAGGATGTCGAACTTCCCCTAAAAAAAAAATCAGATTTTACATCCCCATTGGACCCTAATGTGACTGAGTATGCATCCATCATCCATTATACACAGAAAAAAAACACCCTTTGCAAAGGAATCATGTCTCTCAAACTAATAAACTTCAACTAATTTCTTTACCCCTTGGTCTTTTCTAAAGGTAACCTGAATATATATGCAATAATTGCTAATGGATGTTAAAGTCATCAAACACATTTCCATCGTCACAAAGTAGATAAGACTATTACACTATATTCTTAACCGTATTATTGGGAGTATGAAATGCACATAAATTATCCAAATAAAATGGAAAAGATAAGTTGAGGCAAGAACATAATTTCAAAACAAAACTGACACTCATTACCGTATAGCGGGTTATTTTTGCGGGTGTAAAATTTGGCGATTTTCATTTAATAAGGTATAAGAAATGTTTTGGCAGTTATTATTTTGTCGGATTCAATGTTTTTATCTATACCTTTGCATGTGCACTTTTAAATTGGTGGAATTTATTCTCGCGGTTTGTTCTATCCGCGAAATTGAGGGAAAATTTACAACCCGGGAAAATAACCCCCTAAACAGTATGTTGTGATGATTGCTATTTAAATTATACATACTCTATTTGAAATGACTTTAAAAATGATATCTAATAGTTTCCTTGACTGAGAGAATACTAATGTCCTATGTCCCTCTGCTTTTAATTTGTCCAGTAACTCCACCAGCACTATGAGTTTCCCAGATTCATTAATGAGTATCTGATCATCAACATTTTTAATTTGATTGACAGCACTAAGGTACGCCTCCTCTGATTCTAACTGGTCCTCATCAAGACTGCAAATAAAAGAAATTTATACAGTTGATTACTATTATAGGAGACAGTGTTTTCCTTAGAAATCTTGTGAAATAGGGGGGGGGGGGGGGGGACGATGCCTTTATCAAAGTCCCCCATCCTTTAAAATTTAAAATGCTATAGAATTCTTCATAAAATGTTAGTTGGGATCGTTAAATAATCATTATACTCATTATCAATTAAATTGTTTTGTCAGAAACTATTGTTTTGATTTTACCCATGATCCTCTAGTCCTAGTTGAGCTACAGCTCTCGTAGACAGTAATCTTGGGTGGTCTGTTATTTTCTTAAGAACAGTCAATGCAACCAGCGGTGATTTCTTTGTCATCAGTAACTGAAAAATTATAAATATTCATTGTAACATTCTCAAGGAGCTCAATTGACTAATCTAATTGATCAACCCAGGTATCATTCTGGTCAAAACTAACACAACATTTGAAAGAAGACAGAGTACAATTTGTTTAAAATATCAGATAAAATACTCTTTATAAAAAAAAGATTTGTAAGAGTGTAATGTCATATTACTAGCAAAGACATTACTGTTCTCTGTTCTTTTGGAAATCTAAACCCTTAGTAAAGTATAAAAATTGAAAGATGTGAAATGATTGCCAATGAAGCTATTATCCAAAAAGACCAAAAGGACAAAGATGTGAACAACCACAGATAATCTTGTGACCTTCAAAAAGTTATTCATAGGAAAATTAAATTTACCTCTTTTACAGTGTCCAAAGACAAGAAATCATGGTAAATTTTCTGTTGTGTCTGAGTAAGGAATACCCATAATATCAAATCATTCTTTCTTGTTAAAGATGGCATTCTGTAAAGAAAAGAGCATTTGACTTGATAATAATAATGACAATGCAGATAATATGTTTACTTTTTTATTTTTTCCAAGATGAAATTATCCATCACATCAAATGATCCCTTCTCTTTTTAAATTAATAAATACAATAAATTTTGAAAACTTTTAGAATTGTAGCATGAATTGGGAAATAAGTGCACGTTAAAGATGTAATGTTTTATAGTGGTGGGAAAAAGTCATTGATATCAGTTGTATTGTTTCAATCTTGACAAATAACAAATCATTACAAATCTTTTTGGTTTTAGGAGATCATTTCTAACTTATTAAATTTAATCCACCATGGAATTTTAGAATAAAAAAACAATTGTCCATGTAATAAAATACCGTATAGCGGGTTATTTTCGCAATTTTCTTTGAATAAGGTATACGAAATATTTTGGCAGTTACTATTTTCACGGATTCTAAACTTTTATCAATACCTTTGCATGTGCACTTTAAAATTGGTGAAATTTATTTTGGCGAATTTGTTCTTACCGTGAAAATTAGCAAAAATTTACACCCTGCAAAAAAAAACGCCATACGGTATACAAGTCTGTATGAAGTTTTCAACACCACTTTCATTAGTTTATTTAATCTAATCTAAGCTGAAATGTTTGATCTAATATCAATATTGTCTATTGACAGCATTTGCATTATACAAACTAGTCATTTTACTGATGATTAAGAAATGTTTCTTGAATTTTCAAACTAATGAAATATAGTATTTGGTATCATTAATCTATAAGAGTACAAGCTGTAAAATAACACACATTATATTCCCACCTATACTGGAGCATACATGTATATATGGTATGATACTGTGGATTCATTATTTTTCATGGATACCAATTTTCGTTGATTTCGTGAACCACGAGTATAAATGTTTTCAATGAATTACAAATTTTCTATAGACTTGTATGCAGACTTTGGAAGAACCATGAAATTAAATGTCCACGAAAGTGCAAGTTTTGTTTAATCAACGAAAATTGGTACCCAAGAAAATAAATGACTCCACAGTAGTCAATGAGACAGTCTGCACCAGGCCAAATGATGTAGATGTAAGCAACTATAGGTCACCATATTGGCCATATGACCTTCAACAATGAGTACTACCCATAGCGCAAAGCAAGCTATAAAATGCCCCAATATGCATGGTTATTTTTCATACTAAAATATTTGTGTATTGTAACAAAGCTCCGTAGTAGCTCCAAACTATATTTATAATAAATTTAAATTTGCTATTGTTTGAGGGTATCAAAGAAGGTTAGTTATATGCTGTTGCTTACTGTGCTACCTACCATCTGGTTATGAAAATCATGTTCTAACCTATTTGAAAACTAACTAATATTCATTGTACTAGCAACTTTGCCCTGTTTGTGAAATATTTTTAATAGAAAAAAGTGAGGGGAGAAAAGTTCCTATAGTTGGTCTTCTGACTACAGGTGACAAAAGCATCAATTTTGACAATTCATGAATTTGTTAGTCTTATCATCTTATCCATGACCTGGAAGACAGAGGGATAATGATAGATGTATCTCATTGTTTTCTGCATGTAGAGCAGACCCCAGTTATCACAATAAATATATAAATATCTAAAGAAGTTCATTTCCACCCAAAATTTAAAAAAATCTGATTATCCTGAATTTTGGTTTCATCAGAACCTGCAACCAGAAGTAGTTGCTCCCGAGGCATATTTCAATAATAAATAAGATCAGATCATTAATTATATGCCCCTTGGTTCACATGATCTTTGAGAGATGTATTACCTATATATATATATATGTATAGCCCATCCTTCCAGAAATACAATTTTGTCTGATTTCAATTTTAAAAGTTTGTATTTGGGTCAAACTGCACCTTCAACCAGAGAAACATGGAAAACTATTATGATATAGATTCTATATATATATACATAAGCAGAAAATAAAGAAAAAAAAGCTATAATAAAACGATGAATAAATATGAAAAAACAAGAAATAATGCATTACCTGTTCTTGTACCTAAATAATATAAAACCAGCCTTCATTCATTGGTCACATGCTTTTAAAAAAAAAAATTACTTGTGCTAGGATTAAAAGCCATCAATGAGTTAAATGGCATTGCAGCAATATACCCATTAATAGTATGATGTTTGAAATGACATTTAAAGTCACTATATCTGAGCGATGTAAAAATACATGTAATTTCAGGTTTTTTTTAAATTTCAGGGTATACTCAATATTTAAGTCATACAGAGATGGTCCCTAAATTGATTGATATAAAACTTTTTTTTATCAAGACCAAAATGTTATAAGGGCATCCTTTATATGAGAAATATGATAAAATCATAATGTAAACCATTTAAATGACATCCTTTTTTGTCTCCCATAGATAGTTTGAATAGTACTCACTTCCCAACACCATCTTCAGATTTATCTACTTTTACACCATCTTTGGTATCTGTCACTTCTGCTTTAGTTCTTCGTAAAAAATAAGGAGCTATAATCTTCTTTAAACTAATTGCCATTTCTTGACCCAATTTTCTCTCACCAACAGTAGCATCCCTTTCTCTGGCCTAATTATAGATACCAAACTTATAAACTCAAATCTACATGCAAACAAATGTTTATAGTCTTGTATGTTTTTTTAATTCTATTTCATTTATATGCTTTGGAGTTTAGTGTGACATTCATTTTTACTGAACTAGTAGACAAATTTATTTCGGGGCCAGCTGAGGACCACCTCCAGGTGCAGGATTTTCTTGCTGCGATGAAGACCCATTGGTCGCCTTGGCTGTTGTCTGCTCTTTTGTCGGGTTGTTGTCTCTTTGACATATTCCCCTTTCCATTCTTAATTCTATAAATTTTGTGAATGCCATTTAATGTTCTAATGAGAGTATACTAAGTACTGAAGTGAAAAATTGCTCAAGTTAACCAGCACTACCCTTTTTCGCATCCTGTTTTCACTTTGGTATAAGCCTCCTTTGATAAAGTAAAGGTAGTGCAAATAAGCTCACTTAAACACAATATTTACCTTGTCACTGTCTTATCTTATCAAAATCAGCAAAATATTACCACTAAATTTGAAGCAAATTCATGGTCATTAAAATATAAATTTCTTTTATAACAAAACTACTTTTATTTCCTTGCAATTAAGCAAGAATCATTTAAATTGATTATGACTCTATTCAATTTGCTCTCCCAGATAATTCCATTTCAATGTTTCTTGTCAATACTATGAAATGTTACTGTTGCACTTGTCACCATGTTTCTGAGCAATATGTTATATTTCTGTTTAAATTTTCTACCATGTTAATCTTACCCTTGTAATGGGATTTTCATACTCCATTTTAAATGTTCTGGCTGTTCCTAACAATGCGCCTTGGTGTACAAAATCAAACAATGCCCATAGTTCCTGAAAATAAACTTCCTGTTTATCAGACTGTGAAACTGGCTTAGTTTATGTATAACTCATTTTCTACTTTTGAAGTCAGGAAACCAAAACAATGAAGGTGTTGAAATATTTCTATATTTTCAAAAACAATATTTTTTACAAATGAAAGTGAACTGACCCCTGATGAATCTGTACTATGGAAATGTCCCCAAAGTGGATATCTCAGGTATGAGGGTCATTATGAAAAATTCTTTGATACTGGTTAGTTATAACTTTAAGAAAAAGAAAATTCTACAAAATTAGATTTCTCCCTTCTTTTTTAATTATTGACTAAAAGAAATTCCCTTTATATGTGAGGTCATTGGGCATGTTTACTTTTTACATGACTTCACAATGAAAAGTCAGAGGAAAGCTTGAACATTTTACATCATTATTGAATTTGACTGATGAGGAACTAAAATCAAAAGAACCACCACTTATAACAGTCAGGGGTACTACTTAAACAAGTTAATTTTATTTACTTGAACAAGTAAAAAAAAATTTACACATATAAGTAAATTTGTAGGATACTTATACAAGTGAATTTTATTTACTTGTTTAGGTAAAAAAAACTGGCTTAGTTATGTCCCTTAGACATTCAGAATTTTTTACTTGTATAGGTAAAAAAGTCATCCTTTCTTCTTTTCTTGAATTCTTAAGATTTCTTTGCTCTAATAGAATTTTAACTTGTGTACCCTTTGTAGATGTCTTTACTAATCATTTAAGTGTAATTTCATGGACAATGAAAATCTCATTTGTCTGTTATCTTCATAACACTGCTTATTTACAACTCTCAAAGGAGCAATTTTTGAAGGCCTTGCGCAAATATACAAAATCTTTGCTCAATCAGTTTCTTTGATGAATTAATGAGATGAAACATTGAACTATAATGAAAAAATTTGAGCAAACCTGGGAAAAATCATTAAAGGCATGATTTTACATCTCAAAACTTGAGGATTTTTGTGGGATTGTAAGAAAAATTTACTTATACAAGTAAATTTTTGAGAAAATTAAGGGGAGATTATTCAAACATTATTTATTTACTTATATGTGTATTTTTTTTTTTACTTGTTCAAGTAAATAAAATTAACTTGTTTAAGTAGTACCCCCATAAGGTAGTAACTTACCTTTAGATTATTTTGTATAGGTGTCCCTGTTAGTATGATTCTATTTCTGGCAGGGATTGCATGGACACCTTTTGTAGTTTTGGTGGGATTCTTTATTTTGTGACCTTCATCAAGGGCAACATAGTCCTGAAAATTAAACCAGCAGCTGGTGTCATTTCTACTGCCAATCAAACATTTCTTTTAACATCAAAACTTGACTGAATACTTAAAACAACAACTGGCTTATGATGACACAGGCACTAGTTAGATAAACAGGTTTACATTACACAAAAAAAAGATAAATCTAAAAATTAAATGTTCAACGAATAACAAATATTCTATAAGTTTGTAGTAGACTTCGACAAAACAATGAAAATCAAATATCCATGAACATGTAAGTTTTAATTAATCCACAAAAATAAATGAATCCAAAGTTCTGAGTAAAAAATATTGGGAATACTTGTTCCTAAACAAGAGTTATCCAAATTTTGAGTACATGACCTTTAGATGACATTAGACAAAAATTTCTAAGAATATCAAAAGAATATCTACCCAAACAAATTCTCTTCCATCTTGTTTACCGATAACTTCTGAGCTGGTGACAACTAGTCCATAAGATGTCAGAAGAACCCCGCCCCTTCTTTGTACTTTACACAGAGCTCGTTCCTTCTCCTTCTTACTACTACCATGGTAAGCTTCTACTCTTATACCTGGTGCCCTAAAACAGTTGTTACATGAATAAAAGGATATTCATATTCAGAGGCAGCAACTCAACAACAGAAAGAGGAGTGGACATCTAGATGTTAACATAGGATCTTCAATAATATGTCAAGCTCTCAGTTGCCCAGAGTGCATCATGGAAATATTTATTGAATGAAATACAATATAGGGGCTTCAATAACATTGTATTGCCTATCTGGTATTTATATAAATCTGCCTCTGGGATCAGGATTTTCTCACTCTGTTGAGAAGGCTTTTAAGCTTTATAGAGTATGTAAATAATACTCAAAAAGTTTAAGGGAGGAAAACCACTTAATCATCAAAACAGGGAAATTAAGACATGACTTTTTGTATCAGGTTTATCAAGCAAGTCTTAGGAACAATTATCCAACAAGTCTAATTTAGAAATAATTTATGGCAGTAGTAATATTTGTTCATTTAACCATGGATTGGGCATTCATATTTAATTATTCTATCCAGAGATATGAACACTGTTCCCATATCCTGCATCCCAGTTTAGATATAAGTGAGTAAAATGTTATATATAAAATTAAAATATAAACAAGAATGTGCCACTCATACTATCATTTTCTATGTTCAGTGGACCTTGAAAAATTGAGTAAAAACTCTAATTTGGCATTCAAATTAGAAAGATCATACTATGGGGACCATCTGTACTAAGTTGCAAGTTGATTTGACTTCAACTTCAACAAAAACTACCTTGACCAAAAACTTTAATCTTAAGCGTGACAGAGTAACAAACAGACGAACGGACGAACAGACAAAGGAACGCTACGATGCACAGACTGAAAAGCATAATGCCTCTTAGTGGGACATAAAATATATTGGCTTTTCCTATTGTTTGAGTAAATAGTTCTTTACTGGTAGACTTGCAATAAATAACATCTTACCATTTTTGAAATTCTTTTTCCCAGTTAACAATAAGTGAGACTGGCATTACAATGAGTACTGACTTGACTTTGTCCATATCAAACAATCCTGACAGGAACGATATAACCTGTATAGTCTTACCAAGTCTACAAAATAAACAAACAATCATTCTTTACACTCTACCATCAGTGGACTTTTGTGACGTATTCCAGTGTAAATATTTTCTAATTTTTAATTTGTTTAGATGAAATCATTTGCATAAGGTCATTGAATTCATGATTTTTATAAAATTGGAGTGGGAAATTAAAATAAACTTCACAATACCAAATATTGCATAAGACATTTCAAACATTGCTTAAACATTGCTTAAACAGCACAGCTGACATTTCCACAATTTTGATAGTACTTTATCTTGTATCAAAAATATTTTCTATGTAAATAATTCCAAAACAAATATACCCCATATCATCACCAAGAATTCCTCCCTTTCGTTTCTTATGTAAACCCCACATCCATAAGACAGCCTCTTTCTGATGATCATACAACTTTTCAAACAACTCTTTGTACATGAAGTAACCATTCCCAACATGCACCATTCCATTATTCTCCTCATCATTTCCTTCTTCTTCATTGCCATGTTCTTTCAGGTATTGCTGAAATAAAACAAAATTTGACAGTGTAAAATTTAAAATAAAATAAAATGATGTAAAATGTGTTATATGATAGGTGTTTCTTGCAGGACATCAATTTCATGTACAAATTATTTAAAAATCCATAACCATGTGAAAAGGAGAAACTTTGAATATCTTTTTATAGAAATCATTATTTCAGATGTTTATTTTCATATTATCCAATAATAGCCACAATGAAAACTTTTGAAATGTGATCTTACCTCCATTTTAGCCACTTTCTTTGCTAATTTTTCACTGTGACAGATGGTTAAAGCTTGTCTATTTAAATCCAGAGCAGCTTTGACTTTTCCATCACCAATCAGCTGTTTGGCCTCCATAACTAGCTTATTAAATTTCTCCTGGTCATTCTGATTATTCTGTGATTTCCCTGGTGTCTTCATCTCACTTGGTTTAACGTCTTCATTTGATCCATGTTCTACAATCAGACAAAACATTATGATTTAGGTAATGATGTACCATTGCCCACTTTAAATTGAAAAAAAAATTTTGTATATACATCCACAACATATCCCCATTTCCTCAATCTTTTCAAATTCAAATTAGATGTGTCGAAACAACACGAATAGCCCCGTCTCAAAAAGATGAAAAACTGCAATTTCAACAACACATGCGGACAAAAACATGATGGTAGTCTCACATATCAAAAATCAACTCAAAATTTGAAGGTGTATAGAAAAAAAGTCTGTATAATTGTGATTTTCAACAATTTATCAAAGTCCAAAGTCCTTAATTTTGACAAAAATGAGCGGAGCAGAACCTAATTTAAACTTGATCTATAACTCATCATGGTTATCTCACATATCTAAAATCAGCCCAATATTTGAAGGCGTTTAGAAAAAAAGTCTGTATAATTGTGATTTTCAACAATTTATCAAAAGTCCAAAGTCCATAATTTCAACAAAAATCAGTGGAGCAAAACCTAATTTAAACTTTATCTATAACTCATCTTGGTTAACTCACATACCAAGAATCAGCCTAATATCTGAAGGCGTTTAGAAACAAATCTGTATACATTTTTTTATTGGTGATCTTCAACAATTTATCAAAGTCCAAAGGCCGTAATTTTGGTCAGAATTAGTGGAGCGGAACAAAACTTAAACTTGATTGTTAACTCACATACTAAATATTAGCCAAATATCTGAAGGTGTTTAGAAAAAAAGTGGTTTGTTGTGGAATGACAGAATGACGAAATGACAGAATGACGGAATGACGGACAAGGGTAAACTATATGGCTCCAACAACTTCGTTGCGGGGCCATAAAAAACCTGTTATAATAACATTCAAGCATGCTGATAATTTGATATGCATTTTTCCAGAAAAAAATTATGAAAATTACTATCAATTTTTAGTTGAAAAGATTTGAAATCTATCGTTTAGAAGATTATCTGTAGTTATGTCCTATATGCCATTGTCAAATAGGCAATCATTTACATACATGTAGTACAACATCAATATCTCATACAAGATCATGTTATCTTCTATTCATTCTATTTATAACTCTAAGACTTACCACTGTTATCTACATCTGCTTTATTTTCGACATTTTCTTTGATATAAGCCTGGAAAATTATGTATGTAAATGATTAATGTATATATGGTTCATAAGTGTTTCTCATTTCTCCTTTTTTGCATATAGATAAGAACGTCAGTTTTCCTGTTTGAATGGTTTGACACTAGTCATTTTTGGGGCCCTTAATAGTTTGCTGTATGGTATGAGCCAAGGCTTCGATTTGAAGGCCGTAATTTGACATATAAAGGATTACTTTTATACATTGTGACTTAGATGGAAAGTGGTCTCTTTGGCACTCATACCATATTGTCTTATTTCTATAAATGTAAATACTGGTGTCAGGAGAGAGTAATCTTATTCCATCAAGTTGTTTGACATCCAATAGTCCATCTACTGTACATATATAGACGACTCCAAAACTGATGTTCCATTTACTTTATTGTGGAAATGCTTGTAATTTTCAGACCCCACCATAAAGCAATGTAATTTTTATCACTTTTAAATAATAACCTCTATCTTTTCTATTTTCTTTGCCAACTTTTCACTGCTATATATTTTCATGGCCTCTCGATATAACTCTAAAGCATCCTTTAAGTTGCCTTCATCAGTGCATAGTTTTGCTGTTTGAACAAGTTGATTGAAACTCTCTTGATCTTCCTGGGAAACAGATTTTTTCTTATGTGTCTCTGACGGAACATTGGATTTTTGTTCATTCGATGGTTTGTGTTCTGAAACAAAGTAAACAATGTTACATAGTGTTATACAATGTATATAAATGAGTCATTTTCTAAGAGGTTTTTTCAGCATTAACATCTGGCTTATTGTACATATAAAGCTACTAGGAATTCAAAAAGATATGTTTTATTTCTAAACAAGAGGCTGTCACAACGACAGCAAACCGGATTTATTTACATTTATTTGTGTCCTGGCAATATCACAAGAACCATTACTGATGAATGGTGAAAGTGAAAATCATCAGTATCAAATTTGACCTCCATTTTGTCATCAGTATCAACATTTTGAAATAATAATATTTGAAAAGCTTAGATTGAATGGTTCATGAGTAAATGCAACAAAGTGAATGGAAACGCCATTTTACGATCTTTCAAGAACCATAACTCCTGAACAGTAAAAGTCAAAATCGTCATTATGGAACTTGACCTCTATTTTGTCATCAGTAACAACATATTAAAATTTCAAAAGCTTTGGATGAATGGTTCATGAGAAAATGCACGGACACGACGGGAAACACCATTTTTCAATCTTTCAAGAGCCATAACTCATGAACGGTAAAAGTCAAAATCGTCATTATTGAACTTGACCTCCATTTTGTCATCAGTAACAGCATATTAAAATTTCAGAAGCTTTGGTAGAACAGTTCATGCATAAATGCACGGACACGACTGGAAACTCCATTTTTCAATCTTTCAAGAACCATAACTCCTGAACGGTAAAGGTCAAAATCGTCATTATTGAACTTGACCTCCATTATTTCCTCAGTAACAACATATTAAAATTTGGGAAGCTTTGGTAAAACAGTTCATGAGTAAATGCACGGACACGACTGAAAACTCCATTTTTCAATCTTTCAAGAACCATAACTCCTGAACGGTAAAAGTCAAAATCGCCATTATTGAACTTGACCTCCGTATAGTTGTCAGTAATAACATATTAAAATTTTAAAAGCTTTGGTTGAACGGTTCATGAGTTAATGCACGGACAACATTTGATTGCCGCCTTTCAAGAACCATAACTCCTGAACGGTAAAAGTCAAAATCGCCATTATTGAACTTGACCTTCGTATAGTTGTCAGTAATAACATATTAAAATTTTAAAAGCTTTGGTTGAACGGTTCATGAGTTAATGCACGGACAACATTTGATTGCCGCCCGCCCGCCCGGCCGCCCGGCCGCCCGCCGTACATCCCCAAATCAATAACCGACATTTTTGTCACAAAAATCCGGTTAAAAATCAAATTATATCAAATTCATAGACTATCTCCGTATTTCTGCTTGGGGGAATAAACAGGCTGTTGTGATCTGCTCTCAATGGGAGTGCCAGGATGATACCAATACCAATGTGGAAAAGGACATGTTATAACCTATAATCAAATAACTTTAACAGCAATCAAATCTTTTAATAAATGGCTACTTTTGATATATCTAACATTTAAATATTCTCCTAAATTTTCCCCAATCAATATCAATCTAAATTATTATGTCTAAGGCTAGTTTTCTTTTGACTGCTGCATAATGGTCTACGTTTTTTTTTTAATTAAAGAAGTAACATATACTTTACACATATAAAACTTTTGAAAAAAAAATGAAAAAATATAGGATGACTGCTACAATAAAAATTAAGACAGACATCATCAGAACCTATATATATTGATTTTATATTCTATGAAGTATATTATCATGATTATATGAGTGTAACTGTATACAATACCTTCGGTAACATTTTGATCACTTGACAACTTCTTTCCTTCTGTTTCATTTAAATAAATCTGTAATAAAGAATATATGTGTAAATGTACAAAAAATTTGAGAAATAAGACAAACATTGACAAATATAAATCTGAAAATCATCTGGACATGAAAGTTGGTAGCATAAATGAAGCTTTAGAGTATGATAAATACAAGACAAGTGAAACAGTATATATACATAAATAAAGCAAGAGTGCACACGCTGAAATGTCTCGCCTTCTTTACTAATCATTGATATTATGTTGATAGACCTAAATATAAAGCTTTATTACAACTGTCACATAAACTCAACATTAACCAAGAAAACAAAACATTGACCAATGAACCATGAAAATGAGGTCAAGGTCAGATGAACCATGCTAGGCAGACATGTACAGCTAACAATTCTTCAATACAACAAATATAGTTGACTTATTGCTTATAAATTAAGAAAAACAGACCAAAACACAAACACTTAACACTTAGCAATGGACCGTGAAAATGAGGTCAAGGTCAAATAAAACCTGCGTAACAGACATATAGATCATAAAATATTTCCATACACAAAATATAGTTGACCTAATGCATAAAGTATTTGAAAAATAGACCAAAACTCAAAAACTTAACTTTGACCACTGAACCATGAAAATGAGGTCAAGGTCAGATGACACCTGTCAGTTAGACATGTACACCTTACAATCATTCCATACACCAAATATAGAAGACCTATTGCATAAAGTATAAGAAAAACAGACCAAAACACAAAAACTTAACTATAACCACTGAACCATGAAAATGAGGTCAAGGTCAAATGACACCTGCCAGTTGGACATGTACACCTTACAGTCCTTCCATACACCTAATATACTAGCCCTATTGCTTATAGTATCTGAGATATGGACTTGACCACCAAAACTTAACCTTGTTCACTGATCCATGAAATGAGGTTGAGGTCAAGTGAAAACTGTCTGACGGGCATGAGGACCTTGCAAAGTACGCACATACTAAATATAGTTATCCTATTACTTACAGTAAGAGAGAATTTAACATTGCAAAAAATCTGAACTTTTTTTGTTCAAGTGGTCATTGAACCATGAAAATGAGGTCAAGGACAATGGACATGTGACTGACGGAAACTTCGTAGCATGAGGCATCTATATACAAAATATGAAGCATCCAGGTCTTCCACCTTCTAAAATATATAGCTTTTAAGAAGTGAGCTAACACCGCCGCCGCCGCCGTAGCCGCCGCCGGATCACTATCCCTATGTCGAGCTTTCTGCAACAAAAGTTGCAGGCTCGACAATAAAATCTTTCATTCAGCTTTATTCAAGTGCAGTGTTTGAAGTTACAACCACCTATCCATTTCACAAAAAGAAAATCTCAAGTTACATTTTCACTGACAGCCGTTTATTCCTATGTATCCTTATAATGATGGTTTTCCTGATAAACAGGGGCACCAAAAAGTGTAAAACTCTTTCCAGATGGTTATTTAACTTTTATAAAAGTGATGTCATTTCCACCATACCTACGCAAGAGGAATAAAGATGGTGTTAATTCTTTTATCAAGTTTTTTTTAAACTTAAAATTCTCATGAAATTCTATACTTTATCTAAATGAGTTCTCAATGAAAAGAAGCTGAAGTCTTTTATTTTCACCCTAAGTTAGAATAATAAGAGTTGCTTGTGACATAAATTACTTCAATCTTGGTTATTTTCTTAGCCAGCTTGTCATGGTCTGGGTTTATTTTCAAAGCTTCTCTGTACAGTTCTAAAGCATCTTTTATTTTTCCCTCATCTGTGTACTGTTTGGCAGTCTGAATCAGCTGGCCAAATATTTCTTTGTTATCTTCTGAAATGTTTTCTTTGGAAGGAGTTCCTCCTATTGACTCAGGTTTTGTTTCTATAAAATGCAACACATTTGTTATTTGGAAAACAAGGCCATGTACACATTATATATTACACATTCCCTTTACTCGATAATGCTTATGAAATGTTAGTTTAATTCACTTATTTCAGCTATAAAAAGCAAATTTAATCTACGAAAATATTAAATTATTTATTACATTTTTTATATCAGATTCTTAAACATATCATTTCTACCTGTTTTTGCTTCATCAGTTCGTTTTTGTTGCTCTTCGTTTTCTTTTAAATATACCTTGAATAAATGAAAATAAAATTGTTAAATGTTAACCAATGGGGTGCTTCAAAAGAAAACTTGAAAACATTCTAAAACTCATACTTCCAGCCCGTTGTAAACAGGTATACTGAAATTTGTGTTGAATGAATCAATGAATGAATGAATGAATCTTTATTGCAAAAGCATAGACATGCTATGGCAAAATTAACAACATATATTACATAATATAAAACATGTTAATGAGTATTATGATCTGGACAATAGTCAAAATTACCATGAAATTATCTGCCACACCCCCATAAGGAGTTTCTAACTCTTTAAAATGTAAAAACATATTAGGAAAAGTCCCCATATTTGTTTCAACTGTCAACTGATTGTTTCAAATCCAGATGCTTTTTGCTGGAAAGGTCTTCAAAGTATTCAATAAATGGAAAATGTTGGAATGAATAACATTGTTTCCTGTCAGATATAAAACAAAATCCTTTATTCACATAACAAATGTTAAAATAAAACTTAAAGATATAAATACCTCTATCTTGGCTATTCTCTTAGCAAGTTTGTCATGACCAGGATTAATTTGTAACGCTTCTCTATAAAGTTCTAATGCATCTTTTATTTGACCCTTTTCTGTGTATTGTTTGGCTGTTTGAATGAGCTGGCTAAATATTTCATTATTGTCATCTGAAATGCTCTCTTTATGAGCAGTGTCTGCCTTTATTGTACCTGTATTCAAAACAAGTAATCTAGATGTACTCAAATCAATTGTACAATACATAGTTATTACAAAAATTTGAAACACACAAAAATTCTATCTAATTGACTTCTCACTACTCAAATTTAATATAGAACTAAAGTTAATCATTAATCACCTATACATTCAATCCATACTTTCAAATTCCAAATGATGCTTGAATAAACAAATTCATAAGGGTTCCGCAGAAACCCAGTGTCTCACCTACTTCTGCTGTTTAAAATCGCAGGCTCAACAAAAATGAGGGAAAAAAAAAAAAAAAAAATATTCCTTTCAATACTATCTTTTGATTGAAAGAAGCTTCTGTCCATGTTTGGTAAAAATCCAGGATAGTTTATGAATCTTATAAATGTTTTAAATCTTTAACTGCAGACTGTATGTAATGTTAACTGGAAGAAAGGAACGTAGGATCGCTATGTCTTGCTTTTTCGACAAAAGTCAAAGGGATGACAAAAATAACTGATTTCATGTTAAGACTACCATTGTAAAAATTTATCACTAATGGTAAATATAATAAATAATTGTCATATTTCCTAGTGGTTGAACAATAAGATAAACTTGAAAAGTCACAGGAATTCATTGTCAGATGACTTTAATGGGACATAAAAAGAAATCTTTATCTGCAAAACATCTTGGACATTCTTTATGTTACTTCTCAAGACCAAACATAAATCTAATGCATCTTTATCTTTATTTCGTTTTACATATAAGATTTATAACAACAACAACTCTTTATCTTGAACTGTATTTCCAGACTGACCTTGACTCTTAACATTTCCTGTACCTTGATTACCACTGGTCTTTAAAAACATCTAAAATCAAACAAAATAAATCTCAAGATATAATGATTCATTACAAAATATCATGCTCACTTGAATGGAAGAATCTTTATCATTAATAGACAATTTGCATTTTTTGTAGAATTCAATAAAAGTTGAGTACATAAAGACTTTATTTTGCGATTTGAAATCTATTTTCAAGGACATACAATGTTGTAACGCAATTGAAAAACTACCATATGATCTAATATAAATATTCCAGACAATTTGAGAAAAGATTAATGATTTTCAGCAGTATTACATGTATTCATTAAATTCATGAATCCTTGTCTCATCTTATAACAAGAATGTGCCTCAAGTACAAGGATGCCCCACTCACACTATCATTTTCTATGTTCAGTGGACCGTGAAATTGGGGTAAATCTAATTTGGCATTAAAATTAGAAAGATCATATCATAGGAAACATGTGTACTAAGTTTCAAGTTGATTGGACTTCAACTTCATCAAAAACTACCTTCGACCTAAAACTTTAACCTGAAGCGTGACGAACAGACTGACAAATGGACAAACGAACGAACAACAGACACACAAACCAGAAAACATAATGCCCCTCTACTATCATAGGTGGGGCATAAAAATGTCATACAATATACACAATGTAGTGAATAACTTCATGTTCTCTTAAGTGCTGACATTTGGAACCATGTCATTTCAACTTGAGGTACATTTGAATACTGTAAACTAACTTAATTTCGCGAGCGATTTATTTTCATGACTTTCGCGAGTAGAAAATGAACGGGAAATTAAATCGTCGCGAATATGTATAACTTGGATATTTCCTTATCAAACCACATCAAGTAAATTAAAGAAATCGCGAAATTAAATCGCCGGGAAATTGACTATAGCTAGCTGGTGATAAACGCGAAAATAAGTTGGTTTACAGTAACCTTATATTAATTACAGATACAACACAAGACATCATTAAACATGTTAAACGGATATTTTTTTAGAGATACAAATTTCCATACTTCAAACAAATTCGATTGGTTATTCCCAGAAAATAATTTTCAGGATCCTTTATTAAACTCAAAATGCGTCTTTCCATTTCTGTGTAACTAGTTTTTTACCTAATGCAATTTGAATGACTTCAAAGGACTTATATTCTAATTTTGATTTTGTTGGGGGATTAAAGTTTCATAGTGATACATATAATAACAATTGATAGAACTCTATAAAATACCTCCATTTTGGTAATTTTCCTGGCCAGTTTTTCATTGTGATGTATCTTTAAAGCTTCCTTGTTTAAGTCCAAAGCCTCTTTGATGTTACCTTGCTCCACTAGATTTCTAGCACCAGATATCATCTGATTGTAGATCTCTTGGTCCTCTCCAGACAGGTTCTCACCAGGAGAGTCTGTAGGACTTGACCTGTCGCCTTTAATATAAGTGAAAATGTCAATCAGTCATAAAAAAAAACTGGCTGTAATAAGCATTTTAATGTACTGTTTCTATTGTATGTGACTGTTGTAAATATTTGCATTCCCTATAAATATTAATTTAAATATAACATTGTTTGATTTAAAATTTTAAGTGTTGTGAATCTTTAAAGTCTCAATCTTGCAAAATCTATAGAGGCAGCCATAGTGTTGTTCATTTGCCTCGACTTTGTAGTTGCAAATTTACCATATTCGTCAAACCACACAAATTTACGTGCCTGCTACATAATCTGATGTGCTTATATCTTTATTAATATGTTATTTTTATGAGTAATCTAACAAAAGAATAGTATTTTTTTTTCTTTTTTAAAAGCTCATGATTGTTTTTTTAATCTCGTATACAGATATAACTAATAATAAATGTGAACAAGTGGTAGATTTTTCTGAAACCAAATACTTTATTTTACAGGTTTTGTGAATTTTTCTAAAACCAAAAACTTAAAAGATCAAGGTGCAAATAAGTAGAGGGTTAATTACTATAGTTACCACTATCTTTATCTTCACCTGTTTCTTTAAGGTAGGCCTGCAAAAACATCAACATGTTATTCAATTAAATCTTTAAATATTATCAGATTATAAGATATTTTTATACAATGTAAGATGATTTCTGACCAACAAAATACCAGGTAAATAAACTTAAGTCTAGTCAACATTAAATGTAACACAAGTATTAATGTTATCTTCAGAAATGCTTTCAGAGCTGATGGATTCTATTCCAAGAGACAAAAATAACATCAAGGGAAAATAAGAAACATATCAAGAGATTTAAACAGCAAAATAATTCACTATTTTCAACAGGTTTATAAAGGAATGTAACTGGATTTACTGACAGCTTCAAAATACTTCTTAGTAAACACAGCTGTTAAGTCTGTCCAACACATACCTCCATCTTTGCGATCTTTTTGGCTAGTTTTTCATGGTAGTGCATCTGAAGTGCCTGTCTGTATAAATCTAAGGCCTCCTTTATTTTTCTTTCTGCTGTTAATTGTTTAGCATTTGTGATCAACTCTGTAAATATTTCCTGTTCTTCTTGACTCATTTCTGGAAAATGAAAAAAAAAAAATTTCCTTATTCCCATGATTTTCACAGATATAGAGTTGTGCTTTTTTTAAATTCTTTTTGTAAATGTACATTCTTTTAAGCACCTCTTGTTATACAAGTAAAATTTGTAAAATGAATAGTTGAGTCAATAAAAAGAAAGTTTAACAATGTCACTTACTGACTTAGTAATGTGCCTTCATTAGTCATGAATTCTTTTTGTTTATTGTCTTTCCAGAAATTTTGTATTATAGTAAACCTTTGAACGTCTCTGTTAAATGTGTTCAGAACCTGCCAAGACTAAAGTGATTTTTACCAGGCTTGACATAATTTGGTATTATATGTATATAAACTGTTGAGAGAATATTTGGGAAATAGTACATCAAATATTAAATGTTGTTTCATTATTAGCATTTGAACACAGACATGCTTGTGTTATTGGGAACAATTATAGAATGTATTGCTTTCCATTAAAAAAAATCTATTTGTTGTCTAATTTCTGAGAGAACAGTTTGAAAGTATTGAATGCTAATTTTGAAAATACTTGATGCCAGATTGTGGAAAACAAAGATTAAACAATTTAAATCCTGACGTGGTTATCATAGACAGATATATGATACACATGATACATGTTAAACTACCTTTAGTATCCTGTGATATTGTTACTTTTGATAAAACATCCCCTGTTTCTTGTACTTCCTGGTCCATTATTCTAAAATATCAAAAAATCATATTTAATGTTGAGCCATTTGTTTTTGAGGACATGTGGTATAATGAATAAAGGTTATTATAGTCATAAAAATTTATTTTTTCTGAAAAAATACAGGCATACGACAGGTTTTGAACATCAGCTATTTTCATATAGGTTGATCATGTAAAAATAAACTTATACTCTGTCAATCTTTGGTAAGGTTTTAACAGTAACTGAGAGGTAGATAAATTGAACAGATTTAATATATATACACTCCTTTGAAATAAATTTCACATTCATTTGTAAATTGTAGTCAAATTTTATGATGCTTTTTCTGGCATATTTTCTGGCATACAAATGTATATATATATCTAGATAATAAAACCTTATTACTATAGCTCCACTATTACTGGAAATGTAAGTAGCCTTTCAAGACATCATAATTATCAGTCAAGGGTCTAACTTAAATAAGTTATCAGAGAAAAATAACATGCATGTGTTATTACAGACACTTTCATGAGTTGTCTACTCTTTTTTCCGTTATCTGTAATAACATAATTTTGTTAATAGTTAAATAAATCATAAATATTTAATGTGTAATGAGCACTTGGGAATTCTTAAAACTTTGCGCAGTAGCTTAATATATTACCTTGATAACTAATTTTCTAATTCCATTAAAACAATTTTGATCATCCATGTTAAACCAATGAGACAAGGCTTTTAAGGACACACTAAGCTGTAATAAAATTGTTGAAGGCCGTACGGTGACCTATAGTTGTTAATGTCCGCATCATTTTGGTCTCTTGTGGACAGTTGTCTCATTGGCAATCACACCACATCTTCTTTTTTTATATTAGTTATTACAAGCATGTAACTTACTATATATATATATGAGAGTAAATGAGACACTTGGAATCTTGCGCAGTGCCTCATTACAAGCTCTGATCACCATTTCTTACAATGAATTGAAATACATTGTTATGCAAGTTAGAGCAAAGCCTTTAAAGAGATATAGAGAAGCTGTAATAACACCCTTTGGGTTATTGCAGGAATATATTTTCTGTAATAACATAGGTGTACTATGCATGATTGGTAAACTATGAGCTGTTATATCTTTGCAAAGATAAGTATACTTAACGAAAATTATAATATCAATAGAACTTCAGAAAAATTTAACAAAATAAAGGTTGTATATTTTCCCTTTGGAACATGTAACATACAAATGTACATGTTATCACAGTTTTTTGATATTTTAGCCGACAATAACAACATGTATGTTATTTTTCTCTAATAACTTATTTAAGTTAGACCCTTGACTGATTATGTAACCGGAGAGCATGAATTTCATTACAAATTGTTTGTCTCCATTGGGACTCAATCCCAGGACTTCTGTGTTACAAGGCAGTCTGTTAACCGACGGAGCTAAAGAAGAACTTCCTTAGGCCTAAAATAAAATTTCAATTGTTTGGCATTGCCGCCCGACCCACTGAAAATCTTGCCGCCCAAATAATTTTATTTGCGTTTCAGAATTTTTAAATTTTTTTTTTAAGAAATTGTGCCGGAATTTGATCGTATCCGCCGAGTTTGTTCCTGGCTTTACTTATTTCAAATCACAATCTTAAAAGCGCTTGTCTTACACTGTATTGGGAGCAAACATTTAAATGACATGGAATAGAAAAAGTCTGCCAAAAGTAATGTCAAAGAGGCCGGCAGGGGAAAGCATCTCCCTATGCTGGGGGTCTCATTGGGGAGTTCCATTCCCGGATCCCGCTTACTGTTTTGTCAGATTCCCGTATCCAGCTTACACTATGTACGTAAGCAATTCTCTTTTTTTTGTCATTTCCCAGGTCCCGCTAGACCTTATTTCCCGTTTTCACGACACAATAATTTGACTTTCCTGTGTCACGCTTACCAAAAATCGGCAATCCTGCGTCATGCTTAGACCCCAATAAGACCCACTATGCTGCAATGCATTGGTTAAGGGAGATGGATTTTATAAAAAAAATCTAATTTTCAGCTATTCTTTGAAAGAATTGTTCTGAGAGACCTTGTAGAGGACTCAAATTTTATCTTTTGTAAAGCAGAAACAGATGATTTCTGCTTGACTTTGTCGCTTCATGAGATAGAAGTTTTTCACTTGGGACATCACAGAACAAATACATGTATGCGTGGCTCTTATATTTGTTGAACTTATTAAATATTTGAAATTTATCATTGACAAATTTTCCTTTGAACCAGAGAACAAAGTATCTACTATAGTCAGAACCACAATGATGCATTCAAGATAATTATGGCTGTAAGCACCAAAGCTTAAAGACCAAACTGGTCCCAGATTTACAGGTTTATAGTAGTTTTGTACCAGTAGATGCTAGCCTGGTACAAAACATACATATTTTAAAGATTCTTGTGTCAATTGAAGTACTTCCCCCTTGTCTTGCCTTTCTTCTTAACATGAATAAGATATTAATTCTTAAAACATAAAAGATACTGACAGAAACATATTTATAAATGTATCTAGTGTATTGGTGATGAATAAAATCCCCTCCTTTTCCACAATTCTAAGGGCTCATTAATTTATCTGTATTCATGTAATGCATGTCCAGATTTCTGTTAATCAAACAAGCATTACAACCCATAATTTATTTATCTGCAAAAATTGTCTGTCCTGCTGCATATTTCCATTTTGAATTTATCATACGTTTTAAACCTAGCCCTGAAAAAACTTGCACTTGGATAATATTAGTATAAACACCATGTCTATGTGCCAACCTTCCAAATTTTTAAATATTTTGCTATCCTAATTTGGTACAGATCCTTTATCATCAAAACTTATCAGGGGCAGTAGGCGTGTTTGTATGGTAGTTTGTCACACCTTCCATGTATGATTACTAGCCTCTAGGTATTGGTTTGAGGCCTAGTTGGGCAGTTGCAAAATTAGGTTTGATTTTCATGTCATTTGTGATAAGGTTAGTCAGTTTCCTCCCGCAGGTTGGCGTTTTCCTTCAAGTACTACGGTTTAGTACTCCACTAAAAGTGACTGCCATGAAGTGATGTTTATAAAACCAAAGCAAACAATCGAAGTTTTAAATCTTTGTCCATTTGTACAAGGAGCCGTAGTGGTTGAGCCTTTTAACTTATGGTAATTTTACCAAACTGTGACCACAACTTCAAGATGTGACATCAGGCCTCTGTTCAATGGGCAGTGCCACAATAAAAGTTAAAATTTCACGTCATACATTTTATATGGTTAATTTGTCAGTTTCCTGCCTCAGTTCTGTGTTTTTTTCTGAGTACTTTGGTTAACTCTGCCAATAAAACTGACTGTCTTACATGAAATTATCCATATGATGTAGAATGTGACATTGACGGTTGACCCCTTTCAAAGAAACCACCAGCATGTACACACAACAATGCTGCAATGCTTTAGACAACATTGATCTGGAGACTTCATGATTTACATGTATAAAGCTTTTAAATGTAAAAAAAAAAAAAATCCCTACCTACCTACCCACCTGCTGATAGTGTGGGTCGGCAATGCCAAACAAACAATTTTTTAAGGGTTTAGTCTTAGCTAAACTGCTTACATCTGACTAAGTATTTACCACATTTGTTAAGGGAAAGCATTTCCCCCATCTCAAAAGACATCATACCATTATGACTCTGACAACACATACCCTAGCTAGAATTCCTTTCTAACCACCATGGGTTTTGTAGTTGGGGGGGGGCCAATGTAACTGGAGTGCATGAATTCATTACAACACATTTGTTAAGGGAAAGCATTTCCCCCATCTCAAAAGACATCATACCATTATGACTCTGACAACACATACCCTAGCTAGAATTCCTTTCTAACCACCATGGGTTTTGTAGTTGGGGGGGGGCCAATGTAACTGGAGTGCATGAATTCATTACAAAATTGTTTAATTCCTCAAGGACTCGAATCCGGGACCTAGGTGTTACAAGGCAGCTTGTTAACCGACTGAGCGAAAGAAGTACTTCCTTAGCTCAACTGTTTCCGGCTGACTAAGTACATGTAATGATGTATCTACCACATTTTCTAAGGAATGCAATCCCGTCACAAATACTTATACAACTATTCGGAAAGTACAATTTTCATAAATCATTCCATCAAATGTTAAAATACAACTTACAAGCAAGGACCGAAGCTCATGAAGTGGGTCTCATTGGGGTCTAAGGGTGACGCAGGATTGCTGATTTTTTGTAAACATGGTAAACGTGAAAGTCAAAATTATTGTGCTGTGAAAAGAGGAAATGAAGTCTAGCAGGAAATGGGAAATTACAAATAAATGAGAATTGCTTACGTACATATTGAAGTTGAATACTGGAATCTGACGAAACAGTATACGTAACCAGGATCTGTGATCCGAACCCCCATGAACTCCGCAATCAATTAAATTTGGAAGGTCTGAAAGGAAGTTGGCTTAAATAGGGCATATATGAACTAATGCTTTTGATATATTTCATTAGAAATTTGCCATTACGAAGATGTTCTTCCTCATTTACTGATTTAGTAAAAAATTATGTCTCAACTCATTTTTTTTTTTTTTTTTTTTTTTAGACAATTGGGTAAATGACAGCAGTCATAAAGGTGCTTACTCTATAGATTTTGCGTTGAGTGTATATGGATTTAATATGTCTGGTTGATTAAAACAAATTTTAGCAAAAGTATTTGCGCCAGACTGATATTCACATTTTCTGATGTTATTTTTCGTTTTTGAAAGTTCCGCCAACAGGAAGTGACGTATTCTAATCCTTGTTTTGCTCGAAATCAAGTTGATTTATCGTGCAAACAAGTTTTGCATGATGGTTATTGTTTTTATATAGACACAAACATTAACAGGCGAATAAAACAAAACACTAGTCCCATATATTATCAAGAATGACCAATAAACTTTACAGGAATGTGAATTAAATATCCGGAAATATATTTTCCGTCATTGTTTTTCTTACAGGTGCTCTCTTTTTTTAAAGTTAAAAAAGTAATATTCTTGGAAAAAAATAAAAATACGAAGGATTTCTGCAGTCATTTCTGACAAGGACTTTGATAGTCCTACTAAAAAAATCCCATGATTCTAACATTCAGATTTTAATGAATTTCACATGTCTGAATCAATCTCTTTGTGTATTCTGAGGCTTGAAATAGAAAATGATCACGAAATCCCAAAATCTTTCAGTTACTGTGGTAAGCTAATGTTCATAAAATAACTGAATATTTAAAGAAGTAAAAAAATCTGTCCCACATTTGATATGAAATTGACTGTAGGCTTCCATGTCTTTGTATCCAATATATGTAAAAAAACAATTTAGAAGAAGTGGTATGATCATGATGATTGCCAATGTCTATGGGACAACTCTCCACAAGAGACCAAATGACACAGAAATTAACAACTATAGGTCACCATACGGCCTTCAACAATGATCAAAGCCCAAACCACATAGTCCGCTATGAAGGGCCTGAAATGACAATGTAAAACAATCCAAATAGGGAAAAACTTAAGGGCAATATTTATGTACAAAAATGAACGAAAAAACAAATATGTACATGTAACACATACACAAATGAGAATCCAGGTCCGTTCGCGCCCATTCACATTTGCACCCACTCATGTTCGCCCCCTTTCACTTTCGCACCCTACATGTTCGCACCCAAAGTCCGTTCGCACCCTACATGTTCACGCCCAATTTTAATTGTTTTTTGTTTGTAATCATGCAAGTTTTGGCAAGAGTATTCTTGTTGTCATTGTCTTAAAATAAAGTGAGACAGCATTTTTTTTTGTGTTGAATAAATCTTAATCGTGTTTTGGATAGTGTATTGTTAAAAGAAAATATAATCCTTTCTATAAATAAAGTGGGATTCTGTCAACGTTTTATTTTGTGTCGAATAACTCTTAATCATGTTTTGGTTCGTGTATTGCTATAACTTTGTTTCATTGACTTGTTTCAAAACAACTAAGAGAGATTCTGGCTAGGTTTTTTTTTGTGTGTTGAATAAATTTTATCATGTTTTGGTTATAATAGTGTTTCATTGTTTCAGATCAAAGTTACCAAGCTGTCAAAAACAATTATCTTATGTGTTTTTCATTTAAAATCTTCAATGTTCATGATGTTTTACTCATACCAAGCTATAAATACATTCAATATTTACACCAAAGCAATTTAAAACAACAATCATGATTTCAAATTATTCAACTGGAATGTGAATTAAAATTGGGCGCGAACGTGTAGAGTGCGAACGGACCTTGGGTGCGAACATGAGAGGTGCGAACGTGTAGGGTGCGAAAATGTATTGGGCGTGAACGGACCTGATACCCACAAATGACAACTACTGAATTACAGTCTCCTGACTTGGGACAGGCACATACATGTCGCAATGTTAAACATGTAAGCGGGATCCCAAAACTTCCTCTAACCTGGGACAGTGGTACATGTATACCAGTACAATATAAGAACGAACTGAAAAAATCAGTTGAAAAATGCTTAACTCATCAAATAGATCAAAATACAAATCAGTTTCAAATTCCAGAAATACTACTTCTATTTGTCTGCATTACTGGACATCACAAAGGTTCCTGTAAAATTTTTAAATCTTAAACGAAAATGGCTGACGTCACAAATGGAAAAGTGATTGTTTTATGAAGTCATTAGTTCTTCAAGTACTGCAGATTCTCAACTAGTGATATGATCTATTGCTAAAATGTATCTTTTACAGACCTGCCACTTATCCCAATTGTCATGCTTTAATCCTTACCCTGATAACAGGATTGTAAAACAAGTCAAAATCTCGAGTTTTACAGGATCTTCACAAAAAATTTGTTGGTAACTGAATTTGAAGTATCTGACCAATCTGTAATTTTACTTATGACAAGTTAATCAATAGTAGAAGGTTGAAGACCTGGATCTTTCATACTTTGCATATACATGTAAATTGTTGTCAGTTTCCCTATCAAATGTCTGTTTTTTCTCCAGGCACTCCCCCCTTCATCCACCAATAAAAACTGCCCACCATTAAATAACCTAAAAGTGGTGTTAAACACACCAACAATCAATCATTTTCATTGTTCATTATTCAATGTTAAGTTTTCCTGGTTAAGTTCGTTTCTAAGAAAAAATAAACAATAGGTCAACTTATTTGGCTAAATGTTTGGTGTATGAAATGATTGTAAGGCTATATTGTTGCTGGAGCAATGATGATTTAAGCTACCAAAGAATTTTGAAAATTGTTAAATCTAATACACCTTATCGCTAATTCTGGCTGACCCGGCCACTTGAAATTTTGACGTCAACAACAATCACTTTTCCATTATGGCGTCACATATTTTGTTTTATGACATCAACATTTTACGGGAACCTGTGTGATATCCAGCAATAGCGGACAAATAGCGATAAGGTGTATACAACGTACTTTATAGCAAAGTAAGATCGCTATCAAAATTGGTATAAGGGAGACAACTTGTAATTTACAAGGCTATATATATAAACAGATGTCTAGTTTTGATGGACTTCTGCTGGCAGGTTACAATGCAGATCTCCATGTCTTACAACCTATAGAAACAGAATATGATTTTGTATTTAAGCACATGATATCCACATCTAGTAGATAAAGAATCTGATGTTTGTATTTCAGCATCAGATCTCCATAGTGCTAATATAAAATCTAGAGATACAGCATCATATGCTTCAGTTGTAAAAACATCAGGACCAAGTTCTAGTGAAGAAAAGTCGCCTGTAGAGTTGAACCTCACTTGTAGAGGACAGCGTGGCTTTGGTGACTTCACAATAGAATCTTATTTCTCAGGTAAGTTGTATAAAACAAATACTTGCATAGTTGTCATGGTTGTAGGCGAAATTGACTGTTCTGAGAAGTCACATTGGATTGTATTTTATCTGATACCATGGATACTTGTAAATCAAAAATTTTCAAATGTACTTTATCATGTTTATTGCAGTTAATAGTGTTTCATTTAGTAACCATAAGTGAAGTTTTTTTTTATGATATTTATTAGTACGTTAGTTATAAATTTGTGTCTCAAATAATGCAACAAATGGATGTAACCCATTTTTACACAACAACAAATGGATGTAACCCATTTTTACACAACAACAAATGAATGTAACCCATTTTAACACAACAACAAATGAATGTAACCTGTTTTTACACAACAACAAATGAATGCAACCCATTTTTACACAACAACAAATTAGGAAGGTTGTATTATGTTTATGGTGTGTTGTTTGTTGTTATCTTCAATAAGGAACTTTATCTGCCCTTTTTCACAAAACCTTTAAAAAAAAGTTGACAATTGGTATTGATGTTTAGGACTGTGGCTTTAACTGTTTCTTAGAAAAGGGGCAAAAGGAGTGGTGCAGGAAAATTGGTACCGTTAACATTATTTATCCTTATTTTAAAAAATCATCAGCTTTATAATAATTGAATTGATTTTGGCATACATCTTCAGGTTTCTAAGGTATGTGAGTCTCAGTGGGATTTTTGTGGTTGTGGAAAAACTACTTTTACATGGTTCATCATGTTCATGTGGTACACATAATCAAATAATTTAATTTTGGATGTAACGCGTCTTCTGATTGGCTGACGTTATTTTGTTATCAGCCCATAGACATAATTTAGTCATGTGACCGTGACGTCATCAACGTTTTTTCATTGTTTTCTACGGTTTAAAATGGAATTTAGAATTAAATTATAAGAAATGACTAATATTTTTTCTGTCTATTCGAAATAACATAAAAAAGGTGGTGCACACTGTTAAATAACCTGCTACGCGTGTTATTCAGTGTGCACCAAATTTTTTATGTTATTTCTTCATAGACAGAAAAAATATAACAGTCATTCCTTAAATAACTTTTGTGGTTTACTCATTCCATATTATATTCCTCTTATATCTGACTGGCTAATGTCTCCAACACTTACATATTAACTACAATATGTGAATTCAATTTTAAACCTACAAAAATAAATTATTCATATTTTCTACATTGCAGTGAATTTTGAAACCAAATCTGAAATGAAAGCAGCTGAAGATAAGACTGACAGGCATACTGAAGACTTTAGACCAATTAAAGATGGTCAGTCTCCTGGTCCATCATCAGATGACCACAGACCCGGTAGCAGTCAGAGTACAAGGCCTAAAAGTCATACACCACCACTGAAGTCTCCACATATGATATACTTTTATTCTGGAAATCCAATGGTAGAAAAGACTAGAGGAATACTTCATCTTTATAAAGACGAGTAAATATTTATTTCATTTTTTACTAGTTGAACATTTAATATCATTTTAAGTCATTTTTGTTGAGCTTGTGACTTTTGTCGTAGAAAGCTTGATATAGGGATAGTGATCCGGCGGCAGTGTTAGCTTACTTCTGAAAAGCTTTATATTTCAGAAGGTGGAAGACCTGGATGCTTCATACTTTGTATATAGATTATTCATGTTATGAAGTTTCCTTCAGTCACAGCTTACTTCTGAAAAGCTTTATATTTCAGAAGGTGGAAGACCTGGATGCTTCATACTTTGTATATAGATTATTCATGTTATGAAGTTTCCTTCAGTCCAATGTCCAATGTCCTTGTCCTTGTCCTTGTCCTCATGTTCATGGTTCAGTGACTACTTGAAAAAAAGATTTTTTGTAATGTTAAATTCTCTCTTATTATAAGCAATAGTATACAACTATATTTGGTATGTGCATACCTTACAAGGTCCTCATGGCTGTCAGAAAGTTTTCACTTGACCTTGACCTCATTTCATGGATCAGTGAACAAGGTTAAGTTTTTGGTGGTCAATAAGCAATAGGTCTAGTATATTTGGTGTATGGAAGGACTTAAGGTGTACATGTCCAACTAGCACTGCAGGTGTCATCTGACCATGACCTCAATTTCATGGTCAGTGAATATTGTTATGTTTTTGTGTTTTGGTCTGTTTTTCTTATACTGTATGCAATATGTCTACTATATTTGGTGTATGGAATGATTGTTAGATGTACATGTCTAGCTGGCAGATGTCATCTGACCTTGACCTCATTTTTATGGTTCAGTGGACAATAAATGTAATAAAGCTTTATATTTAGGACTATCAACATAATATTAATGATTAGTAAAGAAGGCGAGACATTTCAGCGTATGCACTCCTGTTATTAGAATTTGTTAATATTTTTATGTCCCTGCAACTTCGAAGTTGCGGGGCCATATAGTTTTAACCTTGTTCTTCATTCCGCAACAAACCATTATATGTTTTTTTCTAAACACCTTCAGATATTGGGCTGATTTTTAGTATGTGAGTTAACCACGATGAGTTACAGATCAAGTTTCAGTTAAGTTCAGCTGCGCTGATTTTTGCCAAAATAAAGGTTTTACGACTTTGAAAATTGTTGAAAATCACAGTTATTATTACATACTTGTTTTCTAAACAACCTTCAGATTTTGAGCTGATTTTGGATATGTGAGACTACCATTATGTCCACATGAGTTATTGAAATTGCAGATTTTTCAACTTGTTGAGACAGGGCCATTCGTGTCGTTTTGACACATCTAGTTTCTTATTGAGACATGTAGTTAACTTTTAGTGAATACTGCTTCAATAATGACACCAAATGTCTTTAAATTACATTTTTTATGTCAGTGCCTTTTATAGCTAACTATATATGATATGGGTTTTTCTCAATGTTAAAGGCTGTATGAGTGTCTATAATGGCTTACATCCACTTCATTTGATCTTTGGTGGGTAGCTGTTCCATTTGCAATCATAGCACATCTCCTGATTTCTATGTTGTCAATAATATATAAAAAAATGAAATATTTGGGCTGAATGTAATGTGCAGTGATAAATGAACACAGTTGGTCTTATGGTTCATTGATAAATGAATTAACTTTACTGTTATAAATTACATAATGGTCATAGGTACAGAGATAACCATATGCAATTATACATGTATAATATATTAACACTTGTGGACATAGTTCTTTAATTTCTATCAATATTATAGACCCATGTCATCCTTTCTTTATGAATTTCTTTCTCCGACCAGCTATTTCTGTTTCACCAGCTTTTTCCAATTTTCTGTCTTTCTTTGGAAAACCATTTCCTACTTGTTTTGCTTGAGCTTCTAGTTTAGTTTTGGCTTGTAAGTGTATGTCTCCTGGAATAAAACAATCAATTTTTATGTTAGAGACAGAGATGGGTCCGATTACTTTCAATGTAATTGATTAAATTACAATTACTTTGTCATTTGTACGATTAAATTAAATTAATGATTACATCATTTCTGAAAGTATCTGATTAAATTAATGATTACATTGGCAAAGTAATCATGATTACATCTGATTACAATGAATTTAAAAACAAAACATTTTGAATGATGTGGATGAATAAAAGTTTAATATAACTTTTTTGAGAACGTATTTTATTTGGTTCAATTATAAAATGATAACTTCAAATTAAACGTCATCTATTTAAATAAACACCAAATTTCACTACATATATATACATTACACTTTATCACCAATGATCTCTAAATTATTTTGAATTAAATTTTATAAAGATATATCATAATCAAGAGTTTTTTTGTTTGTCTTCTTACCTCTTTCATAATTTATATGTATTCCAAGTTGCAATTTATGGAAGTTTAAATATGGATGAAATA
This sequence comes from Mytilus edulis, assembly GCA_019925275.1. Lineage (NCBI taxonomy): Eukaryota > Metazoa > Mollusca > Bivalvia > Mytilida > Mytilidae > Mytilus > Mytilus edulis. The sequence continues at coordinate 13,511,621 of CM034360.1, read as the reverse complement.
AAGTAACATTTGTACCAGTTAAAACTATGTTAAATTTTAATAGAAATGTTTAATCAAATTGTAAACAATATGTATTAAAGTATTAAAAACCATTGCATTTTACACGTCCAGTCCAAATACAAAAAAAAGTTTAAACAACATATTTGTCCAAGTTTTAATTTAGTTTGTGCTAATTAGATAAATTTTCATGTCTGATTTATCTTTTCTCATATATATTTCCCTACAGCTATATATACTCAATTGGTAATTGCAATAAAAACAAACCTTAATTAGTCTCCTACCTGTCAATTCAAAGTTGACAAAAATTAACAAAAGATTATAATTCAGGGTTAAAGAAAAGTATTACTTGAGTATATAACAGTTATTATCAAATATTAATATGAAGATCAATATAAAACGATGAATATACATGTATTTACAATATCTTTTACCAAGATAAAAGGTTTATAATTGTATTATATGTCTCTGCTTAGGCTAATGATGACTTTTTAATACTGTAACAGTTTATTTTTTAATGAAGTAGACAAGCTTAAAGTAACCAAACCATTTTAGTATGTTAAAAAATTATCAAATATGAACAAAGGGATTCATTTATTGACCAAAAACACAATTTTAGATTTTTTTCATTGTAATCAGAATGTAATCAAAAAGTAATCATGATTACAGGGTATTTTGAAAAGTAATTGATTAAATTAAATTACATGTAATCAGATTTTTGGCTGATTAATGATTACACTGATTACTTGAAAAATTGTAATCAATTACAGCTGATTAACGATTACAATTACAATTACCCCAAGTCTGGTTAGAGAAAAGATTTACTGTACTGAAAAACAATTTGATATCAATTTAGCAGATGCTCTAGATCTGTTAATTGTTCTTTTCATTATAATAGACATGTTAGATACCATCAAGCTAAAATTGATCATGGATTAAATATTTTGACTGCTTTACAATATTTGAGAATTTTTTATTTGAATGCATGTATATTTTGGTGAAATAAACTTTTCATGAAAAAAAGTCCCTTCTTTTCCTTTTACCAGACTGACAAAGTTAAAACCTTATAAATAAAAGGAAAACCAGAAACACAGAAAAACACACACCTAACCCACATGTAGCAGAGCTGACAAATTCATACTTCTGGCTTCTGCTCTCTTCAGTTATAGATATAGCTGAATTTAATCATTAAAAGTATTTCAGTTGAAAAATAGGTGATGCACAACATGCACAAGGATCACTATAACATATTTGAGGTGCACTTTGATTTTTTTCTTTCATTTTTTAATGATTTCCAGATAAACTTGATGAGTATATATTTTAGAGAAAGAATATATAAAAGCAAAAAATAAAATATTAAATGTCTTTGAACTTCTATGTCAATTGGTCATTGGCAATTACACCACATTTTCTTTTTTACTATTTTATTCAGAAATGCTGGTTAAACATATAAATGAGTAAATAACTTACGTTTCACATATCTAGCTTCTGATATGCTGAGTATAAACACAGCAAAGATAACAACCAACAAAATTATTCTTGCCATTGACGGTTTGTCTGATGAAATGAAGATAGTATTAATTTTTAAAAGAGTAGTTGGTCACATCTGCATTAGGTTCTCAAGTTATTGAAATATGTTGCTGTTCCAGATGGACAATCTGATGACATTTAAAGAGATTTAATCCTAGTAAACTCTGACATATATACTTGTTTTTGTTTTATTTTTTTGTTTAAAATATATGTGTTAATACTATTTCTGGTTTATGAATTTTAAATTTTATAGAACTCAGATTATAAAAATAAAAAAAGGGAAATTACCTTACAAACTGCACTAAAAATGTAAACTGTATATAATCAATTATGATTTTTATATTTATATAGGTTGACTCCCTACAAATCCATAGAGTGTTAGTAAAATCTGTAGGGTGTGAGGCGAATGTTAAAATTAAACAAATTTTTTTTTTTAGATGTAGCACAATTAATATCAAAGTTGAATTAATATTATATAATCTGGTGCTTAAATCTTTGTCGTACTGTGTTATGTGTTCATTTATTGTCAAGAATGCAACATAAAGCTGTGAAAGCAAGACATAGCCATCTTAGATTCCATGTCCTTGTCAAACATTAGCCATCTTAGATTCCATGTCCTTGTCAAACATTTTCAGAACTTTATACTGTTTTGGCAGAAGATTTTTTTGTTGAGCCTGCAAATTTTGTTGCAGAAAGCTCGACATAGGGATAGTGATCCGGCGGCGGCGTTAGCTAACTTCTTAAAAAGCTTTATATTTTAGAAGGTGGAAGTCCTGGATGCTTCATATATAGATGCGTCATGTTACAAAGTTTCTGTCAGTCACATGTCCAATATCCTTGACCTCATTTTCATGGTTTAGTGACTACTTGAAAAAAAAGTTAAGATTTTTTGTAATGTTAAATTCTCTCTTATTATAAGTAATAGGATAACTATATTTGGTATGTGCGTACCTTGCAAGGTCCTCATGTCCGTCAGACAGTTTTCACTTGACCTTGACCTCATTTCACGGATCAGTGAACAAGGTTAAGTTTTGGTGGTCAAGTCCATATCTCAGATACTATAAGCTATAGGTCTTGTATATTTAGTGTATGGAAGGACTGTAAGGTGTACATGTCCAATTGGCAGGTGTCATCTGACCTTGACCTCATTTTCATGGTTCAGTGTTTATATAGTTAAGTTTTTGAGTTTTGGTCTGTTTTTCATATACTATATGCAATAGGTCTTCTATATTTGGTGTATTGAAGGATTGTAAGGTGTACATGTCTAGCTGGCAGGTGTCATCTGACCTTGACCTCATTTTCATGGTTCAGTGGTCAAAGTTAAATTTTTGAGTTTTGGTCTTTTTTTCTAATACTATATGCAATATGTTAACTATATTTGGTGTATGGTAATATTTTATGATCTATATATTAGTCGCGCAGGTTTTATTTGACCTTGACCTCATTTTCACGGTTCATTGCTCAGTGTTAAGTTTTAATGTTTTGGTCTGTTTTTCTTAAAACTATAAGCAGTAGGTCAACTATATTTGTTGTATGAAAGAATTGTTAGCTGTACATGTCTTTATCAGTGATATTGTTGGCTTTTTTCAAAACTACCTCTACCCTTTTTTATTGGGAAAATATGCGTCATTTTCATCAAATTGGGAAATTTAAAATAAACCATAAATTTGACTGAAACTTCAATTTACAGACCCATTTTCAAGAGTCAAACCCTGCTTTAAAATAAGACCCCATTTTGTCAGTGATGATACATAAATAGACCCTCAAATGTGCACATATAGTCATTTTAGGCAAGAAAATTGTTTAAATGAGTGTTTTTCAGTTTGAATTCATGCACTGTTTGGGAAAAAAGTTGTCTTTTTGGGAATAATTTTAGGCCATTTTTTTTTCAAATTGGGATTCTTCTTCAGGGCAAAAGCCGTTATTCTCCACTAATTTAAGGCAAACAATATCACTGTTTATGAAATGGTTCATCTGACCTTGACCTTAATTTCATGGTTCTTTGGTTAATGTTTAGCTTTCTTGGTTAATGTGAAGTTTATGTGACAGTTGTAATAAAGCTTTATATTTATGACTATCAACATACTATCAATGATGAGTAAAAAAGGCGAGACATTTCAGCGTGTGCACTCTTGTTAATGATGAAGAGATAATCTGATGCAAATTTTTGAAAATACATTTTTTTTCTTCATTTGCAGTATTTTTCTGATAGATGGACTTTCTTTTTTATAGTTAACTATTTTAAACAGTCTGGGTCTCAACATTTTTTCATATGATAAATTTATAAACCTCCATGGCTTATGCTAACTATTGTTAAAAGTTAATCCCCAGCTAGAATCACAATTTCACATACACATGGAAAGTAAAAAAGAATCACTTGATGAGCAGATATTTTTTATTAAGATGTTGAAATGAAAAGCTAAATTGAAAAGATTTATTAATATCCTTTAAAAAATATTTGCTGTATTATAAAGACTTGTTTTGTTGTAGTTCATTTTAGTTCACTTGTGTTATGACTCATATGTTGAACAGCCATTTTGTGCTGACAAGTAAATTTGTTAACCCAAATAACCATTTACCGTGTTAGAAGTGTAATGGATGCATCTGTTTCCTTCCAAGTTTATAATGAGTAACTGATAACATATTGTACTGAAATAAATTTCAACTACAAAAGTGTAGGTATCCCAAGTTTATTTTTATTTTGGTCAATATTTTGTATTGTGGATTTTAAGCAAAATAATATATGTTGATAATCTTCCCCCAGTTGTAGGTCTTTACTTTTTATAAGGTATCTTTCATATTGTAAACCTGGTATCTTTGATGATTTTTATGCCCCCACTGTAGCAGAGGGGCATTAAGTTTAACTCTTGTCTGTCTGTTCGTCAGTATGAACTTTTGTCTAAATGTCTGTCTGTACATTTTAAAGTTGGTTTCCTTCTCAAACTTTAGTTTGCCTCAATCAAATGTTATGAAACTTATACACAATGCTTATTGACCACAAAACACAGATCAAGGTTGAATTTTGGTGACAGACGTCACTTTTACGTTTCTAGAGTTAAGCCCCTGTTCAAATGAAAAATTTCTGAATATTGTGTGAGAGATTTTTCTTCTAAATTAAAGTGGTTGAATTTTTACAAATGTCACTTTAAAATTCAGAAATCATTGTTGTTTTAAGCCATATGTTACGAATCACAGTTTTCTTACAGTAATGCCTTGCAAGACATATCATCCATTTATACATGCATAGATCTATGATGAAGTTTGTTTGCTTATACATGTAACACCATTCAGAGTTGTAGGGTAAAGCCGTTTGGTGTTTCAATATTGTGATTTTGTCAAAGAGTAGCATTGAGTAGTAAAATCTGTCTGTTATAATGATACTGATGTATGAAAATAAATTGAAGAAGAAAATTGGCTTGTGAATTGTATTTATTTCATTGACTAACGTCCATCTTTTGGACGTATACCGGTTACACGATTTCCTCGGCTTTGGGGTACTTTATCTGTTTCATCAATGTTTGGAGGTTGGAAGCCAGGTTTATTTCTAATTGCTTTTTGTTGCTTATTCTCTTGTGTATGGAGGCTTCCTGAAACAGAAAGGGTCATTGTCAAAAAATGTTTTATTAGGTTTCAAGGATAGAGTTTCCATAAAAGAAAAGTTACTATCCATCAACTAAAAAACTTTTTTTAATTTAAAACCAGATAAACATGATAAATGAACACACATTTGTGAAATCTGGTACTTTTCTCATGAGCAACAAGAATGTGTCCATAGTACACTGATGCCCCACTCGCATTATCATTTTCTATGTTCAGTGGACCGTGAAATTGGGGTCAAAAGTCTAATTTGGCAATTAAATTAGAAAGATCATATCATAGGGAACATGTGTACTAAGTTTGAAGTTGATTGGACTTCAACTTCTTTAAAAACTACCTTGAAATTCAATGTTGGAGAACCACCATACTTAATTTGCCCATGGGGATCCCTAAGATGTCTAAAAGATTCAAATAATGTCAGACAGATAACTTACTTTTTATATCTTTGGCTTCTGATATACTGAGCATCAAAACAACAAACACAGCAACCAGTAAAATCAGTCTTGCCATAGTAAGGTTGGTCTAATGAAATTAAAATAAAGATAGAATGTAATATGTTCAATCTTATAGTTATGACATCATCATGACATAACTGAAAAACTATATCCAATAATTAATAATTTTGTGTCTGTTTTTTGTTCTATCAATCTATTTTGCTCTACAAAAGTTACTTAAATTGAGTTCTTAGTATAAATCTCTGATAAGTATATATATAATTACCTGTTAGGCTGTTACTGATAATTCTGTTGTATATTGATATAATTGTTTTAAATCATGTTTAAAAAAAATATAATTATTTACAATTGAACTTCTAGAACATGTATTTAGTCAACTTAAGAAATAGTAACCTAGATTTTGATTTGCCACGTCTAAATGCTGAACTAGTTGTTTGTTCATTTAATATTCCTGACAAGTAACTGTGCATGACAACACATGCTACTTGATGTAGATATTTCAAGAATTTTTGTAATTTAATTTCAGAGACAGTTGTTTTATTTTTTAAACAAACATATATTTGTATAGATAGTCTTTAAGTCCATTAAAAGCTAACTAGTTCTTGATTTGACAATGGCATATTTTATAGAAAGGAAGCATATTACAAAAAAAATCAATAAATATTCTAATTCAGAAATAATTCTATCATGCCATTCTCTATTCTCATTTTAAAATGGGTAGGCATTGTATTTGTCAATATCTTTATACCGAGTGTTAGTGAGGTGTAAAATATTAACAAATATAATGCCTACTCATGTTCAAATCAGCATAGAACATGGCATGATAGAGTAATTTGATTCTGATTGAAACATTTTGATCTTTTGTACTTTGAAGCTGACCTATAATCATGATAATATAAAAAATCAAATGAAAAATAGGGGTAGTCCCTAGGGTCACTCACAGCCTCTTGTGTGTGTTTTGAGAATTTGTAAAAGATTGAGATACCAACTCCTAAACCATATTCATTCCTGTTTGTCATTTCAAAAAGATTGAATGACATACAAGGTCAATCTCATTGCACATTCAAAAGGCAGCCATTTTGATTTGATGTTTCTGAAATGTTAAAGAAAATCAAGCGATTCATGATCAAAGATGCACAGATACATGTGGACTTTCTTTTAGAATTAATTTATTTAATTTCCTAGTGAGCTAGATATTAAGTTGACATGTACATGATATGGACTAATATAATTGTACAAACAGATATGATAAACTTAAGCAACTTTGAATGGCTACTTTGATTGAATACCTGTGTATGAATTGAACAATTAGGGGGTAAAAACATACATATGGCCCTTTATACCAGGTATACTAATGCAACAACGTATACATGGCATCAATTAGGAGATAACTGTATTGTATTTTAAGCTCCGACGGCATCAATTGGGGATTTGGTGGTCACAAATTAAGTGTACTGGTGACGCGTTAGCGGAGACAGTAAAAGGGTATTTGCGACCATCAAATCCAAAATTGAAGCCGTCAGAGCTTAAAATACAATATTGTTATCTCCATTCTAATGAAACTGACAGAAAACAACGTTAAAACATGTATTTAAAATCTGTCATATGCCATCTGCGCTTACGTGTACGTCCCATAGCATCAATTGTCAATTGATGCCATGTAAGAAAGTGACGTTATCCAATCAAAATGAACGTTACAAACGTTGTTGCATTAGAATTGACAGTAAACTTAATTTGCGACCATCAAATCCCCAATTGATGCCGTCGGAGCTTAAAATACAATACAGTTATCTCCTAATTAAAGTAAAAACACAAACAATGTAGTACACTTCTCTCTCCTTCAAATCTCATGATTCTCCCAATCAGTTTCAAAATAAGAAGTCTCAATGATTCTGAAGAAATGTGAGCCCTGGAGACCAACACAAATGTCCATTATGATCTCCAGTGTTTTTCAATGTACAACTGACCTTGAAATTTCAATTGTGATGTCAAACATGTGAAGCACATGTTCTATTGCAATGAGAACATTGGTTTGTTTCCAAACTGAAAGAAGAACTTCATATTAGAATGCAAATTTTATGTAGGCTAAAATTCACATTCAAATTAACAGTTGACATATGCATGTCATGACTATAGTTGTATGTTGGTTGAACTAACACATTAAGGCAATGATGTTTTATTTTATAGTCATATTACATCCCTGAAGTCAGAAGTACCAAGAAGTGAGTTAATCTGCATGTTGGCTGTACCTGCTGCCTACACCATTCATGATTTACTCAACTTTACAGCAGCAGTTCAGTGAGTAGTTTGTATTGTAAGGTGAAAAATTTTCACTAGTGTTTTATTTTTGCTAATTTCAAGATTAAGTAAAAATTTCGGCTCACATACATTTTATCCTGATTGAAGATAATTAGAATCAAAAACAAGAAATATACACATAGTAAGCTGGTCATGTCCGTCTGGCAGTGTTCATCAGACCTTTACTTAGTTTTCCTTTGGTCAATATTTCTCAGCTACTTCATAAGTGCATAAAATGACTGTATGGTGTATTTGTCTGTCTGGTAGGGTTTATCTGACCTTGACCTGATTTAAATGAATAATTGATAATTTGAGGTTTATATCAAACTTTTAGTAAAACATGAGTTGTCTGAAATACTTTCAAAATAATTTCAATCATAATCAATGAATCAGGCTTCTCATTACAGAGTGTGCACTCTTACAATTAAATTGAGCTATTTATCTATAGTTTTATAAAACACCTTTTTCAGTGAAGGAATAGAATACCTAAGAATTGTCAGAGACAGTACTCCAAATCAGTATATGGTATTGGTGAAGTTCAGAACACAGGTAACTTATATTGACCTATTCTATAGATCAAACAAATTATTGGTACATGGGCTAGAATAAATTTGTTATTTTTCATAAATGATTTCTCCAGTGTATCTACTGAAGTGTAAACCCACTTAATTTCTCAAGCCGTTTATTTTTTGTAACTTTCACGAGAAGAAAAATAATGCAAATACAAATAGCAGGAATTACACAAAACATGGATCTTTCCTAACTACATCAGATATATTTAAAATTTGTACAATTAAATTGCTGTGAAATGGACTAGAAAGGTCTTTAAAAAAAAAAGAGAAAATATACACAAAAATAAGATGGTTTACAGCATATGTATTTAAGGTTTTGTAAAACTAGAAAAAATTATTTACAGTGAGTTGACAATGGGTGTTACTGTAAAACTTTACCTATAGCTCAACCTGTTTTTAAAATTGACAATACAATAGGGACATTTAAATTGACCAGTTGGTATTGTTAGATTTAAATCTACCTTGATGCTACCTGTAAAAAATTTTATTCACCTAACCCAAAGTTTCAGCATACTCTTTTCCTGAACTTTTTCTTACCTAGGAATATTCTATTGAGAGATTTTTATTTTACTGTCATTCAAAATATTAGGAGTGATCAAGCCAAACATGAATGACTATATCATATGTTATTTTCTTGCAGTTTATTTAAAATTGCATGGCCTAAAATGCACTACATTTCATCTTAATGTTTGCATAGCCACTACTAGCAGTGTTTATAGTTTTATACCCTAAATAATCCAGTCATAATATTTCACTCACTTTATGAAACATCTAAATCATATTTGAATAAACAATTTCATTTATTTTTTTACACTAATATTTGACATCTCATCCAGAATTCCAAAGATTTTAAATAATTCCTAATTTATTCATTTTTAACTACTTCACTAGATTTTTTTCTAAATCCATAGTATAAATTCTGATTAACTTCCCATGATATACATACTAACTTAACAGGTGCAGAATCTATACATAATTCAGAATCTTGTATATTTTTTTTTATCATTTCCATTACTATATTCCAAATAGTTATCGTCACTTTACAAATATTTTGTAATATTTTATTTATATTTTTACTATATATCACTTGATTTTACTATATCCACAGTAAACATTTCATTTCATATCCTATGATAAATTTCCAAATCAAACAATATTTGATCCAGAATTTTATAATGACTATTTCCAATTTCACATTCATTTAAAACATTTCCTCACGTTAGGAATATTTTAGAATATTTTACTTTCATTTTTCACTTTATCACTAGATTAGACTATATCCACTGCATTAATTCAACATTTTATGTCATTTCCAAGATCCCGTTTAAATGGTAAATCATCTTAAGTTTGTAATAGATCCCAAAATTAATAATGAATGATTTTAAAATCACATTTAAAGCCACAGAAACATGTTGGATGAACTCACACTATATCTCCTACTTGAATTCCAGTTTTGAAATTTTTTAATCTTTAACATAACTAAATCCCATCGTATGAAAATTTGAATTTCCTTGAGTGAACACAGCATTTTATGCACAAAAGTCCCACTAATATAATAGTAGATTTCAAAGAAAAAACACTGCAAGGTATACTCCAAAATTATTTTTGAATTTTACATGTACAACATCATATGTAAGCCCCACAAAACAGTTTGAATGAATTATTTCCTCCTTGATGTCCTTCATGACAATAAAATCTTGAAAAAAACACATCACATTTTAAGAAGCAAAATTGCTATAAAAAATCTAAGAAGTGAATTCAAATAAAATAAATCCAATATTGTATGCACAATGACACCAAAAGATTTCAAACATTGCAAATAATAATCCAAAATGAGAATCTTGAAGGGTCATGTGAAGAAATGAACAACATATCCCTCTGAAAATTTAAACTGTAAACACCTAAACAGCTATTTCTTGTTTCACTGGCAGCTGGACAGTACTATATATAAGGATTAGAATTTTAAAGAAGCATTTAATATGTAAAAACAGTTTAAATTTTCAAACATAGTAATACATATTTAATTTAATCTTTTACTGATTTAGAATTTTAGGTAAAAAATAGATTAATCATATATATCAGGGATTTAAAACAATGAAAACCAAAACTATTTTCTTCCCTATCAATTTTTTAATAGAATAATCCTAGGTAAGAAAAAGTTCTGGAAAAAAGCATGCTGAAACTTTGGGTTAGGTGAATAAAATTTTTTACAGGTAGCATCAAGGTAGATTTAAATCTACCAATACCAACTGATCAATTTAAATGTCCCTATTGTGTTGTCAATTTTAAAAACAGGTTGAGCTATAGGTAAAGTTTTACAGTAACACCTATAGTCAACTCACTGTAAAAGAGAAATGAAGTGAATCACTGAATATGATCAGAGTTTTCTTTTTTCATGTTTCTTACATCATAATTTACATCTGAGTTAGATCTTTAGTATTGAGGATCTTAAATCTTTTATGTAATTGCACCTGTATATATGCTCCATGTGCTTTTTGTTAACGGGAAATTACAATGTCATCTAAATACTGGGAAATGCATTTATGTCACAGTAAATAAATCTGATATATCAAAGTGAAACTATTTTACTGTATCCTATGCAAATTTCAGGATTAATTAAGCAGAGTTATCACAGAAGCTCGCCAAAATTTGAGACACCCAAAGTTGAAAAGTATATTGGTATATATGTCTAACCTGTAAGGAGTTAAAGGGAATAGCTAAAATCATGCTATAATTATTTAATTCATTCAAACACTACCTATGATTGTATTATTTTTTTGTGAGTTAGTTATACCTTTTGCATCTTCCAGAAACTAGCAGACGAATTCTTCAACACCTATAACAATGTAACATACAACTCAATTGAACCAGATATCTGTTTATTGACTTATGTGGCTAAAATGGAAACTTTGAAAGAAGAAGAGGTAACAATTAAACATTTAAGCAACAGGTTTTAATTGGTGTATTGATCCTCATTGTAATATTAACAGGCTATTGTTTCAACTTGGAATGTTTTTATGTCCCACCTACGATAGTAGAGGGGCATTATGTTTTCTGGTCTGTGCTTCCGTTCGTTCGTCCGTCTGTGCGTCCATCTGTGCGTCCGTTCGCTTCAGGTTAAAGTTTTTGGTCAAGGTAGTTTTTGAAGAAGTTGAAGTCCAATCAACTTGAAACTTAGTACACATGTTCCCCATGATATGATCTTTCTAATTTTAATGCCAAATTATAGTTTTGACCCCAATTTCATGGTCCACTGAACATAGAAAATGATAGTGCAAAGTTCAGGTTAAAGTTTTTGGTCAAGGTAGTCTTTGATAAAGTTAAAGTTACATCAACTTGAAACTTAGTACACATGTTCCCTATGATATGATCTTTCTAATTTTAATGCCAAATTATAGTTTTGACCCCAATTTCATGGTCCACTGAACATAGAAAATGATAGTGGGAGTGGGGCATCCGTGTACTATGGACACATTCTTGTTTAATCATGGAATTGGCATAATTTCTTTTGCTTGAAATTTTTACTTAATTCTATGTTTATTCTGTGTTTGAATGTTCAATGCGGCACAAACCACCTTTTATTACAAAGAAGATAGCACATTTTCAAAAGACTGACCTGTGCCACGCACAACCACTATCTATACAAAAAACCTTTTATGAAAAGTGTTATGCACCACTCAAAACATTAAAATACAGAATAAACATGGAATTTATTAAAAATTTCAAGCACAACAAATTATTCAAATTCCATTATTTAAAATAATTCCAAGTTGAAATTATAGCCGGTTTATTGATGATTGTCATTGTAAAAATGAGAATATGATTGTCTAGGAAACAAGTACCGGCATCCCTCAGATATGTTGAAGTTTTCTTCTGTCACAATTTCTTATTTAGATAACTAGAAAAAAAGATTTTTTAATTTAATTGCATTGTAACCTAAGGAAGACAAATCAATTTGTTTTATTGAGAATTTCAGTATTTTTTTAAACACTGATACAAGTCATGGCAGATTTGCTGTTTGCATTTTTATGCCCCATTTATGGGCATTATGTTTTCTGGTCTGTGCGTCCGTCCGTCCGTCTGTTCGTTCGTTCGTCCGTTTGTCCGTTCGTCCGTCTGTCCCGCTTCAGGTTAAAGTTTTTGGTCGAGGTAGTTTTTGATGAAGTTGAAGTCTAATCAACTTGAAACTTAGTATATATGTTCTGTATGATATGATCTTTCTAATTTTAATTCCAAATTAGAGATTTAACCCCATTTTCATGGTCCACTGAACATAGAAAATGATAGTGCGGATGGGGCATCCGTGTACTGGGGACACATTCTTGTTGTATAATGCTTCAGTAGTAGAAAGTGTTTGAAAATAATGCAGAAAGCAATTTTAAATGTTGGAAAATTTAACAAGTTATTTAAATTAATGCTTTGACTGTTCCAGGAAGTTAGTTTACCTGTGCCAGGACTTACAGAATTGCCAAACTGTCCTGTATGCTTAGAAAGAATGGTAAATATTACAATTGATAAATTAGGCTATACTGTAAAAGCAGACACCAGTGTTTTCCTTTTTTTCACTAAGGGAAGGTGGGTGTTTTAAAAAAAATCACTTTCAACCGGGTGGTTTTTTATACGACCGCAAAATTTGAAAAAATTTTCGTCGTATATTGCTATCACGTTGGCGTCGGCGTCGTCGTCGTCGTCGTCGTCGTCGTCGTCGTCGTCGTCGTCGTCGTCGTCGTCGTCGTCGTCCAAATACTTTTAGTTTTCGCACTCTAACTTTAGTAAAAGTGAATGGAAATCTATGAAATTTTAACACAAGGTTTATGATCACAAAAGGAAGGTTGGTATTGATTTTGGGAGTTTTGGTCCCAACATTTTAGGAATTAGGGGCCAAAAAGGGCCCAAATAAGCATTTTCTTGGTTTTCGCACTATAACTTTAGTTTAAGTTAATAGAAATCTATGAAATTTTGACACAAGGTTTATGACCACAAAAGAACGGTTGGGATTGATTTTGGGAGTTTTGGTTTCAACAGTTTAGGAATTAGGGGCCAAAAAAGGGCCCAAATAAGCATTATTCTTGGTTTTCGCACAATAACTTTAGTTTAAGTAAATAGAAATCAATGAAATTTAAACACAATGTTAATGACTACAAAAGGAAGGTTGGTATTGATTTTGGGAGTTTAGGTCCCAACAGTTTAGGAATTAGGGGCCAAAAAGGGACCCAAATAAGCATTTTTCTTGGTTTTCGCACCATAACGTTAGTATAAGTAAATAGAAATCTATGAAATTTAAACACAAGGTTTATGACCATAAAAGGAAGGTTGGTATTGATTTTGGGAGTTTTGGTCCCAACAGAATAAGGGGCCCAAAGGGTCCAAAATTAAACTTTGTTTCATTTCATCAAAATTGAATAATTGGGGTTCTTTGATATGCCGAATCTAACTGTCATGACTGTGTATGTATATTCTTAACTTTTGGTCCCGTTTTCAAATTGGTCTACATTAAGGTCCAAAGGGTCCAAAATTAAACTTAGTTTGATTTTGACAAAAAATGAATCAGTTAGGTTCTTTGATATGCTGAATCTAAAAATGTACTTAGATTCTTGATTATTGGCCCAGTTTTCAAGTTGGTCCAAATCGGGGTCCAAAATTAAACTTTGTTTGATTTCATCAAAAATTAAATAAATGGGGTTCTTTGATATACCAAATCTAACTGTGTATGTAGATTCTTCATTTTTGGTCCTGTTTTCAAATTGGTGTTACACTAAAGTCCAAAGGGTCCAAAATTAAACTTTGTCTGATTTTAACAAAAATTGAAATCTTGGGGTTCTTTGATATGCTGAATCCAAAAATGTACTTAGATTTTTTATTATGGGCCCAGTTTTCAAGTTGGTCCAAATCAGGATCTAAAATTATTATATTAAGTATTGTGCAATAGCAAGTCTTTTCAATTGCACAGTATTGCGCAATGGCAAGAAATATTTAATTGCACAATATTGTGAAATAGCAAATTTTTTTTTAAATAGAGTTATCTTTCTTTGTCCAGAATAGTAAGCAAGAAATATCTAATTGCAAAATATTGTGCAATAGCAAGATTTTTTTTTAATTGGAGTTATCTTTCTTTGTCCAGAATCAACTTAAATCTTTGTTATATACAATATACAATGTATATATTCACTTTTTACTACCAACTGATAAATTAAAATAATCTTTACCATTCAGTGATAACAAGCAGTTTTTTTACATCTTAATATTTTATGATGTATTTAAATGAGTAGTTATTGTTGCAAACTCCATTAGAAATTTTAATTGAGATTAGTTTTGGAATAAGGGAAAGGGGGATGTGATTAAAAAAATTGGGTTCAATTTTTCTCATTTGAAATTTCATAAATAAAAAAGAAAATTTCTTCAAACATTTTTTTGAGAGGATTAATATTCAACAGCATAGTGAATTGCTCTAAGAGAAAACAAAAATTTTAAGTTCATTAGAACACATTCATTCTGTGTCAGAAACCTATGCTGTGTCAACTATTTAATCACAATCCAAATTTGGAGCTGAATCCAGCTTGAATGTTGTGTCCATACTTGCCCCAACCGTTCAGGGTTCAACCTCTGCGGTCGTATAAAGCTACGCCCTGCGGAGCATCTGGTTTTTAAATGTCCACCCGTTTTTTTTTTTATTTACTGTGGGTGCACGTGGGGGTCACAAAAATAAAGATTAGTATAATATTCACATTTAATGGAGTTGAACAAACATAAATAGACGTAGTCATATTAATTGTCAAAATATTCTTTGATTTGATTTTTTTCAACAATTTATCTCTTTTCTCTCATCTTTCATTTACAATTTTATGTCCTGTTTCTTGCTTTTGTGCCGTATTTTTGGCCCATAGAACAGTAGTATCCTTCCTCTGTGACTATAAGTCATTTGAAGTCTTGCTCATATTTGTCTTCACTTGCGTGTCTTTTCCGTTGTTTGGTTGAATTTTGTTCAATTTCCACAACTTCAACATTACTATCAATTTTATTTAACTTATTTGGTCTAGTATTTTCTTTATCATCATCGTCATCTGCCTTTCTTGTACCCTGATTGATAAATGAAAACATTGAAATTTGACGAGTGGACGCCATCTTTGTCACTGAAAACAAATCAGCGAGGCGCGATTAGTATTCAAATTTTAAAGGTAGGGAACCGAAAAAAATCCGAAATTTGAAAAAAAAAGCCGACCACCTCCTAAAATCGAAAGGTGGTCGGCTTTCAAAAGAAGGTGGTCGGCACACCCGGCTTAAATGCTGAATGGAAAACACTGAGACACTTTAGTCCAGATTTTAATTTGCTTCGTATCATGTATGCATATTATCCACAGAATTAAAATCCCAATGAGAATATACTCTTATAGAATAATTAATATTACTTTCTCAATAGTCCATTTACCAATTACTGATTTGATTCTATTATTACACACTTTTTAAACAAATTACTTCCCTTTGTGATGTATTGGCGATTAAACTATTTTTTCATGAAAAAATAATTTCTGATCTCAAAAGATTTAGCTGAACAACAAATTAATGTAATTTAAAGATTTGAAAAACTTAAAGGTTAATTGCATAACGCACAGGTACATTTGCTCATTCTGCTAGCTCTCCAGTGTCGCTGTAAAATAAAAAAAATCATTTCCCTTATAAGGGAATAACTAAAAAAGGGATTCTAAATACAGGGTTATTTCAGGAATTGGCGAATAGACTATTGTTAACCAAGAAAATTGATCTATATCAATTTTAGCCATAAAATAACAAAAAATAAACAAACAAAAAAATAAATGTTTTACAGTATTTAAAAAAAATGTAAACTTTAATTCTTTTTATTACATATAATTTTTCTTTCCTTTACAAATGTTTACCCCTAAATGGAGAAGGAAGCATGTTAAGAGTTTCATAGGTCCAATGATTTCTCATCTTTATTTCAACTTTCCAAAAAGATAAAGAGATATAAAAGAAATAAATAAGGCTTGAATGCTATTTATGTCTTCATAAAAGTACCCAAAAAAGTTTCATGATCTGGCAAAAAAAAATTAAAAAAACTCTATGTAAATTTTGTATATTTTTTCTTATCTTTAACAGGATGAGTCAGTAGATGGAATATTAACAATCCTGTGTAACCATGCTTTCCATATGAAATGTCTGGCACAGTGGGGTGATACCAGGTAAAATAAAATATCTGGCAATAGCATGTTATACTTGCATGGGTTAGATTTTGTTGGAGGCCTCGACAATAACGCTTGTCCGATTGTCCGGTACCAGAGCAAAAAAAGGTCGGACAAGTAAAAGCTATATCAAGCTTGTCCGATGGGACAAGTAAAATTATTCTGCAGAAAATAAATTTGATGAACAAAGTAATTATAATCAATAAAATAAGAAGAGAAGAGAAAAATAAAGTTTTAATTTTACATGTTTACTTGCAATCGAAAATATTTAAAACTGGTTCTTTGTCAGGTACTTTTTAACAGGTAAAAGACATCCTATTCTCGTAAACCAGTCTTACTGATTCGAATCAGTGGCGCTTTGCAGATAAGGTAACTTTACAAGACAGTTCATCACTAGCTCAAAACAATTAGGCTCCAACTTTAATAGACAGTTTGGCACCGTACGAGACATATTTAATAGACGTGATTAATAGACAGTTTAGTAAAGCAGACATATCGGGACCAAGACAAATCTGTACATCATTTTTCTACCTTATTCTGTTGCTTTAAAATAAATTATACCAGTATTTTTTTCAACAAAAATACTTTTTAAATAAGAATGAAGAAATTGTTTACCATAAAATTCACTAAATCATATGTAGTAAAAAACAATACTTGCAATACGGTGACCTATAGTTGTTAATTTCTTGCAGAGAGTTGTCTCATTGGCAATCATGAGGGTCTGGATTTGGGGGGGGGGGGTCTGTTATTCTTTAAACATTTAATTTTCACCCCTTTTTTCTCTAATCTTTAAAAAATTAACCCCTTTTTTCTCTAATCTTCAAAAAATTTACCCCTTTTTTCTCTAATCTTCATTTTTTTGCCCGTTATTCTCTGATCTTCAGTTTTTAAGAGCATTATTCTTTAATCATTTAACCCCATCCAAACCCTCAATCATAAGTCATCTTCATTTTGGTATGCCCCACCTACGATAGTAGAGGGGCATTATGTTTTCTGGTCTGTATGTTCGTTCGTCCATCTGTCTGTTTGTCCGTTCGTCTGTGCGTCCGTTCGTCCAACTTCAGGTTAAAGTTTTTGGTCAAGGTAGTTATTGATGAAGTTGAAGTCCAATCAACTTGAAACTTAGTAAACATGTACCCTATGATATGATCTTTCAATTTTGATGCCAAATTAGAGTTTTTATCCTAATTTCACGGTCCACTGAACATAGAAAATGATATCGCGAGTGGGCCCCGGGGTATCCGTGTACTATGGACACATTCTTGTTTATTGATTGCATTTGAATACACTTTTTAAGTTAAAAAAATATTGACAGGCCTATCAGATGGTTCCTGATCATCTGCCTAGTCTTGTAAGACTTAGGCATTTATGAAAACTAAAACCTGTGACAAAACTAGATTCAGTTGTTCCGACTCATATTTTTATGCCCCACCTACGATAGTAGAGGGGCATTATGTTTTCTGGTCTGTGCGTCCGTTCGTCCGTCTGTTCGTTCGTTCGTTCGTTCGTCCGTCTGTCCCGCTTCAGGTTAAAGTTTTTGGTCGAGGTAGTTTTTGATGAAGTTGAAGTCCAATCGACTTCAAACTTGGTACACATGTTCCCTATGATATGATCTTTCTAATTTTAATGCCAAATAAGAGATTTTACCCCAATTTCACGGTCCACTGAACATAGAAAATGTTAGTGCAAATTTCAGGTTAAAGTTTTTGGCTTCAGGTTAAAGTTTTTGGTCAAGGTAGTTTTTGATGAAGTTGAAGTCCAATCAACTTGAAACTTAGTATACATGTGCCCTATGATATGATCTTTCTAATTTAAATGCCAAATTAGAGTTTTGACCCCAATTTTACGGTTCACTGAACATAGAAAATGATAGTGCAAATTTCAGGTTAAAGTTTTTGGCTTCAGGTTAAAGTTTTTGGTCAAGGTAGTTTTTGATGAAGTTGAAGTCCAATCAACTTGAAACTTAGTATACATGTGCCCTATGATATGATCTTTCTAATTTAAATGCCAAATTAGAGTTTTGACCCCAATTTTACGGTTCACTGAACATAGAAAATGATAGTGCCAATTTCAGGTTAAAGTTTTTGGTCAAGGTAGTTTTTGATAAAGTAGAAGTCCAATCAACTTGAAACTTAGTATACATGTTCCCTTTGATAAGATCATTCTAATTCTAATGCCAAATTAGAGAATTTATTCCAATTTCACAGTCCTTTAAACATAGAAAATGATAGTGCGAGTGGGGCATCCGTGTACTGTGGACACATTCTTGTTTAAAAGTATTTTAAAAGACACATTATGTATGAATCAAACACTGTGGAATCAACTTCTTTTCTATTGTTTTAGTTTATTTTGTTCCTTGAATCTACTTATTATGCAAAAAAAGGTTATTCTTAATATTTTTTTAGACAAGTTACAATTTCATTCGGACAAGTAAGTTTTGGTATGTACTTGTCCTACTGGACAAGTTGAAAAAAAAGTTATTGTAGAGGCCTGTGTTGTAGTGATGCACTCCATTTGAAATGTCCTTTACTGTGGGGTTACACACTAGATGGTATAGAAGTGATTTTGATCAAAACATGCTTTTTAATAGATAACCTTTATACTTAACAGTGAACAATTAATAAGAGGATTTTGCTTCTTTTAAATGATCCTATAACGTGAAAAAAAACTATGCAATTGAGAAGTATGGTGTGAGAATATTACTTTTTTAAGTGTATTATCTAAAGAAATTATATTATTTTCTTGTATTTCAAGATTTCTTACACAGTGTTGCTGTATTTAACACAGATTCTCTTAATGTTTACATGGAGACATATATATTGACAGATGTATGACTTGTAGTTCTTCAAAGGTCTGATAGTACTACCATAGTCCTGTTTGTAGTAGTTCTTCAAAGGTCTGATAGTGCTACCATAGTTCTGTTTCTAGGTCTTTTTTCAGTTTTGTTTACATTTTTACAGACAGCAGCAAATGTACCATACTATATATGCATGAATTGACAATCTCTGTAGCTCTGATAAAATAATTTTGATATGATTTGGTTTTTTTTCTGTT
This sequence comes from Mytilus edulis, assembly GCA_019925275.1. Taxonomy (NCBI): domain Eukaryota; kingdom Metazoa; phylum Mollusca; class Bivalvia; order Mytilida; family Mytilidae; genus Mytilus; species Mytilus edulis. The sequence goes on along the minus strand of CM034360.1, from coordinate 13,491,923 downwards.
TTAGTTGTCCGGTGTGTAGATATATACAGACACCTGAAGAAGTAGTGGACAACAGATGCATGACTTGTGGATCACAAGAGGTCTGCTATAGTAATTAAAATACTGGTAGTTGAAATTTATCATTTAAAATCTTTAGGCAATAGTTTGACAAATTGTAATATTTATAGCAAAAGAAATGACAGATTTCCTCAGAATCATCACTCGGAATTAAATTACATGTTTTAATAGGTAGATAAATCAATTAATAATTGTCCAATAAGAAGACAGCTGAGGGTCCCATTAAATAATAAACTCCAGAGAGTATTTATTCAATGGGACTGCTCAACTTGCAAAAGTTTAAATAGACAGGTAAATACTAAATAATTCTGAAGAAAAGTTTCATTTCTTACACAATAGAAATTATTTTTTATGGAGCCTGCGACTTTTGTCGCAGAAAACTCAACATAGGGATAGTGATCCGGCAGAGGTGGTGGCGGTGTTAGCTAACTTCTTAAAAGCTTTATATTTTAGAAGGTGGAAGACCTGAATGCTTCATACTTTTTATATGGATGCCTCATGTTACGAAATTTATGTCAGTCACATGTCCAATGTCCTTACCTCATTATCATGGTTCAGTGACTACTTGAAACAAAAGTTAAGATTTTTTGTAATGTTAAATTTTCTCTTATTATAAGTAATAGGATAACTTTATTTGGTATGTAGGTATCTTGCAAGGTCCTCATAACCGTCAGACAGTTTTCATTTGACCTCAACCTCATTTCATGGATCAGTGGTTGAGTTTGGGTGGTCAAGTCAATATCTTAGATACTTTAAACAATGGGTCTAGTAAATTTGGTGTATGGAAGGACTGTAAGGTGTACATGTCCAACTGGCAGGTGTCATCTGACCTTGACCTCATTTTCATGGTTCAGTGGTTATAGTTTTTGTGTTTTGGTCTGTTTTTCTTATACTGTATGCAATAGGTCTACTATATTTGGTGTATTGAATGATTGTAAGGTATATATGTCTAGCTGGAATGTGTCATCTGACCTTGACCTCATTTTCATCGTTCAGTAGTCAAAGTTAATTTTCGAGTTTTGGTGGTTTTTTTTTATTCTATATGCAATAGGTCAACTATATTTGGTGTATAGAAATATTTTATGGTCTATATGTTAGTCACACAGCTTTTATTTGACCTTGACCTCATTTTCATGGTTCATAGGCCAATGTTTAGTTTTCTTGGTTGATGTTGAGTTTATGTGACAGTTGTAATAAAGCTTTATATTTAGGACTAATGATAAGTAAAGAAGGCGAGACATTTCAGCGTATGCACTGGTGTTCAAAATATATAAGGATGTCAAATGAACGTAAGTATACCGAAAAATAGGCATTCTTCTAAAACAAAATACATACAGTTGATTAATATGATATATGCATGGTGTACCAATTTCTATGGATTTCTTGGGAAAAGGTCAACCTCAAATTTAAATGCTGAAAGAACTTGTATGCATATTTTGGCAAAACACCTTAAAATCAAATTTTCACAAAAATACAATTTTTTCCTCAATGAATTAATGAATCCACAGTTTCATATTCAATAGAAAAACATAAGTAGTGTTTCTGTTTAATGAGAAAGATACTGTAAGAGTTTGTTTACTCAGTTTTAGATTTGTTTTTTTCAGAGTTTATGGATATGTTTGATTTGTGGAAATATTGGTTGTGGGAGATATACTGGACAACATGCACATAGGTAAACAATCTTTTTATATGGACACTTAAAACATATGAATAGTTCTATAATACCAATAAACCTAAATGAGATATAAAAAAGAAGATTCAAACATGTGCCATTTCTCTTATTTAGCATCCTACTTAACAAAACAGCAGAGTTATTATTATAAAATAGACTATCCCTATAATAATCCCACATATGTATGCCCCCACCATACTGTAGAGGACATTAAGATTTACCTTTGCTCGTAAGTACGTCCTGAAATTGGTTTCCATTCTTTGACCTTGGTTTGCCTCAACCAAATGTTATGAAACTAATACACAATACTAATTCCCACAAAACTAGATAATGTTTGAATTTGTGTGTCATCATCTTCACCATTCTCAATTATGTCATATGCAAGCAGAGCATATTCTGTGTCCCATGGATGCATTCTCAATTTATTTTTATAGGGAAGTCAGTGAAATGGGAGACTATTGTATTTTCAACTTCTCAAATTTCTTGTTGCAGTCATTTTGTGGAAACACAGCATACTTATTCTATGCAGCTTGGTAACAATCGTGTGTGGGATTACGCTGGAGATAACTATGTCCATAGATTAGTACAGAACAAAGGAGATGGTAAACTTGTTGAGGTAGATGAAGGAGGGAGGGTAGTACATGAAGAGAAAGTAGATTCTCTAGCTTTAGAGGTAAATTTAAATTGAATCTAATGTATTTTATAATGTAACTTTGTTTATCAAAAATGGATTCCATACTTGAAAAATGGCATTTTGTTTTGAAATTGATTGAATACAGTAAAAATTAATTTATAATTGTATGAGAAACTCAAATACTTTTGCTGAATTTCATTGATGTCTGTAAGTACAGGTACAGGTACTATTTGGCAAACAATCATATGAATACGAATTAAGAATGCACCAAGGGGAATACCTTTTAGCAAAGGAAGGATAAACTGTTTTTCATGGTCAGATCTCTTGTAGAAGGTGAGATAACAGTTGCTAAACTAAATTGAACAAAATATTTCTAAATTTTAAAAGCCAATTTAACAGAAAGGAGAAAATCATGCAAATGGAAAGGTTTATGTAGCCAAAAACTTTATTACCAGAATGGGTTTTTAATTTGTAGAAGTTGTAGTTTTACATATTAAAATGTCTTGTGCATATACTTTGGCACAAACTACTTTAATATTACATGTATGTTTATTTCAGTACACCTACCTCCTAACAAGTCAGCTAGAATCACATTACATGTATGTTTATTTCAGTACACCTACCTCCTAACAAGTCAGCTAGAATCATATTACATGTATGTTTATTTCAGTACACCTATCTCCTAACAAGTCAGTTAGAATCACATTACATGTATGTTTATTTCAGTACACCTACCTCCTAACAAGTCAGTTAGAATCACATTACATGTATGTTTATTTCAGTACACCTACCTCCTAACAAGTCAGCTAGAATCACATTACATGTATTTTATTTCAGTACACCTACCTCCTAACAAGTCAGCTAGAATCATATTACTGTATGTTTATTTCAGTACACCTACCTCCTAACAAGTCAGTAGAATCAATTACATGTATGTTTATTTCAGTACACCTACCTCCTAACAAGTCAGCTAGAATCAATTACATGTATGTTTATTTCAGTACACCTACCTCCTAACAAGTCAGCTAGAATCAATTACATGTATGTTTATTTCAGTACACCTACCTCCTAACAAGTCAGCTAGAATCAATTACATGTATGTTTATTTCAGTACACCTACCTCCTAACAAGTCAGCTAAATCAATTACATGTATGTTTATTTCAGTACACCTACCTCCTACAAGTCAGCTAGAATCATATTACATGTATGTTTATTTCAGTACACCTACCTCCTAACAAGTCAGCTAGAATCATATTACATGTATGTTTATTTCAGTACACCTACCTCCTAACAAGTCAGCTAAACATATTACATTGTATGTTTATTTCAGTACACCTACCTCCTACAAGTCAGTTAGAATCATATTACATGTATGTTTATTTCAGTACACCTACCTCCTAACAAGTCAGCTAGAATCAATTACATGTATGTTTATTTCAGTCACCTACCTCCTAACAATCAGCTAAATATTACATGTATGTTTATTTCAGTACACCTACCTCTAACAAGTCATAGATACATTACATGTATGTTTATTTCAGTCACTACCTCCTAACAGTCAGCTAATCAATCATGTATTTATTTCAGTACACCTACCCCTAACAATCAGCTAGAATCATTAATGTGTTATTTCATACACCTACCCTAAAGTCACAGAATCAATACTGATGTTATTTCGTACACCTCCAACAGTCAGTAGAAAATACAGTATGTTATTCATAACCTACCTCTACAAGTCAGCTAGAATCACATAATGTTGTTTATTTATACACCTCCTAATCAGCTAAATATTATGTATGTTATTCAGTACACCTTCCTAAAACAGCTAGATAATAATTATTTATTTCAGTACACTACTCTACAAGTCGCAGATCAATACATTATTATTTCGTACACTACTCTAACAAGTCATAAATCAATTACATAGTTTCATACACCCCTACAGTCACTAGAATCATTACTTATGTTTATTTCAGTACCTACCTAACATAGTAGATCAATTCATTATTTTTTTCAGTACACTACCTCTACAGTCAGCTAAATATTCTGTATGTTATTCAGACACCTACTCCTAACAAGTATAAACCATACTGTTTTTTTTCAGTACACTACTCCTAAAAGTCAGCTAGATCATACATTATGTTATTTCAGTACCTACTCCTAAAATCAGTGAATAATTATATTTATTTCAGTACACTCTCCAACAGTCAGTAAATAATTACTTATGTTTTCTACACCTACCTCCTACAAGCAGAGAATCAATAATTATGTTTATTTCAGTACACCTACTCCTACAGTCGTAGAATCACATAATGTTTTATTCAGTACACCTACTCCTAACAAGTCCTAAATACTACATTATGTTATAGTACACTACTCTAAAGTCAAGATCACACAGTATTTATTCATACACCTCTCTAAGTCACAGAATCAATACATTATGTTTATTTCAGTCACACCTCTAACAAGTCGAGTCAATCGTATTTATTTACACTACCTCCTAACAGTCATAGATCAATACTGATGTTTATCAGTACACCACCTCCTAACAAGTCACTAGAATCAATCTGTATTTATTCAGTACACCTACCCTAACAGTCAGCAGACATAAGTATTTTATTTCATACACCTCCTAACAAGTCAGCTAGATAATACATTATGTTATTAGTCACTGATCAATACATTGTTATTCTACACCTACTCTAACAAGTCAGCTAACAATCATTATGTTTATTCAGTCCTACCTCTAACATCAGCTAAATACATTAATTATGTTTATTTCAGTACACCTCCTAACAATAGCTAGAAATCATTTGTTATTTCATACACTACCTCCTAACATCACTAAACCATTAATAGTTTTCATACACTACCAACAATCCTAGATACATACATGTAGTTTATTTCAGTAACCTACTCCTACAAGTAGAATCATTACATGTATGTTTATTTCAGTACCTCCTCTAACAGTCAGTAGAATCATACATTATGTTTATTTCATACCACCCTAACATCATAAACATACATGTATTTATTCGTACCTCTCAAAAGTCACAGAACACATACAGTTTATTCATACACTACTCTAAGTCAGCTAAATCAATACTGTTGTTATTCAGTACTACTCTAACAAGTCGCAAATCACTTAAGTTTATTTATCCTACCTCTAAGTCAGTAATCACATACATAGTTTTTCAGTAACCTACCTCAACAAGTCAGTGAAAATTACATTATGTTTATTTCAGTAACACCTAACATCAGCTAAATACTTACATGATGTTATTCATACACTCCAACATCACAGAATCACATACAGATGTTTTCGTACACTACCCTAAAAGTCAGCTAATCAATACATGTATTTATTTCAGTCACCTACCTCTACAATCAGCTAGAATCACTACATGTTGTTTATTTAGTACACCTACCTCCTACAAGTAGTAGAATCATTACATGTATGTTTCAGTACCTACCTCTAACAGTAGTAGATCATAATTTGTTTATTATACACCTACTCTAACAAGTCATAGAATACATATTTATCAGTACTACTCTACAAGTCAGTAGAATCACATTACATGTATGTTATTTCTACACTACTCCTACAAGTCAGTAAATCATCATGTATGTTTATTCAGTCACTACTCTAACATGCTAGATCATAATTATTATTCAGTACACTACCTCTAAAAGTCTAATACTTCTAGTTATTTCAGTACACCTACCTCTAACAAGTCAGCTAGAATCACATTACATGTATTTATTTGTAACCTACTCCTACAGTAGTAGATCACATACATGTATGTTATTTCGTAACACCTCTAACAATCATTAGAATCATTACGAGTTATTTCAGTACACTACTCTAAAGTCATAGATCACATTCTGTATGTTATTTAGTACATCCTCACAAGTCACAAACACATATGTATTATTTCTACCACTCTAACAATCACTAGAAATTACATGTTTTTATTTCATCACACTCAACAATCAGCTAATCACATTAATGTATTTTATCAGTAACTACCTCCTAACAGTCAGTAATCCATACTGTATGTTATTTCAGTACACCTACTCCTAACAATCAGTGAACACATTAATTATGTTATTCAGTCACCCCTCTAAACAGCTAGATCATTACATGTTTATTTCAACACTACCTCCTAACAGTCAGCTAGATCAATTAGTATGTTTATTTCAGTACACCTACCTCCTAACAGTCGCTAGACACATACGTTTTTTCATACACTATCTAAAGCAGCTAGAATCACATACATGTGTTTATTCAGTAACACCTCCTACATCACTAGATCATTACATTAGTTTATTCATACTACTCTAAATCAGTAGAATCCATTACATTATGTTTATTTCATAACCTCCTAACAAGTCATAATCACATTACATGTAGTTATTCAGTACACACTCCTAACAGTCTGAATCAATACTGTATTTATTTCAGTACACTACCTCTAACAAGTCGAGAATCCATACATGTATGTTATTCAGTACACCTACTCCAATCGTAGAATCACAACATTATTATTCATACACCTACTCCAACAAGCAGCTAAATCATAATGTTGTTTATTTCAGTAACTACTCTAACAAGTCACTAGAATCACATAATTATTATTCAGTACACCTACCTCAACAATCACTAATCAATACATTATGTTATTCATAACTCCTCACAAGTCGCAGAATCAATTAATGTATTTTTCAGTACACTACCTCCTAAGTCCAGATCATACATATGTTTATCAGTACACCTACCTCAAAATCGCTAGAACATTACATGTTGTTATTCGTACACTACCCCTACAGTCACAATCAATTATGATGTTATTTCAGTACACCTACCTCCAAAGTCAGTAAATACATTACATGTATGTTTCGAATACCTCCACAACACTAAATCAATACAGTATTTTATTTCAGTAACTATCACAGTCTAATATACTTATGTTTTTTTACCTCTCCTACATCAGTAAATCAATACACTAGAATCACATTACATGTATGTTTATTTCAGTACACCTACCTCCTAACAAGTCAGCTAGAATCACATTACATGTATGTTCTCCCAAGTCATTAATTATCATATTAAATCATAACCTACTTATATCCAATCACCATAATATTTTATCAGTAACTCTCAACATCATAAATCTTAATATTTTATCGTACACCTACTCCTAACAATCAAAATCACTAACTTATTTATCACTCCTACATAACATATTTATAATTCATAATTCTACAACAACACTTAATTTTTTTCATACCTACCCTTAAATAATATTAACACTCAATCAATAATTATTATTCAGTACCACCTAAATATAACATTATATTATTCACACCTACCTAATTAACAATATTTTTATCATACACCTAACAATTATTTTTTTAATACCTCTACAATCACTAAATCATTATTTTTCAACACTACAACATAAATTTTTTTAATCAACATTTAAATTTTTAAAAACTAAAATTATTATTTATTCATAACACCAAATTATATTAATTTTAACACCACTAACATAATCTTCATTATATAACACTCTAACAATTAATCATACATTATATAACTCTAAAACTAAAATCATTATTTATAACTCCTAATATATAATCATTACTACCTCCTAACAATCATAAATCACATTAATTTTTATTCATACACTACTCCTAAAATCACTAATCAATAAGTTGTTTCATACAACTCCAACAATCATAATCACTAAGTAGTTATTGCACTACCTCTAACAATCATAAACACATTACATTATGTTTATTTCATACACTACTCCTAAAAGTCACTAATCTATTACATTAATTTTTTCATACACACCTCTAACAATCACTAGATCATATTATTTATTTATTAGTAGCATCTTACAGTTTATACATACTTAAATTAATCATACATATTCTTCAACACTACTAAATCAGATTATTCATAATTTCAACACTCCTAAATCACAAATTATGTTTATTTCATACACCTACTCCTAACAAGTCAGCTAGAATCAATTACAGTATGTTTATTTTAACTACCCTACAGTCCTAACATATTATATTTTAATTATCTTAATTAAACATTACTTATTTATTCAGTAACCACTTACAGTAGTAATCATTACATTTATTTCAACACTCCTACAAAATATAAATATTTATTATATACTCTAAAATCACTACATTAATTATGTTATTATACACTACTTATTCAGTCTAAACTTACAGTATGTTTATTTACACCTATCTACAATCAGTAACACTACATTAATATTAGAACACTACTCTAAATTTCAGTAACTACTACAGTTAGATTTATCATTATCACTAACCTACATCAAAAGTGTTAATCTATTCTACAGTATCTAACATCTAAATCACTATTATATACTTATCTTATTCATACACTCCTAAAGTCACTAGAATCATATATTATTTATTCAGTCACCTACCTAACACAATCATAATATTTATTTGTAACTATCTAATCCTAATGTAGTATGATTTCATATTAAGTAATACTTATAGAATATATAACATACAGTAGTATTATTATCAAACCTCAGTATTACTTAATCAGTATCTACATGTAATAGTATTATCAGCTCTCACAGTAATGTATATTTAATTAGTATATCATCATATTTATTCGTACTACTCTACGATACTTATGTTATTTCGTACATACTCCTAAAGTGAATATTATTTATAGTCACCTAAGTAATCAATAGTTCATATACTATAAATATTATTATATATAAGCTGATCATATTTTTTCAACCCTCTACAGTCTAATATTGTTTATTTAACTATCAAAGTCGTGAATCATATTTGTTATTTCAGTACCTAAGTAGTAAATAAGTTTTGTATACATAATAATATGTTATTATTTATCTAAGATCTATTAAATATAAGTGTTTATTTACATCCTAATATAATTTTATCATACACCTAAATCATATTTATTATCTACTACTACATATATATTATGATTTTTCAACTTAAATTACTGATGTATTGTATTTAATTTTAATCCACATTATTATAGTATTACTACAATGTTATATAATTTCAACACTTAAAGTAGTATCAGTCTACAATTAAGTTATCTCTTATGAACCTTATATTACACAGATCATACTACTAAGTACTATAAGATATTCTATATAACCAAATATTTTTGTAACTCTAACAAGTCAAGACATGTTATTCACCTCTCTAAAGTCAGCTGATCTATACTGTTTATTACCTACCTAAAGTCAGTAGATATATTTTTTTTCTCCAAGTCGAATGTTTTTAACATTAACAATCACTAAATATATTACATGTATTTTATTTCAGTACACCTACTCTAACAGTCATAGAATCATAACTTATTTTACAGTACACCTACTCTAAAAGTCACTAAATCATATTACATGTTGTTATTTCAGTAACTATCCTAACAATAGTAAATCATATTAATGTATTTTATTTCAGTACCCTACCTCCTAACAAGTCAGCTAGAATCATATTACATGTATGTTTATTTCAGTACACCTACTCCTAACAAGTCATAGAATCATATTACATGTATGTTTATTTCAGTACAACCTACCTCCTAACAAGTATCTAGAATCATATTAATTAAAGTTTATTTCAGTACACCTACCTCCTAACAAGTCAGCTAGAATCAATTACTGTTGTTTATTTCAGCACACCTACTCCTAACAATATAGATTCATATACATTATGTTTCAGTACACTACCTCTAATTCAGTAGAATCAAATTACATTATGTTTTTCAGTACACCTACCCCTAACAAGTCAGCTAGAATCAATTACAATTGTATGTTTATTTCAGTACACCTACCTCCTAACAAGTCGCTAGAATAATTACATGTATGTTTATTTCAGTACACTACTCCTAACAAGTCACTAGAATCAATTACATGTATGTTATTTCAGACACTACCTCCTAACAAGTCAGCTAGAATCATATTAATGTATGTTTATTCAGTACACTACCTCCTAATATTACATGTATGTTTATTTCAGTAACTACTCTCCTAATATTACAGTATTTTATTCAGACACCTACCTCCTAACAAGTCAGCTAGAATCAATACATGTATGTTTATTTCAGTACACCTACCCTACAAGTCAGCTAGATAATTACTGTATGTTTTTCAGTACACCTACCTCCAACAAGTCAGCTAGAATCAATTACTGTTGTTTATTCAGTACCTACTCCTAACAAGTCACTAAATCATATACATGTATGTTTATTTCATACCTACTACTCTAATATTACATGTATGTTATTTCAGTACACCTACCTCCTAACAATCAGCTAGAATATATACATGTATGTTATTTCAGACACCTACCTCCTAACAAGTCACTAGAATCAATACTATTTATTTCAGTACACTACTAAAGTCAGCAGAACAATACATGATGTTATTTCAGTACACCTACTCCTACAGTCAGTAGATCATTAATGATGTTTATTCAGTACCCTACTCTACAGTCAGCTAGAATATCTTATGTTTATTCATACACCTACCCCTAACAAGTCAGTAGAATCAATACATTTTTATTAGTACACCTACCTCTAACAAGTCAGCTAGAATCAATACTGTATGTTATTTCAGTACACCTCCTCCTAACAGTCACTAGAATCAATTATGATGTATTCAGTACACTACCTCAAATCGCTGAATAATTACTGTAGTTTATTTCGTACACTACCCAACAAGTCAGTAGAATAATAATTTGTTTATTTCGTACACTCCTCCTACAGTCAGTAAATCATTACATGTATGTTTATTTCAGACACTACTCCTACAAGTCAGTAGAATCAATACATGTATGTTTATTCGTACACCACCTAACAAGTCAGTAGATTATTACATGTTGTTTATTTCAGTACACCTACTCCTAACAGTCATAGAATCAATACATGTATGTTTTTAGACACTCTCCTAAAAGTCACTAAATATACATGTATGTTTATTTCAGTCACTCCTCTAACAAGTAGTAGAATCAATTACTTAGTTATTTCAGTAACTACTCCTAACAATCAGCTGAATATATTAATTATGTTTATTCAGTACACCTACCTCTAACAGTCAGCAGAATATATTATTAGTTATTTCAGTACACTACTCTACAGTCAGCTAGAATAATTACATGTAGTTATTTCATAACCTACCCCTAACAGTCACTAGAATCATTATGTATGTTATTCAGTACACACCTCCACATCAGCTAGAATCAATTACATGTATGTTTATTTGTACACTACCTCCTAACAAGTCATAGATCAATACATGTATGTTATTCAGTACACTCTCCTAACAGCAGCTAATCTACATTTTTATTTCGTCACTACCTAACAGTATAGATCAAATGTTATTCATACACTACCTCCTAAAGTCAGATAATTAGTATGTTTATTCAGTACACTACCTCAACAGTCAGTAATATTTCAGTGTTATTTCAGTACACTACTCCTAACAAGTCAGAATAATTGTTTATTTCGACACTACCTCAACAGTCAGTAGACATATATGTATGTTTATTTCAGACACCTACTCTACAGTAGCTAATCATTACTGTATGTTTATTTCATACACACTCTAACAATCAGTAGAATCATATACGTATTTTTCAGTACCCTACCCTAACATCACTAAATCATATTATGTATGTTATTCATACACTACCTCACAAGTCAGCTAGAACAATTACTGATGTTTATTTCATAACCTACTCTAAGTCAGCAGAACAATTACTGTAGTTATTCAGTACACTACCTCTAACAATCAGTAACATATACATGTATGTATTCATACACCTCCCCACAAGTCATAGATCAATATGTTGTTATTTCAGTAACTACCTCTAACAATCAGCTAGTCTACATGTATGTTATTCAACCTACCTCTAATCAGTAGATATATGATTTTATTTCAGTACACTACTCCTAAAAGTCAGCAGAATATAAGTAGTTTATTCCCTACTCCTACAGTAGTAGAAATATGAGTTATTCGTACTACCTCCTAACAAGTCAGCTGAATACGATTTTGAATACCAAAATGAAATGTGTTATAGTACTTACTTTTTTCATACCCTCTCACTCATTTGATCATTTATTATCGACCTACCCTAAGTCAGTACAATCTGTATGTTATTATAACTAAAATCTGAATCATCATGAGTTTTTAACTAATCTAATAATAATTGTATTGTACACTACCTTACTATAATATACATTGTTTCAGTCACCTTAATTAATAATGATTTATTCAGCATAACAATCAAGAAATAATGTTACATAACTACCAAATCAGTGAAATTACTATTATTTCCTCTAAACAGTAATATTATGATTTTTCGAACCTAACAACAGTAATATTTATACATACTCCTAAAGAGCTGATATTATTAGTTATTAGAATACTTAAGTCAGAATATAATTATTATTCATCACACCCTCTCGATCAACACTATCAATAAATCTTATATTTTATAACAACCCTCATAGTAGTCTCATGTGTTTATTATGTTATGTTTATTTCAGTACACCTACCTCCTAATAGGTAGCTAGATCATATTCAGATGTTTATTCAGACACTACTCCTAACAAGTCAGTAGAATCAATTACATGTATGTTTATTTCAGTACACCTACCTCCTAACAAGTCAGTAGAATCATATTACAGTATGTTTATTTCGTAAACCTACCTCCTAACAAGTCAGCTAGAATCATTACATGTATGTTTATTTCAGTACACCTACCTCCTAACAGTCAGCTAGAATCATTTACATGTATGTTTATTTCAGTACACCTACACTCCTAACAAGTCAGCTAGAATCATATTACATGTATGTTTTATTTCAAGTACACCCACTCTCGTACAAGTCAGCTAGAATCATATTACATGTATGTTTATTTCATGTACACCTACCTCTAACAAGTCAGCTTAGAATCCAGATTACATGTAATGTTTATTTCAGTACACTACCTCCTAACAAGTCAGCTAGAATCATATTACATGTATGTTTATTTCAGTACACCTACTCCATAACAAGTCAGCTAGAATCATTTTTTAATGTATGTTAATTTCGTACACCTACCTCCTTAACAAGTCAGCTAGATCAAATTACATGTTGTTTATTTCAGTACACTACTCCTACAAGTCAGCTAGAATCATATTACTGTATGTTTATTTCAGTACACTACCTCCTAACAAGTCAGCTTAGAATCATATTACAATGTATGTTATTTCAGGAACCTACCTCCTAACAAGTCAGCTAGAATCATTATTAACATGTATGTTTATTTCAGTTACACTACTTCTAACAAGTCAGCTTAGAATTCATTACATGTATGTTTATTTCAGTACACCTACCTCCTAACAAGTCAGCTAGAATACTATTAATGTATGTTTATTTCAGTACAGCTACCTCCTAACAAGTCAGCTAGAATCATTACATGTATGTTTATTTCAGTACACCCTCCTATCCCCCCTCTTATATGTCAGAGAAGGAATAACTTCATGATGTATCATATATCTTGTCATAGTTAAAAGTTTAAGTAATTGGGAAATAACTTATTTTAATAAATTTATCTGTGAATGCTGTATTTCTATTTGATACAGACAGTTGAATTTTACTGTAAGCAGAATAACTGACTATAATATAAAAAAAATATTGAAAACTATATGAATGGACATTTTTGCTGAGGATAAGTTTGATATCAAAGACTTATCACTTTTACCGTTCAGTAGTTATGATAGATTGGAAAATAACACTTTCGGTCAATTTGGCAGCTCATTCCTTCTTTAAATTTTTAATAAAGATTTGATTTTATATTGACAGGCACAAGAGTTGGATCACAGATTACAAAAGGAAAGGGAAATAAATAAGGATATACAATTAAAACTACGGGAAACAGAGAAAGATAAACACAGCATGGACAAGAAATGTAATCATGTAAGTCTAATTATGTTTTACTCGTTTCTTACTAGAAACAGTTCAAAACCTTTTAAGATCTTAAATGGGATTTTTTTTTGTCATGCTCTAAGTTAGGCAAAATGCTGGATTTCAGCATTTTTAACATGCCTGTGACTAAAGTAGCGAAGGGATTGCTTTTCGGTAATGATGACAATAGCTCCAATATAGTTTTTAAGTTAGTATTTTAGGAAATGCTTGTAATAGATCATTTATATTTAATGTTTACTAATTATAATAGTTTGATGGGATCTACTAGTGATAAGTCAATGATATATTATATAAAAGAGTGTTATTTATCAGTTCATATCAGTTTGACAAATATTTCGAGTCCCTGCTCCCTTGGTCATGATGTCAAAACCTACAACCTTGACGTTGCCTAGGATGATAACAATAAATCTATTTAATATCAATGGTCTTTCAAACTTGAAGATGTTTCAAGGCTTCACCTCATTTCAGGGCTAGTTCTCTTCTATGAGGTGGGTCTTATTGGGGTCTAAGCATGACTCAGGATTGTTGATTTTTTTTATAAGCGTGACACGTGAAAGTCAAATTATTGTGCTGGGAAAACGGGAAATGAAGTCTAGCGGGACACATGAAATTACGAAAAAATGAGAATTGCTTATGTATATAGTGTAAGCGGGATACAGGAATCTGACAAAACAGAAAGCGGGATCCGGGATCTGAACCCCCCAATGAGACCCCCCATGAGGAACTTTCTCATGTTTGAAGAAACATTGATAATTTTACATGTACAAAAAGCCATTTTGTATGTAGTCCTTGATTCAATAAGCATATATAGCAGTAATAGCAGGAAATAATAAAAAAAAAAAAAACATTCAGTGATGTGTCAATTTTTCTGTTTTCTTCTTTAGCTGCATTCAAGGTTGACAAAAGTTTTATCTGAGTTACAAGAGGAAAAACAGATGAATAAATGTTTACTGGAAAACCAACAAGTGTGGCAGAAAAAAGTTCTAACTTTAGAATCTCAAGTTAAGGATCTAACATGTACAAAAGAAAAGGTAAAAAAGCTAGCTGTTCAAGCATAATTAAAGAAAAGAAAATTACCAATATTTTACTGATAAGTTAATTGATAACAAGAATGTGTCCATAGTACACGGATGCCCCACTCGCATTATCATTTTCTATGTTCAGTAGACCGTGAAATTGGGGTCAAAACTCTAATTTGGCAATTAAATTAGAAAGATCATATCATAGGGAACATGTGACTAAGTTTGAAGTTGATTGGACTTCAACTTCATCAAAAACTACCTTGACCAAAAACTTTAACCTGAACGAATGGACAGACAGACGGAAGGACGGACTGACGGACGGACGGACGCACAGACCAGAAAACATAATGCCCCTCTACTATCGTAGGTGGGGCATAAAAAAGTTATGTTGATGTCCACCTCAATAACCTGTCAGTTATAAAAAATTAAAATATACTAAAAGGTTAAAAAATTGTCCATAGAAAATGAGTGAAAGGAAACAGAATTGTATGT
The DNA here is from genome assembly GCA_019925275.1 of Mytilus edulis. Classification (NCBI taxonomy): domain Eukaryota; kingdom Metazoa; phylum Mollusca; class Bivalvia; order Mytilida; family Mytilidae; genus Mytilus; species Mytilus edulis. The sequence continues at coordinate 13,476,028 of CM034360.1, read as the reverse complement.
GTGTAATTTTAAACTTGCAGCATATGCAAAAAACAGTTTTTGTCTCGCCCTGACAGAGTCAAAAAGCGAGACATAGGTATGCTTTTTCCGGCATCTGCGACGGCATCAACAATGTATTAGTTTGTGATTAGGTCTAGTTTAAGGTGAACCACAAGTGATAAAAAAATTTTGAAATTAGATGATTCGCCGCTAAGGAGAATGAAATAAATTGGGAAGTACACGTAGGGACGAGTCTGGTTGTTTTCGGCCTAACATGTTGCAGAAAACTAAATATTGTAACAACAATAACATAAGGCTAAAGTGACCGGTTTCTTACAAATCAGGATTTATCCCTGGACTAAAACAACATTATATCAACTTGATATAACAAAATCTTTGGCTTTGTTGTCGAGCCTTCGACTTTTGTCGAAAAAGCGAGACTAAGCGATCCTACATTCCGTCGTCGTCGGCGTCGTCGGCGGCGGCGTCCACAAATATTCACTCTGTGGTTAAAGTTTTTGAAATTTTAATAACTTTCTTAAACTATACTGAATTTCTACCAAACTTGGACAGAAGCTTGTTTATGATCATAAGAAAGTATCCAGAAGTAAATTTTGTAAAAATAAAATTCCATTTTTTCCGTATTTTACTTATAAATGGACTTAGTTTTTCTGCGAGGAAACATAACATTCACTCTGTGGTTAAAGTTTTTAAAATTTTAATAACTTTCATAAACTATCCTTGATTTGTACCAAACTTGGACAGAAGCTTGTTTATGATCATAAGATAGTATCAAGAAGAAAATTTTGTAAAAATAAATTTCCACTTTTCCGTATTTTACTTATAAATGGACTTAGTTTTTCTGCGAGGAAACATTACATTCACTCTGTGGTTAAAGTTTTTAAAATTTTAATAACTTTCATAAACTATCCTTGATTTGTACCAAACTTGGACAGAAGCTTGTTTATGATCATAAGATAGTATCAAGAAGAAAATTTTGTAAAAATAAATTTCCACTTTTCCGTATTTTACTTATAAATGGACTTAGTTTTTTTGCCAGAAACAAAACATTCACTCTGTGGTTTAAGTTTTTAAAATTTTTATAATGTTCTTAGACTATCCTGGATTTCTACCAAACTTAGACAAAAGCTTGTTTCTGATCATAAGATATTATTCAGAAGCTAAATTTGTAAAAAAAAAATTCACTTTTTCCGTATTTTACTTATAAATGGACTTAGTTTTTCTTCCAGTTAACATTACATACAGTCTGCAGTTAAAGTTTATAAAACATTTATTAGATTCATAAACTATCCTGAATTTTTTACCAAACTTGGAAGCTTCTTTCAATCAAAAGACAGTATCGAGAGGGAAATTTTTATTGATGTTTTTCCTCATTTTTGTTGAGTCTGCCATTAACAGCAGAAGTAGGCGAGACACTGGGTTCCGTGGAACCCTTACAAATTTTTAATACTAGTAAGTAATTTCATTATCAAATTGTCCACACAAAATCGTGTGAAGCATACTTGAAGAGAAGTCAAAATTAACATTTAGATCAAGACATGTTATTTGTCGATCGCGGAATGAAAGATTCGCAGCATACTTCCGAACACATGTAGCTCATCTGCAAACTAAGTTCATCTTTTGTCGCTGTGTTCCCCATGGTTTGCCGCCTCACAGAGACATTTTTATAATATCAACTTGCACTGCTCAAAAGTTCAAGATTTGAATCGTTCATTACTCTCTTTTCCTTTCTTTTGTTCGCATAAAACTTTCATCTACAAAATTTTATTCTCCTGCCTGCGAATCATGTTGGATTTGATGTAACGTTGTACATGTTGTATATAAAAACGTCACAAAAGTGAAAGGTCATGCCAATCCATCGCACTTCAGCGAGTGGACCATCGTACTTCGGTGTGAACCATCGCACTTCAGCGTGACCATGCACTTCAGCGTCTCCATCGCACCTCCGTGTCCTACATATATAAATGGACTTAGTTTTTCTGCGGGGAAACATTACATTCACTCTGTGGTTAAAGTTTTTAAAATTTGAATAACTTTCTTAAACCATACTGGATTTCTACCAAACCTGGACAGAAGCTTGTTTATGATCATAAGATAGTATCCAGACGTAAAGTTTGCAAAAATAAAATTCCTTTTTTCTGTATTTTACTTATAAACGGACTTAGTTTTTCTGCGGGGAAACATAACTTTCACTCTGTGGTTAAAGTTTTTAAAATTTTACTAACTTTCTCAAACTATCCTGGGTTTGCACCAAACTTGGACAGAAGCTTGTTTATGATCATAAAATAGTATCCAAAAGTAATTTTTGTAAAAAAATAAATCCATTTTTTCCGTATTTTACTTTTAAATGGACTTAGATTTTCAGCCAGGAAACAACACATTCATGCACTCTGTGGTTAAATTTAAAAAAAAATAATAACTTAATTTCTATTACTATTTTAAATTTGTACTAAACTTGGACAGAAGCTTGTTTATGATTAAAAGCTAGTATCTAGAAGGAAATTTTGTTAATATTTTGTACCTGTGTATCTGTATTTTACTTATAAATGGACTTAGTTTTTCTTCCAGTTAACATTACATACAGTCTGCAGTTAAAGTTTTTTAAACATTTATTAGATTCATAAACTATCCTGGATTTTTACCAAACTTGGACAGAAGCTTCTTACAATCAAAAGATAGTATCAAGAGGAATATTTTTATTGATTTTTTTCCTCATTTTTGTTAAGCCTGCGATTTACAGCAAAGTAGGTGAGACACTGGGTTCCCGGAACCTTACAAATTGTTTTACATGTATTAGTTTGTGATTAGCTCAGTTTATGTGGAACCACAAGTGGTAGGTCAATGATATTTGGTTTGCAGTTGTATAAGCATTGGCATATCTATTTCCAAGGAGATAATTTGGCTCCGCCCTCTTAGTGATGGTCTATTGACTTTGAAATTTTTTCTAAGTTATCATGTATTAGTTTGTGACTAGGTCAGTTCAAGGGGAACCATTAGTGGTAGGCCAATATTAATTGGTATTCAGTTGTAAAAGCATTGGCACATTTCATTTCCATGGAGAATATTTGGCCTCGCCCCCTCAGTCACAGTCTAAAGACTTTGAAACTTATCTTAGATTACATGTATTAGTTTGTGATTAGATCAATTTAAGATGAATTGCTGATGTTAAGTCAATGATATTTGGTATGCAAATTTATTGGCATTTGCAAGTATTGTTTCCATGGAGATTATATAGCCCCACCCCCTCTTCATGGTTCATTGACTTTGAAACTTTTACATAGTTTACAAGTTAATGTTTGTATTTAGGTTTTGGGAACGACTTATAATAGGTCATGGTATTTGGTATGCAGTTGTATTGGCACATCTCATTTACCGGAAGTCTTTTTCTAACTGTCTGTCAATGAATGAATGAATGAATGCATGAATGTGAATGTATGAATGAACGTAGTAAATATATAGTACACACAACATATAGTGTAGTACTAGTATATAACTGTACTCTAATAAATAGCTACGGTGACATTTCTTTAGGATTTTTTTGTATCTTCAGGTTTCTGTCTAAGTGACAGATACCACATATTTCTTTTTATTCAAATTGATAGTGTCTTCTTTATTGACTGATTTAATTTGAATTTTATTACAGGAAATTACTGAGTTAAGAGAACAGTTACGAGATGTGATGTTTTACTTGGAAGCTCAACAGAAATTATCTAGTTCTACAGAAATATCACAGGAAGAAATACAAGACGGTAAAATAACACTTGGTGCTTCTGGGAACACACCATCACCCATATCTAGACGAGGAAGAAAAAAAGATAGATAATTGTTACTTTCATTTTGTTTTTTATTATTTATTTATACTTGTTGTAAGGAGGGAGCATTGTAATAATAATTATTGTTGTAAATTGTTAAATTTCTACATTTTCAAACAGAAAATGTTGGAAAAACTAATAGATATTTTATTAAAAAATTTTGAAAAGTTAAACTTGTTATGAAGGGGAAAGTTTTGGTACTACACTGACAGCTTAATATATTAAACAAGTACATTTTTTTTATTTGATTAAGTAGTAGAGCAACTGCTTTTATTTTTGCCTTGACCATAATGACACCTTCTACAAACTAAATCTAGTTAGTAAATCGCATTAGAATTCTTGTATACTGTCTATTTCTTGCCTTTGAATATTTTACAAATCCAATAATCAACAATTGTACAATGATTTGATAAGATTTTTTTTCAGTTCTGGTTATTTTTCACATTTATACAACATTGTAATAGATAAATATAAAGCAGGAATTGAAATAAATTGTTGATTATCAATATCAGTTTTTGAAATTCGTAAGAAATATTGAATTTTCTTTTACAAATGTATTAATTTTTGTATGTTCTCCAGGACATAGCTTATATTTAATAAGCTGTTGCATTATTCACTATCAATGTCCTGAACATTTATAATATATTTGTCACTGGACATTAAGCAACCAACAATCAATCATACATTTTAATAAGATTATTGATAATTGCTTAAACATTTGACAAGAGTCCTATTATTATATTGTAATATCAAAATTTATTAGAAACTTAAATGGTATATTTTTAGTATTTGCTATCTTTAGAGCTTGGAAAATGTAAATATGATTATTAATTTTGTACACAGAACATAGGTCATCATCATATTTTTAATACCACTTGTAATAATCATACAGCATAATCATTTGATCATTTTCAAATCTGAAGTGTCTACAATTTCCATTATTTTAGCATCTTTATGATTTTTTTTTAAATAATGCATTTGAAAATATTCATCTTCAAGTTAAAGCTATTGCTGTTGTAAAACTGCCAAAATAATGCTGACTTTTGTTCTGTTCTAATTTTTTTTTGACTCCTAGTGTCCACTGTATTTTTGTTTAGCCTACTCTAGGCCCCAGTGGCGGATCCAGAACTTTTCATAAGGGGGGCCCACTGACTGACCTAAGGGGGGGCCCGCTCCAGTCATGCTTCAGTGATTCTCTATATAATCAACCAAATTTTTCCCACGAAAGGGGGGGCCCGGGCCCCCCCCCTGGATCCGCCTATGGGCCCACCTTTTTGAAAGTCCTGGATCTGCCTTTGAAAAATGATCTTATAAAATATTCAACTGTGGTAGTTCCCCACAATTAATAAAATAAAACAACAGAATGCATTTCATTCCAATTAAAGGAAATGGAAAGCAATCACTAATCAACCAACTAATTATCAGAGAAAAACCAGAAGACATTGCTTGGTTTTTTGTATAGTTGATATGTATGACAGGTAATTGAGAAATGAGTTATATGTATTTATGCTATAAATGTCAAGTGCAATTCATCTGTGATAAAATATCATGTAAAAATAAAAATATTTGAAAAAATTCTCTTTACTTGGATTCTTTTTTTAGACCACCTGAATCACAGAATCATGTTAGCCTTCTTGTAACTTGGCATTATCAAACTTCAGTTGAATCATCATCATGGGTAGAGACAAAATACAATTCAGATATAACCCCTCGTATTTAATATGAAAACTTCAACCTTATATAGTATTAATGAAGGAATAATTAAAGTCTCAGAATGCAAGGACAGCATCATAATCTGTTTGTAATAAGCTTTATACTGCAACTAGTTGTGTTTATTTCCTAAATATAGTAGCACAGCTATATTTTGTGCAATGTCAATTTCATCATGGAACACTTTTCCAACAGTTACAGGTTCATTAAGGGATTTAAATAAGTTTAAAATTTGTGTTACAATTTAAATAGCTGTCAATTTATTTATTTAAGTTGCAGTATAAAAACAATATTAGATCAATGTCAGAAAAATATAAACTTTTTTGTATGAGGCTGAAGTTCTCATTGACTTAAAATTGTATATTTATATTCAGAAGGTAGAATACAGGATGCCTCATATCTTGTATACGGATACCTTATGTGACGAAGTTTCCATGGATAAGTGGCTGCTTGAAAAATAAGTTTTTTGGCAAATGCTAATTTTGATTGCATGGATCAGTGATCAATGTTAAAGTTACATGCATATTATCAAGTCTGTATCCAAGATACTATAAGCACAAGGTAAACTATATTCGGTGTATGGAATGATTGTAAGTTGTCCATGTCCGTCTGCAAAGGTTCATATGATTTTGACCTCATTTCAATGGGCGATTGATCAGGTACTATAAGTGATAGGATCACTATGCTTGGTCTATAGAATGAACCTGACAGACTGATTGTAAGGTGTACATGTCTGTTTGGCAGGTTCATCTTAGTGACCTCATTTTTCAATTTTCATAGAACATGTTATGTTTATGGGAGTCTTGTAGTAAAACGGGAAAACATTTCAGTTTATTACTTCCAATATAAAAGTCACATCTATAGGCAAGGTGTTGTTTCTGGCTGCCTCGTGAATTTATTGAAGTTTATGGTAGATGTTGAATGATTGCCAATGAGACAACTATCCACCCAAGTTCAAATGAACTTGATGTTATCTATTATAGGTAACTGTGGTACATGTTACCCTTGTATGAGCATTGGCACATCATACTTCTTACCACCCCCTCATTCATGGGCTATTGAAACTTTTGCTTATGCTGTATGAGCATAGGTACATCTCATTACAATTATGTACTAAACATTTAATTCATAGTAAACCTGGACATCATTCTATATCAAGTTTATTAATTTCCATAATGTACCCTTTACAAAATGCAAGCCTAGGAACCATCAAATGTCCTAGGTCATATTTAATACCATACATTATCCCTTAGAAAATGAATCATAGGCAATTCCAACCTGGATGGTCTATGTCATTCATTTATTACCATAATGTGCTCTTTCCTTCATACAAGTGGTATAGCAAGATTGCGCCTTTTTTTTCTGAGCATATATCAGGCAGTTAGTTTCCTTTTTGAAACTGGTCATTTAGGCCCCTTTTACATGTCATGTTAACTACTGTGTTTTCTATTATTTTGTTTATATTATTTTCAGGTACATGTTACTTGGTGGGTTTAGTTTATAGTTTAGTAAAGACATTAGAATAGACAATAGAATTATATTGAAGCCATAAAATAGCCATTCAACAGTGGTAGCAGAGCTTATAAAGATGGCAACAGCACCTAGTTACAAGAACCCACCAGGTTTGACCAAAGATAAAAGTTATCAACAATGGAAAAATGAAGTTAAAATGTGGCAACTCTTGACAGATCTCGACAAGAAGAAGAGAGGTCGAAGTTCAAGAAGAAATTTTCCTCGTAATCGAGCTGATAGATCAACCAACTCTAGTAGACTTAAGACTAAAATGAATCCAGTCTTCAATGGAAATGTCTCAAGATGTAAAATATGTGATTCCAAATTTCATTGGGTTAAGGATTGTCCTCACAAGCAGCTCGATGTGAATTTAACAGAACATGAGAGTGATGAGTTAAATGAAATTGTAAATATAACATTATTTACCTCAGCACAAGAATTTAAGCCTCTAACAGTGTTTGTCGCAGAAGCCTACAATGCTGCAGTTATTGATACTGCATGTTCCAAGACAGTGTGTGGTTCTAAATGGTTATACGAATTTGTAGAATCACTTGATCCAGGACTTGATCAACTTACTTGTAATGAAAGTCATGTACCATTCAAATTTGGTGATGGACAAACAGTATATTCATATCAGAAAGTGAAAATTCCAGCACTAATTGGGTCAGTTAAGTCCTCAATTGAAACAGAAGTGGTGGATTGTGAAATACCGTTATTGTTAAGTAAAACCTCTCTGAAAAGAGCAAGCACTATCCTAGATCTCAGCAATGACAAGGTTACCATGTTTGGACAGTTAGTGGATGTAAACCTAACTTCAAGTGGTCATTACTGTATCAACATTAAAGACAAGCAATGCACCAATAGAAATAAAAATGAGAGTGAGGAGGTTTTAATCATTGATACAAAATTATCTTTTAAGAAGAAAAAGGAGATTCTTTTAAAGTTGCACAAGCAGTTTGGACATGCATCATCAGATAAACTTTTATCCCTTTTGCAAAGTGCTGGTTCTGTTGATTCTGAAACAAAGACCATTCTTAAAGATATCTGCACAAAGTGTTTAATTTGCCATAAGTTCAAGCATCCAAAAGCTAAACCAGTGGTTGCCTTTTCACATGCAAATGATTTCAATCAAATTGTGGCAATGGACCTTCATGAAATTGACCATAACTTTTATTATCTACATGTTATTGACTTATTTAGCAGATTGAGTGCAGCTGCAATAATCAGAAGAAAGGACTCTAAAGTCATTGTAGATAAGTTCATGCAGATATGGGTTGGCGTTTATGGTGCACCTGAAGTTGGTGTTTAGGGAGCTACCATTTGATTTTTATGGGGGGGGGCTAGGATGAAAATTTTGTCCTGCATTTTTTTTTTAGTTGTAATCTCTGTCCTGCCTTTTTATTTTTCACTCTATTCGGTCCTGCCTTTTTTTTTATTAGTTTATCCTGACTTTTTTTACCTAAATTGTCATCCTGCCTTTTTTTTTTGCAAAGTGTCTCATCCTGCCTTTTTTTTTACTCAAAACTCCTGTCCTGCTATTTTTTTCAAATTTCATCCTAGCCCCCCATAAAAATCAAATGGTAGCTCCCTTACACAGATAATGGAGGTGAATTTAATTCACAGATATTTAGAGACATGGCAGAAAACTTGAACATGTCAGTTAAAACAACAGCAGGGTATAGTCCGTGGTCCAATGGTGTAGTGGAAAGACACAACGCAACGCTCACAGAAACAATCAATAAAATGAGAGAGAGCTCTAACCTTTCATGGGAGACTTCCGTCAGTTGGGCAGTTCATGCTAAGAACAGTTTGCTGAATGTCTATGGCTACAGTCCATATCAAATAGTTTTTGGAAGGAATCCAAACATGCCATCATCTATAGTTAACAAGCCTCCTACATTAGAAGGTACAACAATTAGTAATGTTATGGGAAAGCACTTAGTTGGCTTACATGAAGCTAGAAAAGCATTTATTGCGGCAGAATCCTCTGAGAAAGTAAGAAGGGCACTACGTAAGCAAATCCGGCCTTCAGGAGAAAAATTCAAAAATGGTGACAAAGTTTTCTTCCTACGAGACAATCAGTGGAAAGGACCAGGCTGGGTAATTGGTCAAGATAACGTAGTTGTTTTTGTAAGATATGGAGGTACATATGTGCGTGTACATGAAAGTAGAATAAAAAGAGACATTGATGTTGAAAGAAAACAAAAGATTATTCATAAGCATACAGCAAAGTCAACTCCTGTGCGTAAGCCTCAAGCTGCAACATATAACAACACTGAACCAGATCATGACTTAGTATACTATGAGAGTGACGATGAAGAGCCTCATCAAAATGATACTGAGAATGATGAAAACCAAGAAAATGTTGAGGAATCTGCAGACGAAAGTGCTGATCAAGATGATAATCATGCTGGTAGCTTGAATGGTAGTTTGAATGGTGAAGATAGTCCTGAATCTGAAGGGAGAGACAGTTTTGATTTGGAAAATCAGGCAGAGAATGATATACATGAGGAAAGTATGGAACATAATCCTGGGTCACAGGCAAATGATTGTATGAAATTAAAGAAGGATCAGATAGTGAATTTCAAAATCCCTGGTGAAAATGACACAAGAGAAGCAATAATTTTAGGCAGGGCAGGAAAGGCTACAACTGTTAAAAAGAGCTGGTACAATATAGAATACAATCAGCCAGAAAATATGAGAGGTGATCAGATATCAATTGATCTAAGAACAGTCAATGATTTGAAAGTTGTTAACCAGTCAGATGACTTGAATGAAGATGTACTTTTAAGTGATATTGATTTTACTGAGGCTAGAGAGGCAGAACTGGATAACTGGAACAAGCACAATGTTTATGAAGAAGTTGAAGACAATTGTCAAAACTGTATTTCAACAAGATGGGTTTATACTATGAAAGAATTAGAGAACGAATTTCATAGAAAAGCTAGATTGGTAGCAAAAGGTTTTGAAGAAGACAGCCTAGATGAGATACCAAAGAATTCGCCAACATGTGAAAAGCAGTCTCTACGACTAATTTTATCAATTATTGCTAGTAAAAGATGGTCAATTAATTCAGTGGACATTAAAACTGCTTTCCTTCAAGGAGAGAAAATGCAAAGAGAAGTCTACTTAAGACCTCCTAAAGAAGCTAAAGCAACTGGTAAAGTCTGGCGCCTTAACAAATGTGTATATGGTCTTGTTGATGCATCCTTAAAGTGGTACGAAAAAGTTAAAGCAACATTGCTAGATTGTGGAGGAACAGTGTCCAAAATTGATTCAGCTGTATTTTATTGGTATAATGAAAAAGGTTTGACTGGTGTCCTAGCAGTTCATGTAGATGACTTTCTTTGGGCAGGATCCAGTGCCTTTGAGAAAACTGTTGTGTCCAGAATTAGGGATATGTTCAAGGTAGGGAAAGAATCCTGTGAGTCTTTCAAATATTTGGGTCTTGACCTCAGCCAAGAAAATGAAACCATTGTTCTCAGCCAGCAAGACTATGTCAGAATGTTGAAGACTGTTTTAATAGATAAAGACAGTTAAAACATCTCCTCTTTCATCATCAGAACAGACACTATTGAGGTCAAAAATAGGACAATTATTATGGTTAGCAAGACAAACACGTCCAGACATTGCATTTGATGTTGCTGCTATTTCATCAAAAATTAAGTCTAGCACTATTGAAGATCTAAAGAAAGTCAATAAAATAATTAGGAAGGTGCAAAACGATCCCGTTTCACTGCAATTCCAGAATCTTGGACATAATGTGAAATTTATTTTGTTCAGTGATGCATCATTTGGAAATCTTCCAGATGGTGGAAGTCAGGGTGGTTATGTTGTGCTTTTGATGGGCGATGATGGTAAAGTGAACCCAATCGCTTGGCAATCTAAGAAATTAAGAAGAGTTGTACGTAGTACTTTAGCAAGTGAAGCCTTGGCCTTAGCTGATGGTGTGGACTGTGTTTTTATCTTTAGCAGCTCTGCTTAAGGAATTAATGCATAATGAGAACGATTTGATGCATACTCCAGTAGATTGTTTCGTTGACAACAAAGACCTTTATCATGCAATATACTCTGATAAACCTGTTGGAGAAAAGAGATTGAGGGTGGAGATCAATGCAATAAAGCAATTGCTTCAAGGTGGAGAGCTTAAAAAAGTAAAATGGATTCAGACTAACTAGATATCATTGAGATGGAAACCATCTCTGTGGGCCCCGCTGTCAATAACGTTGGGTAAATAAATATAGTGTGAATCAAAATTGTAAGCGATGGACAGTCCAACAGATAGACAGAACTTTGACCTAGGAAGTTGTACATACATCATGACACACCCTCTGGTGTTGGTTAAAATGGATGTCAAGTATAATATTTGAAATCAAAACGGTTCCCAAGATATAGAGCGGACACAATCTTCAACTCAGGACACAGGGTTGTCAACTAAAACCAGTTTTTTTTACCTTGACCTTTGACCTAGGAAGTTGTACATACATCATGACACGCCATCTGATGGTGGTTAAAATGGATGTCAAGTATAAACTTTGAAATCATAAAGGTTATCCAGATATGGAGCGGACACGATCTTTACCACAGGACACAGGGTTGTCAACTGAAACCAAAGTTTTTGACCTTAACCTTTGACCTAGGCAGTTGTACATACATCATGACACACCCTCTGGTGTTGGTTAATAAACATGTTAAGTATTAAGTATAAAATCAGAACGGTTATCTAGATATGTAGCGGACATGATCTTCATCACAGGACACGGGGTTGTCAACTGAAACCAAAGTTTTTGACCTTGACCTTTGACCTAGGAAGTTGTACATACATCATGACACACCCTCTGGTGTTGGTTAAAATGGATGTCAAGTATAAACTTTGAAATCATAAGGGTTCTCAAGATATAGAGCGGACACGATCATCACCACAGGACACAGGGTTGTCAACTGAAACCAAAGTTTTTTTACCTTGACCTTTGACCTAGAAAGTTGTACATACATCATGACACGCCCTCTGGTGGTGGTTAATAAACATGTAAAGTATAAAGTATGAAATCATAACGGTTTTCTAGATATGGAGCGGACACAAAGTTAAAGTGTTACGGACGGACGGACAGACTGATCACTATAGGGCGACCCGACTTTTAGTCGGGGCCCTAATGAACAAATCGCCAATGTTCTTACAAAGCATGGTGCTTCTGGACAAGACATCTTATGTTGTTTTGAAAAAGGACTTTTGAATTCAAGCCTTTTATAATTAGTGCAACTGACAATAAAAAAAAGGAAAAGAAAGATCAGATAAATACCCGATACTATGACATTTTAATTGCCTTCATTTACATTTTTTATTTGGACATTAACATTTCTAGTGAAAAGAGAAAAGGATTAGATTGTTAACTACTGTGTTTTCTATTATTTTGTTTATATTATTTTCAGGTACATGTTACTTGGTGGGTTTAGTTTATAGTTTAGTAAAGACATTAGAATAGACAATAGAATTATATTGAAGCCATAAAATAGCCATTCAACAGTCATGCTGTATTGGTTTTGCTCATTGTTGAGGGACATACAGTGACCTTAGTTGCTAACTTGTCATTTGTTTTCTGGTGTTGTTGTTACATTGAAATTTTATTCTAATTTGTATACTGGATGTCCTACAGTAGACACTTACGGACACAATGTACCACAGTACAAAAATCATGACCACCAAATCTAGATGTTCTATATCAAGAATTTACAGTTGCAAGGATCCTGTAACAAAATATTGGAGGTCCTGTACCATACAAAATTCACGACTAGCAAACCTGGATCAACTCAATCTATTAAGATGTGGTCAATACCTTGCAACTTCAGATGAAGAACTAGCAGTTAGAAATTATTTATCAGTATTTGAAGCAGGGTTAGGTTTGACAATTTTTTTTGCAGAAATATCAAAAGTTTTATATAAATACCAATGACATATTTATGGTAAAATTTTAATTTAAAATATGACCAACAAACAGCTTTACCAAAATTCAATAATCCAGACATCATGGCGGAAATTGTTCACATCTGAATGATGAAGATATCTTAGACTGAGACAGTTTTAGCAAATTGAAAGTTACATAAAGAATTCGATTTGAAAAAAAAACTTCAAGTTGTGATGTTAATTTCAGTAAGATACTTCATTATTGCGACTAAGTATTTCAAAACAAAAAGGAATTGTGTACAATATGTTATATGTTGCAATGGTTAATATATTCCCATCCTTCAATGTTTGCCTCTGGAAAGTGCCAGTAACAGTTGGCCTTTACAGAATCTATTGACAAGTTTTTTAAGTGCACAATTTTTTAGAAGAAAATGAAAAGTTTCATGAGCATCAGGCCAGGATATTTAAACATTCCAGGAAGATGAACTGTCTCATTGAATAAATACAATCATGTGTCCTTTGAGGAGTACATTCGAAAATATAAAATAACCGAAAACACCAATCATTATTTTTTTCTGTACAAAAAATAAACTCCTTGTGATAAGACTACATGTACCAATACTTAATAATGACACACATTGTAAGAACAAAATTACAGATAGACCATCTTTCTGCACGTCATTGGTCTCTGGTGGACAATTGTCTCATTAGCAATCATACACCATCCAATTATTTTAATATTACACCAATTTGCCCCAAACATCATTTCAGTTTATGAATCAAAAGCAATAGTGTAAAATGTCCCAGAGAAGAAAGTAGAAAGTTAGTGGATGGAAACTCTGGTGGATCATTGTGTCAAAGACAATTATACCACATTTCTAATATTTGACCATTTATATACGTGTATTTTGTGACCTTGGCCTGCGAGATAATATGGCCCTGGAGTTTCATGCCACAACATGCAAATGTATGAATTAGCCATGTAGTAACTCACAAAATATGTAATAAAATTAAATGACCGACAGAAATGGCAATTCCAATGCATCCTCTTAAATATTTGCATGAGTATAAACAAGGACAAACATATCCTAGTACAACATAAACAAAAATACATATTTTTTTTTTATTCCAGTCCCAAACAAAATGATGTCCTTTTTAGATGATACCAATCTGAAAAAGAAGAAATATATTAAAGTACAAGTACATGTGTACACAGTTAGAGCTGTTCAAGTATTAAAGACTCTAACACAGAAAAAATATCAATTCTTACAAAATCGGGAGGAAAATAAAAATTGATCCCATTTTATATAATAATCAGGTAAAGTGTAAATATATCATAATTTTAAAGTTATAATGTTACCAATATTTCTTTCATGAGCATGATGAGGGATATACAATACTTTTAACCACTTAGTGTTAAGTTTTGTTCAACATAGTAGACTACAATTGTTTCTAGAAACCTTATTTTTGACGAGCTCTTTCAAAGATTTGTCTCAATGATATTTACTCCACATGAAATATTTTTCTGATATAAAGCCAAGACATCAATGGATCATGGGAATTTGTTTTCATGTTTTTTTCTCAGTGAATATTGACAAATACATAGTATTTTACCTAGTAAACACCATGTCACTACTTAAGATACTAATTGATGTGAAATGCTCAATTAGATCATTGTTGAAATAATTCTTGGTGACAAGATGATAACCAGGTGCTCAGCAGCGTGCAGCTTTATACGACCCCAGTGGTTGAACCCTGAACAGTTGGGGCAAATTTGGTCACAATATTCAAGCTTGATACTGTCTGAATTTGGATTGTGATCAAAATTTTGGAATGATTCGTAATTTGAAAAATTTTGAAAAAGAAAGGAATCCCTTTTTGCGGTATAATTTCAGAGCAATTGAAATACTTGTACACAAGTTATTATCCTAAAACTAGAAAAGGGCTTGTTTTAAGCACCTTATTCCTAAACGGTTGGGACCATCATCCCCGAAATCGATCCCAACCTTCCTTTAGTGGTATTGAACCTTCTGAAAAAAAATTCATAAAGATCTATTCATCTAAACTAAAGTTATTATCCGGAAACCAATGTGTCTTCGGACGACGAAAACATCATAACATTATATGTTCCCAAAATTGTTTTGGGGTCGTATAACAATGTGTTATATAATTGCGTCAGTGAATGTTGCCTTTATATTAAACTAGAAAGATCTAAACATTTTTACAATAATTCAGAACTTATTAGTAACTTACCTTGTTGGCAACATCCAAAGCATCATAATCTGGGGCTAATCTGACGTAAGCTTTCTTTTCACCATCAGGTCTACAATAGAAATCCTAGAATTTACATTTATTTCTAGGAGATTGTGTGTTGTTTGCTTTAAAGTCATTTTATAGTGTGCTTTCTGGGTGTAGTTTTTTTGCCTACAATAACTTCATAAAAATTTTGCTAAAAGTCTGTTTGGCGTCTGTATTCTTCACTTTTTTTGTTCACAGGAAAATATTATGCATCAGTTTATTTGTGGTAAATATATCCAATTTCAGACATGGTGCACCAACCTAATAACCTAAAGCTGACTTTTTCAGGTTACTAAAAGTTGGTCAAAATGGTATTTCTTTGGACTCGCCTTGGGAAAAAAATTGTAAGTCCCAGCAAAAACCTTTAGTGAGAATACTATCCAGCAATCTTTTTGCACTAGAGGAGTGTCAATAACTTCAGAACTAGGGCTACTGAGAAAAATTTAAGTTTGATATATAAAACTTTTGTCACAAGTTGTCATCAATCTTTAATACTTAACCCACCTGATCAATGTGTTCACTTTAGCTACATCAATATCATATAATTTTTTCACTGCTAATTTAATCTGTGGTTTGTTTGCTCGTTTGTCAACAATGAAGACCAGTGTGTTGTTGTCTTCAATCTTTTTCATGGCAGATTCAGTGGTCAGTGGAAACTTCACAATTCTGTATTTGTCTAATCTACAAAAACAAAACATACAAATTATGTAGAAGTTTATTTTAACAAATTTTGTTAACATCACTAGCAATAGATTTTAAAGACAATTAGCTTTTTAAGTCAGTCCAAGGATGCATCAACATATAATGTTGTATCAACTGAGCACATATATCATCATAAGTTAAAAAAAAATATCTAAATTTGATGTCATTCATTGATCCAATTTGTGAATTTTGTATGTATACTCATATCTCCTTCCTTGTCTGATATGAGCAGCGCCCATATATATATGATTTTTTTTTTTGAAATAATTTTCTAAATTGGACCCTGTATAATTTTATGAAATTAAGATAGTACAAGTACAATCAAGCATTACCTATCTGTTCTAGGTATACTCTTCCTTGGATATTTTGGCTGTCTTGGTAGTGACAGTGTCTTAGGTCTGTAGAAATGTACTGAAGTCCTGATTTTTCTACTACGTTTTGAATGAATACCCTTCACCACATTCTTTCTGGTTTTCATTGCTTTATCCTTGGCCTTGCTTTTGCTTTTGCCTGCTGGGGCAACTTTAGCTGGGGCATCCTTCTTGCCCTCTTTTTTTGGTTCTACAATTGAATAAAAAGTTGGTTCAATTTTAAGATAAGATGATCTCACTGTAAAACATGATAAAGTGAATGTCCCAGTGTTGTCCCTAAGTTTTTAATAAGATACATTTGTAGCACCAGGATAATCAAGATATTAAATTAGATACAAATATCAAATATAATTTGCATAGCATGGCAACTCCTTTCCTTTATCCTCCTAAAGGTCAGTTCAATAGGGCTCTTTTTTTAAACTGTTTTGAGTAAAATTGGGTTGTTTTCAACATAATAACGAGGTTATTTTCAACAATCTTGAATTCCCACCTCTTTTATTATTACTGTAGGGATTTATTGAAAATATTTTGCACAAAGACATAAAAGGTAAGAAATTTTATATATGTGAAAATTCTTAGCATTCAATGAATATTTTATGACTAAATTGGGTCTCAAAATTGACAGAAAATTCCAACCGAAAATGGTGGCTTTAACTTATGACCTTGTAGGAAAGCGTCAAGTCAAAAATTAATTTAAAATAGCCTTCAAAGACGTCACAATTATTTGGACTACTTTTGTTCCTGATAATTGTCAGTTGGATTTTATTGCTCCTGGATTAACCGATACAAAAAGAGCTTTGGACAGGATGCAAGATTGAATAATAAACTAATTAGGGTAATCTAATAAGTGTTTATTTGTTTTGATGAAATTAATAAATCATCCCCTCTATAAAGTTTTAGACGACTGTAATGTGTAGAATACTTTTAGACACTCTTTAAAAATGTGCATAAAAATTTCGATTAGAACTACTATGGTAGAGCCTTAAAGAAATCTGAAATTAATATATGTGTGTTGAACATGTTCACAGATATCGAAGAAAGAGACAAGCACGTGTAGGAAGCCCCCTTTTATTTCGTCTATTTTGTTTCTTATTACACGATTAATGAGTAGTTGATCTTTAATAATTAAGCTTATAATATATTAAAGGTATATTTAATATGTCAGCTGGAGGTATTCATATGCTTTATCTTTTTTAATTTAACGTAAAAAACTAAATTCTTGCTCACTATCACCCTTCTTCTTGTCTTTGGGTGCCATATTGAAGTTAAAAAGGAAGTTGCAAGGTTCCCACGTGGTCGATATCGCAATTGCGCAAGCGTCAATTAAAATTTATTTCCTTTCCTTCGGAAGAATTTGGACTTTTTATTATAAATTAAGAAATGTCTAGATAAGATCCAAAGTTTTCGCGTACATAGTTGCACTTCCGGAAATTTAAAGACTGAATCAGAAGACAATCTACATTTACCAACTATACAGGGTCAAATAGGACACATTAAGAATAAACAAGACTAATTCGATTCCGTGGTGAGAAAATACGGAAAATATTCTTTCAAATTGTGACCCCAAAAGCCTGCATAATTTCTACAACCTTTCTAAATTTATATTCCATGATTCTTCACTTTCAAGCTGTCAAATGATTCTCAAATGGTTCACACTCACAGCTTGACCAAAATGTTCAATATCATATGTTGGCAACAGTAGAACAGCAACTTTGACCGCCAGATTTCTATTTATTAAGATCAATCTTAAGGCCTAATCAGTGGCGGCACACTAGCCACTTTATGGTTAGTTCGGCAATATTGGAGAATGGCAATTAATTATACACCTTATGGCTTATCACTGTTTGGAAATCTGTCCCACTTTACCTGAGAATCTGACCCTCATGAACCTTTGACATCATTCAACAATCACTTTTCATGATTAATTGTTCAGTCATTTGGATATATGGTCACATATGATGAAATGGGAATTATATGACTTGGTATCCGGTTGTTCCGGCCCCAAGTCAATCCGGCCCAAAGTCAATCCGGCTCGGGTCATTGTTTTACCGCTGGGTCATTTAAATGTTGTTGTTTTTTTTTTGCAGAGACAACAAAAAGTGTTTGAAAAAGTTCTGCTGTAGAAACAAAACATATAGATATAAAATTACGCATGGTAACAATTAAAAAAAAAAAAAAAAAAGCCTGCCTGCCGGGTCTTTTAAAATTTTTCCCATGTATGGGGAAACCAACAATTAATTTTCCATGGCCTGATAACTTTTACTTTGAATTTCATGGGGATTTTTATTTTATTCAGTTCACACACAGAATAGCTAAATAAATATTTAGTCCAATGGACCTATAAAATTTAACACATCATAATGACTTATTTTATCAAATCATTAGTCTATAATTGGTTTGTTTATTCATCAGTTGCAGTGTTCTCCCCAGGATTTTTGGATAGCACCAGGGTAACGCGTGACGAAATGAATTTTACAATATTTTGTGTCACGTTGCGTCGCTTATTTTTTTCTTGTTAGTTTTTGTCATTACCTTTTTGCCTTTGTTTTGTTAACTGTGGTACTGTGTTGTATGGACTTAGGGTCAGAAAATTATTGGTAGAAAAAGTAAATCAATAAACAGTTTGTATACTTTAATATCTTTGAAGAATAAATAAAAGAAAGCACAATTAGTCTTTAAACTAAAGTCACTTCTTATATTTTGATCAAGCCATTTTGTCCTGATACTTGTAGTTACACTACACATTCCCCATGTTAGATTTCACCATAACAATGAACTTTGGACAAGATTAAATTTTGATACAGAACCTTCAGTAGATTAAAAACTATTTTCCATAGTTTTAGACCTGATTCTTTCATACAACAACAAATTATTTTTATAGTTAATACTTTGTTCCAGACATGAAGAGTACTTATATAAATATATCTACCCACTAGTTCATACTTAGCTATAGTCCTGTTTTGGGTTATATTACATACATATCAATAATGGAAAAATCTACTGATTTAATATAATATGTCTGTGCATCAATGAAAGTATGATTCTCAAAAATAATTTTCAAAACATTTTTGTTGGTATGTTCTAAGAAAGTTTTTATCCTCAATGTAACATTCTAATATAATTTTGCATTCAATTTGTAATTTATTTTTATTTTCAATGACAAATTATATTTGAGGAGCATTTATTTGTGATAAGCAAAATCAGGGGAAGTAACTTCACAATTAATTTCCAACAGGCAAATTATTTTGACTCAAGACTGGCGTAATAGAGTTCATTAACAAATGTCTGCTTGTCCCTCACAAGTCTGTTATTAAAATTATGATCTCTTAATTAATTAAAACACAAAAAAATCATGTACATCGATTAAATCCAATCATCAAGGTTAACCTCAAAGGTAAATCGATCACGTGGTGTAAACAATCTACCTGTCAGATCTGGATTAAACTGGTTAGAACTGGTCAATTTTCATGTAAAATTTTAAACCTCACGGAAAGTTAAACAAGTCGTCTCAAACTTTACCGATTTACGATTTTTTTACCAAAAACTTTAGCACCACGGAGAAAAATTATACATAGCGGCAAGAACGATACCACCGCGGTAGAAAATTATACATCGCGGGCCCGTGGTCCTTTAAGGGCCTGGGGAGAACACTGAGTTGTCTGATGATTGTGAACTAAGGTAATGCCACTCGTAATCACTTAATTCAATCCAATGCTGATTAACTAAAGTTACATAATCTGTTTTTCAACAAGGTCTTTATAGTTTAATCTTCTGGTTGGTGTATATAATATTAATTACTGCTGGACAAGGATAGTAAAACAAATCCTTGTGCTGATTAATGTTGATGTCTGAATTCTTTTATATAGTTTTAATATATTATACCCAATAATCTTGAAAACTTGTAATAAAAACATAATCAACCTAGTTGTTTTATACTCATCTAAAGAAAATATTTTTTCAAAGGCCTTTTTAGCTCACCTGTCCCGAAGGGACAAGTGAGCTTATGCCATCACTTGGCGTCCGTCGTCGTCTGTCGTCCGTCGTCTGTCGTCGTAAACTATTTCAAGAATCTTCTCCTCTGAAACTACTGGGCCAAATACTTTCAAACTTTAACTGAATGTTCCTTAGGGTATCTAATTTATAAATTGTATCCGAAGTTTTGATCTATCAACAAACATGGTCGCCATTGCTAAAAATAGAACATAGGGGTTAAATGCAGTTTTTGGCTTATAACTCAAAAACCAAAGCATTTAGAGCAAATCTGACATGGGGTAATATTGTTTATCAGGTCAAGATCTATCTGCCCTGAAATTTTCAGATGAATCAGACAACCCGTTGTTGGGTTGCGGCCCCTGAATTGGTAATTTTAAGGAAATTTTGCTGTTTTTGGTTATTATCTTGAATATTATTATAGATAGAGATAAACTGCAAACAGGAATAATGTTCAGCAAAGTAAGATTTACAAATAAGTCAACATGACGGAAATGGTCAGTTCACCCCTTTAGGAGTTATTGCCCTTTATAGTCAATTTTTAACCATTTTTCTTATCTTAGTAATCTTTTACAAAAATCTTCTCCTCTGAAACTACTGGGCAAAATACTTCCAAACTTTAACTGAATGTTCCTTAGGGTATCTTGTTTGTAAATTGTATCCGAAGTTATGATCTATCAACAAACATGGTCGCCATTGCTAAAAATAGAACATAGGGGTCAAATGCAGTTTTTGGCTTATAACTCAAAAACCAAAGCATTTAGAGCAAATCTGACCGGGGTTATATTGTTTATCAGGTCAAGATCTATCTGCCCTGAAATTTTCAGATGAATCAGACAACCTGTTGTTGGGTTGCTGCCCCTGAATTGATAATTTTAAGGAAATTTTGCTGTTTTTGGTTATTATCTTGAATATTATTATAGATAGAGATAAACTGTAAACAGCAATAATGTTCAGCAAAGTAAGATTTACAAATAAGTCAACATGACGGAAATGGTCAGTTGACCCCTTTAGGAGTTATTGCCCTTTATAGTCAATTTTTAACCATTTTTCGTAAATCTTAGAAATCTTTTACAAAATTCTTCTCCTATGAAACTACTGGGCCAAATACTTCCAAACTTTAACTGAATGTTCCTTAGGGTATCTTGTTTGTAAATGTATCCGAAGTTATGATCTATCAACAAACATGGTCGCCATTGCTAAAAATAGAACATAGGGGTCAAATGCAGTTTTTGGCTTATAACTCAAAAACCAAAGCATTTAGAGCAAATCTGACATTGGGTTATATTGTTTATCAGGTCAAGATCTATCTGCCCTGAAATTTTCAGATGAATCAGACAACCTGTTGTTGGGTTGCTGCCCCTGAATTGATAATTTTAAGGAAATTTTGCTGTTTTTGTTTATTATCTTGAATATAATTATAGATAGAAATAAACTGTAAACAGCAATAATGTTCAGCAAAGTAAGATCTTCAATTAAGTCAATTTGACCAAAATTGTCAATTGACCCCTTAAGGAGTTATAGCCCTTTAAAGACTTTTTTTCACAATTTGTTCATCATGTTGACTTACTTTAAAAAATCTTCTCCTTTGAAACTGCTGTATCAATTTCAGCCAAACTTAGGCTAAATGAGTTTCAGAGTATCTAGTATAAATTTTATATTTTATTTCCTTGTATGTCAAGAAACATAGCTACTATGGCTAAAATAGAACATAGGAGAAAATTATTATTTTTTTTGGCTTTTGAAGAAAATAGGACGATCCAAAAACATTTAAATAAATTGATAAGCCAAAATAATCATTGATGAGAGATTTAACCAAAAGAATTAAGGTGAGCGATTCAGGCTCTTGAGAGCCTCTTGTTTTAATTTTTTTACCGTACACATGGTACACCTTTAACATTATGATAAAAATAATAAACATTTATGAATTACAATTAATATATATATATTTATTTTTATTCCTTAGAAACATATTTTTTATTGGGGCCGGATCGACGTGGGGCCGGATCGACGTGGGGCCGGATCAACTGGGACGGATCGACGTGGGGCCCGATCAGCCCGAAAGCAATGACTTACATAAAGAAGAAAAACAACATTTCAAACATCCACACTAAAATTTACCCATAAATATATTGTTATCAATCTTATAAGAGAAGTCATATGTCAACCTTTTTTTTTAATTACAACAAGTAAATACAGACCCAAAGTACCAGTTAGCCCTCCACCTTGACTTTTATAAATATCATGAAATAAAAGATTTAAAAGTATTACATTTGTTGTATTACCTGTGAATGGGGACGAAGTCTGTATGAATCACTTTTTTCAAACATGTAAATAAAAGAAACAGAAATACAGTAACGTTTCAGATTTTGGTTCTGTTGTTAGAGATTTAGTTGTGACGTTATTTAAGTTATGACGTCATATTCAATGTAAACAAAGAAACGCTTTCATTAGGTTACTTTTTTTTCATATCAAACAATTATTAAAAATGAATTGGTATTGAGTTCCAATCCTATATTTTACTAGACTGATAAATATATATTTTATTCGAAGTCTCATGCAAACAAGATTGGAAAAGGAAGTAGATTTCTGCGCAAATGCAGGGATTAAAAAAAATCTGAAAAAAACCCCGATTTTTTTAATTTATTTTTCTACTTCGTCCCCATAATATTTCATGTCCAGGATGATTTCCTTTACAAGCAAACAAAAGTCATGTAGTGATACTGTTAAACAGGACAAACAGCTAAAAAAAAGTATATAGGTAATGACAAAAACATTAACAGCATCTGGAGTTGAATTATAACCTGGCTGTTCTTTATGTTCTTCAGAGGTAGAGTGATGGATTGATTATAATGTGTCTAAAAGTTATCCATTACTAGATCTATCCATGATGGACCAAAATTGATCAGGATATGAATCATCACCAGTTAGTTATGTGTTTTTGTCATTATCTTAGATTTATCAAGTAGGTAATAACAAAAGTATATAGATTCTATATACTTTTGTTATTACCTACTTTTGATAAATTTGTCATAAAATTTATATCCGCTGGATACACATACAAGTACAGGTAATTAGTTTGGCTTCAACTAACGAAAGCTCTATTAAGTTTATTATGGTTAGAGACCTCTACTGTCAATATTTTGTTCTTTATCATGTTTATAACTTATCAGAAATATATTTTTACATATTAATTTTGCTTTTTCAGATGATCATGCAGTTAAAAAAATCAGGAATAACAGCTGTATTTTTTTTCATGTTAATTTGGCTTTTTCAGATGAACGTACAATATAAAAGGCTTTGATACAAGTTGAAAACAAACATGTCTGCAGCAAGGACAATGATGTCACAAAATGTGGCCAAGGATAGAATCGTTACAAAATTCCCACAGGTATGTTTCATCCTTTAGAAACACAAAATTTTGTAACTCACTAAGTACCTTATATGTGCATAAAGATTGATCCAATCTTTTACTTTTCTATAGACTATATACTACATAATACTTTTATGACTAAAATTACATCTTGAGAAACAAAAGTGTTTTTTTTTTTTTTTTTTTTTTTTTTTATGAACATTGATTGGCTTGCCATCGGCCCATTAACATCAATTTGTAAAAATTTGTTTGTTGTTCTCTGATCTATGGGGAAAGTTATAGAAAATGGAATGATATATCTGATGCTTGAACAACAATAAGAAACATTTATTGCACATACACAGTTTAAAAAGGAAAAGGAATTCAATATTTGGCCACATTTCATGTAAAATGTCATGAGAACAAACTTGGTACTTTATATCGACCTAGAATGAGTGGTAGAATCTATATGGATATTTGTACGATTACATGTAGTTTTTATAGTAATTATTTTCAGAACAGATTTTCTGTATCGTTGCTGTAAATATAATTAAAATGAAATGAACAAGAAAAATAATGTTACTTTCCTTTTATATGTAAAAAGATATAAGAAGATGTGGTATGAGTGCCAATTAGACAATTCTCTCATCCATGTTACAATTTTGAAAAGTAAACCATTATAGGTCAAAATACAGTCTTCAACATGGAGCCTTGGCTCACACCAAAAAGCAAGCTATAAACATGATAAATGCACATTTGATTGTTAAAATTCAATTCAATAAGTTCTGTGTTGCTTACTTTTAAGGCCTTTCATCCAGATGCAACACCATATCAGAAGATGAACTTTCACCCTAAGGTCAAGGCTGCATGTACTGATAATAAGACAGGCAGAGTTGGGTAATTATGTTCGATCACTATAGTAGCGGACACAAAGGTTACTTTATTAAATCTAAGTTTGTTATCATCTTTATGGTTAATTTATAGACAAATTATAACAAAAAATGATAAACCACTTCCAGACTTAATTTGTAGTCTTCTGTTTCATGCAGAAATTTTAAGTTTT
Organism: Mytilus edulis; assembly: GCA_019925275.1. NCBI lineage: Eukaryota > Metazoa > Mollusca > Bivalvia > Mytilida > Mytilidae > Mytilus > Mytilus edulis. Next base: position 13,451,316 of record CM034360.1, on the reverse strand, counting down.
ATTGAATTTAAACGATTTCACTTATAAACTTTACTCTTGCAGGTTAATGTTCACTATAGCTATACATAAACTACTTAGACCACTGAGGCTCAGGGGAAAGTATGTCAGATGGTTAAAGATGTATAAGACTTTGCTAGTAATTTGTAATGTACACATATGTTCATAGAATGGTAAAAAAATATCTTTTAACTTGCCAGCATATGTTGTCTCAGTTTGAAAGACCAGCTATGTTAGTTTGAGCTTACTTTTTGCAGGTTGAAAATTTGTAAAGCTGTGTTAGTTGGTGATGTGTCTGTGGGAAAGACCAGTCTAGTCAACAGGTAGGAATTGTTACTCTCAAGTTGAAATGTCTAGTTTGTTTCAAATAACAGATTTATTGCATTTCTATAATATATCCTTTTATAAATTTTGGGAAGTATGATGCTCAAAAACTGTTTGGGAGTGTAAAGACCATAGGTACCTGAAAACAAATACAGTCAGACGTTTCTTGTAAGGAATAAAAGAAATGGGATTAACATTACTGATCCATTAACACAATGAAAAGACATGATAAGGTCAATACTAAACAGTATTCCTGTGTCTACCTATTCAATATGTCAAACTCAAAATCATTGCAGAGTCTAAACAAGTTTGACAAATTTATATTAAAGATCTGTCTACACCAAATTCTTTGAAATTTTTTTAAAAAAAATGTTGTATACAGGATTGGTTCATGTACAACAGAATATAAAGTTTTTATATTTCAGATTTTGCCATGATGTATTTGACAGAGATTACAAAGCCACTATAGGTGTAGATTTTGAAGTAGAAAAATTTAGTCTGTTAAATGTGCCTTTCACGTTACAAATGTAAGTATGCATAGATAACAGTGGGAAGTTTTTAAGTAAAACATTTTTATACGCCCGTCTTTTAGACAGGACGTATTATGGTATACCGTTGTCTGTCCGTCCGTCGTCCACACTTCGGACAATAACTCAAAAAGGCTTTCACCAATGTTCATGAAACTTTGGTTAATTGATGTAAGCTCCCTTTCAATTTTTATAAATTTCAGATTTTAAGTTGTGGATTAATGGGGCTTTATTCATAAAAAAAGGGGGATTTTTAACACTTCGGACAATAACTCAAAAAGGCTTTCACCAATGTCCATGAAACTTTGGTGAATTGTTTATATCTATTGATGTAAGCTCCCTTTCAATTTTTATAAATTTCAGATATTAAGTTTTGGATTTATGGGGCTTTATTCATAAAAAAAGGTGGATTTTTAACACTTCGGACAATAACTCAAAAAGGCTTTCACCAATGTCCATGAAACTGGTGAATTGTTTATATCTATTGATGTAACAAATAATACTTAATAAAATCTGATGAAAAAATAACATTTGTAAAATCTTTAGTTCAATTTAAAACATTAAATTTCTTGTAAAAAATAGGTTCCATGAATGTCATACGTTTGTACTATTATTGAATGGTTGCAAGGATGAAAGCACATTAGCAGTCCCTTAGATACTAACTGTTCCCTGAGGCATATATCATTTTATGATAACATTTTTACTATCTAAGCTATGGATAAAAATCAAATACTGTTTTTGCATATAGGATGTTTTACTCTTGTTAAAATTGGTTGCAATTGAAATCACAAATGATACCTTAGCATTGCAGCTTTTTTATAGAGTTCGGTTTCGGTGGAAGGGTTGAGCGCAATAAAAATTTTATAAAACATAACTAGTCTACAATAGCACATAATAAGTGAACAAGTGACAACATGAAAATCCTAACATGTGACTAAATATTCCTTAAATGTTAAAGGGTGTCATTTTATGAAAAAAATAAGGAAATCAAGTCTCCTAAACATTTATCAATATGATCATCTTGTGAATATTCTAAGGGCTATTCCAGAAAAAAATGTATGGGGGGGTTGGAAGGCACATTATATTAATAATACATGGGTGATGGGTATCAAAGCAACTTTTCACACTATAATGCACTATAATTCTCTATACAATTGTCTTGGTGACGGGTGCTGACAAAAACTGCCTTCCAACCCCCCCATACATTTCTTTCTGGAATAGCCCTAAACAATAAAAAGGTAATAATCATTATCCACCATATTAAGCACCATTTGAACAACTTTTGCATACATCTTTGTATAATTTAGTATGGATTCCTTACTGTGTTCAACAGAATCTAACAATGAGCAATATACCCCAAGAAAATTACCTTCTTTCAAACTACTGTAAATTCAGAAATTATTGCGAGGTTTTTATTATTGCGAATAATGCGACTGAGTTGTAAACGCAATAATTAAAACTCGCATTTTGTAATATTTGAACTGACTTAAGCATGACTTTTCTCAAAATCGTAAAAATTAAAATCGCATTCAAGTGTAAAATGACAAAATCGCAATAATAAATGCACGCAATAATTTCTGAATTTACAGTACTATAAAATTTGGAAATCAGCCATAGAATTACTAAAACCCATAATCATATATCACTTTCCTCATATTGCATTGAAGACTTCTATGTTATATGCCAATGTTAATGATATTTGTTTTTATGCTAAATATTGTGGCTAAGGGCGCATGCGTGGAGGAAAGACGTAAAATTTTGACAGCTCCGATACTCACCAATATTTTAGGTTTCCTACAGGTTCAAATTGTCCCTAGTTTAATATTTTTGTTCCATTTTGATAGATAACCCTTTACAAAACACTCATAGTGAATGTACATTGTATTTATTAGTTTTAACAAAACAAATCTTTTTTGTTTCTAAGGCCGCCAAAAGCGGTCACATGACAAGTATAAAAGTCACATGATCAAACCGGAAGCTGAGAAAAGAAATCAAAACAAGAAAATCTTCAGAACAAAATAACAACACTCTGCTACTTTTCCTTTATACTAACATGGCTATTTCAATTTCCTGTACTCCTTGGTAGCCGAGGAGACGAAGATAAAGTGAACAAAGGTATATATTAAAGATTTAACATATTTTATTGTACAAAATTAAAATGAAACTTTACTATACTTTACTGATCACATCCTTTATATTGCTCATATGCCACCATGCAAACTTCAAAACCATCTTTGAAAAAGAGGAACATGAACATACACATGATCAGAAAACACTCAGTTCAATAACAAACTTAGCAAGTCTGAAATTAAAAGTAAACAAATGCAGACCAGTTAATAAATATTTATTCATAATCCTACTTGCAAATGCCTTCGATACTGAAACAAACCCAGGGCCTAGAAGTCCTAGATGGCCATGTGGTACTTGTAACAAAGCAGTTACCTGGAAGCACAAAGCTGTATGTTGTGACAGCTGTGATACCTGGTTCCATATTAACTGTCAAGGTATACACTCAAATATTTACAAATTTATGGATGCAAGCAACATCTCGTGGGAGTGCTTACAATGTGGTATGCCAAATTTTTCAACATCATTATTCAACTCCACATACTCAATAGATACAGAAAATCAGTATTCTGATCTTAGTAAATGCTCAGACTTGAGCAGCCCAGGTGTACCAAATGCAACATCATCACCTATAGAATTACCGGTACATAAAAACAACAAGGGTTCACAACAGAAAAAGCAAAAATCCAAAATAAGAAAACCAATACGAGTAATCAATGTAAATTTCCAATCACTTTGCAATAAAAAACCTGATCTACTTGAAATAATCAATTCATGTAAACCAGACATTATCATTGGTACAGAGACATGGCTAGACAAGTCAATACCATCAACTGACTTTTTTCCTAGCAACTTGTACAATGTATACAGAAATGATAGACCAACAAACAACAAAAATCAAAGCCATGGTGGTGTTCTAATAGCTATCACCAAAGAATTTATTAGTTCTGAAATTGTAGAACTAAAAACAGATTGTGAAATAGTATGGGCAGAAATAAACATCTCTGGCACAAAAAAGATCTGTGTTGGTAGTTACTATAGACCCCCCATCAGATAAAGGTACATCTCTGGAACAACTCAACATCTCCGTAAATAGACTAGATAATACAACAACCACAAATATATGGTTAGGAGGGGACTTTAATCTTGGACACATAGACTGGTCAATACCAGCATTCATCTTAGGCAAACCAGATGCTAAACAACATCAGCTGTTACTAGACATAATATCAAATCATAACTTGCACCAAGCCACAGACAAACCAACACGTAAAGACAGAATATTAGATCTCATTCTTGTAAACAATCCAACTAGTATAAACAAACTCAACACTTTACCACCTATTGACTCAGCGGATCACGATATAGTTTATGTAGAAATGGACACCTGGCTTAAAAGAGTAAGAGAAACACCAAGAAAAATACTTAAAGGGAAAATTCACGATTTTTTACTTATGGTTTAAATATGTTCATTATGACATAATATATATATTCACAAAGTTTTATCGCTATATGTGCAGTAATAAAGGAGAAATTCAATAATTAATGAAAAAATATCAACTACTTCCTGTAGGTCGTGACGTTTTCTCCTGATTTTTGCATGCCGGGATTTAAAATACAATCATTAAAAGTCTTGGTTTTTAATCATATTTTAACGTAATCGTAAGCGCGCCGATGACTTATGCTTTATCAAATAACCATCCGATAATAAGAAGATAAAACGCACAGACGTTCAATTGTACTCATTCGTGAGACAAATTATCTATGTTAAACGTATATATTCGAATTATGTTTGTAGACAACACAAAAAGTTATAAATTTATTTTTAATAAATGCATTTTCGGACTGATAAGGTGAACAAATTAAAGTACAATAATCTGTAAAGACAATATGTTGGTGTACTCATGATTATTGACCTTTTACTATCTCTGCTATGACTAGGTTTATACGATGTGTGTATTCACGGTTCTGTGGCAATACTCGTAGATGGCTTGTTGAAAGGTAAATTGTTATTTGCACTTCGGTATTTAACCACGCCTCTAGGGCACACCTTGCCAGGTGTGACTGTCTATTCGGATCAGTGGGAGCATTTAATACACACATTAAAAATACATATTCAAGTTGGTGACAAATAAAAATTGGTCGCCGTGGAATTATTTAATTATATTTGGTGCTATTATTTATTTGAATTCAAATAAGTTAATTTACTAAGAAATACACAATTTTCGGTTAAAGACGGGAAACTTAATTCATATGTCAGAATGAAATGATATACAAGTCTTGTCCTTGATTTATGTCTCATAAAAAAGGGGGACTTAGAAATTAGAAATAGCTTTACTAAATCATTTTTATTTGTCTTTATTGGGCGAAAAAATGTACGAGAACACTTACATTTAGACTTTTGAAAGCCATGTATTAATTAATATATGAAACTATCTGAAGATAACTCTACCGAAGCGGAATATAATATGTACGAATAAAGAAAAAATACTTTTGTATTGGAATGGAATCGAAAAATTACGAATAGATATTCTTTTCAAGTGTGAAAAACGTCAACCAAATTTATTCATAATCGGGAACGTCCTTATTAAAATCTGAGACTACTATAATAATCGTCGTCTCCCAACGTATATATATACTTAAATAACTATTTGACCAACGATGTTTAAAATTAAAAGACAACGAATTTAATGTTATCATTCCCTATTTTTGAATGTTATTATAAGTCTGTTCAACTTGCAAGAATACCCTAAAGCGGACAAATATCCGACAAGCAGTTTATTCTTTAAATTGCTGTCATTGAATATCAAGAAAGAAAATAAATCCCGAAATTGATACTCAATAGTTTTCCTAGAAAATATTCACATCCCTTGGGGATTATTAGTGTACGTCCAGTTGCATATATTTTACATGAATGTTGGAACAATTGTGATGATGACAAATTTCGTCCTTTATTCGAGAACAATCTAATTGATATATAAATCTGTGAGTTTACTATGTTCTTAACTTCGATGAACCAAAGCAAGTTATAAATTGACCTGTATTTAAATCAAATTGTTTCTTTTTTTTTCTTCTTCTTCTTTTGGTATACAATAGTCTATCGAATTCGTTGATTACATACTGTTGGCATACGTGGACTAGTCTATAATAATTTACAAAACTTTTACCACAATTTACACAAAATGTATGTTTCTTTCTTATGTTCAATGTATACATGTATACATATTTTAAATTGCGCTACTGACTATAGTTCCGTAACTTTCTACCCAGGCGTATGTATACACGAATCGTCGACAAGTGCGCACATTTTTTTAAATCAATAATTCTGGTATGTTCCAATCTGTCCTAAACTATTGACAATGAGTATATATTACATTTTCCCAAATTAACCCTTGGAAAAATATGTAAATAGATTTGTATTTCTTCAATTTTTTTTTTTTGTATTAATTTTTTTTTATAGATAATATTCTTTACACCAGAAATGTTATTTATAAACAAGCGTATGAGTTCAGTAATGACTAGTATAAATATCACTTTCGGACACGCAAGACAAAAATGTATATTATACATGCACCTGATAGTTCAAAATGGAAAGTTATAAGTAACGGTCGTGTACACTGATCAATACCTACAGAAGTGAAACGATGCATGAACTTGCAAGCCAGCCGGACAGGAAATCGATTGAATACCTGGACGTGTCACCTTACACCCCTTCCAATACCTTTGGGAGTAATACCTTTAGCCATGCTGGTGATCAGATGAGGGAAGATCCGAATTTATTTAAATAAAGTTTATTACTTGAAAGAATTATGAACGAATTAGATTTTCGAAAACAATTTCCACGGAACACTTATTTATGATTTGAACTTTGACTTTTTAACTAATTACAATATTATCAGTTTAAAAATAACAGACTATATGGTTATTTAAAAATATAAGACCATTTTCCGTATCAAGTTAGTCAGTCAGATAAAACAACCGTACGATTGACAAGATATCGACACGCAATTACGACTACATCGTTTACTGTAGTTTTGTTCCTTTGTGGTTTATAGACATATCGGGATTTTTCATCGGAGAAGGTGACAAGATGGCGGAGAGCAGAGAACTGATACTCAAAATTTAAAATCGATGGTGATCTCTTATTTAGCGGAATAAAACTTTAATATCTATAAATTTGAGCCTTTTTATACAGAATGGACATAATATCAATTTTTGATTTTTTTGCGAAGTTTCCCTTTAAATATAAAGAGGCAAACTGGAACAACATAAAAAATGACCTTACTACAACACTTAATACCATCAATAATATATATGACTCGAGTGATGCAGATACACTATGGAACACCTTCAAAAACGATCTTCTCAAATCAATAGAGTCAAATGTACCTCAAAAAATGCTCACATACAAGCATAGACTACCATGGATAAACAACAACCTTAGGAAACTCATTAACAAGAAAAATAAGTGTTATAAAAACAGAAATCAAAATCCTTCCAAATACAAGAAACTAAAACAAACAGTTCAAAAAGAACAAAGGAAGGCATACTGGAACTACATAGAACAAATTATTTGTGATTTACCAATCAATGTCAATGAACCGGACCAACATCAGTCCACAAACACAAAACCAAAAAAGCTATTTCAGTTCATCAAAAGCACTAGAAATGATAATACAGGAATTGCACCTCTGAAAAAAGAAGGTGTACTTGTTACAGACACTACTGAAAAAGCAGACATTCTTAACCAACAATTTCAGTCAGTATTTACTAAGGAACCACCATCTAATATTCCTGATAAGGGTCCAAGCCCATACACAAAAATGCCAGATATAAGGGAGCTACCATTTGATTTTTATGGGGGGGCTAGGATGAAATTTGAAAAAAATAGGCAGGACAGGAGTTTTGAGTAAAAAAAAAGGCAGGATGAGACACTTGCAAAAAAAAAAAGTCAGGACAACAATTTAGGTAAAAAAAAGTCAGGATAAACTAAAGAAAAAAAGGCAGGACGGAACAGAGTGAAAAATAAAAAGGCAGGACAGAGATTACAGCTAAAAAAAAATGCAGGACAAAATTTTTCATCCTAGCCCCCCCATAAAAATCAAATGGTAGCTCCCTAAACATCACTACACCAGGTATCGAAAAATTGCTACATAAACTAAATCCACACAAAGCAAGTGGTCCAGATAACATCAGTGGACGTGTATTAAAAGAACTAAAAGCACAAATAGCACCCATACTTACCACCATATTTACCAAATCTCTGGAATCGGGAAAAACACCAAAAGACTGGAAACATGCAATTGTTGCACCAGCATTTAAAAAGGGTGAACGATACAAGGCTGAAAATTATAGACCAATTTCACTCACTTGTATTTGTTGTAAGTTGATGGAACATATAGTGACAAGTAACATCATGAACTATTTAGAGGCAAATAACATTCTTTACGACCTCCAACATGGTTTCCGAAAATCCAGATCATGGGAATCACAACTTATTCAATTTATACAAGAACTTCATAACAACAACAGCAAAAATATACAAACAGACCTCATTATTATGGATTTTGCCAAGGCCTTTGATAAGGTTCCCCACAAACGTCTACTCTATAAACTAAAATACTATGGCATTCGAGGTAACACTCTAAAATGGATTCAGGCTTTCTTATCAGACCGTACGCAAACAGTGGTAATAGATGGAATAACATCAAATACAGCACCAGTAACATCAGGTGTCCCCCAAGGAACTGTCCTTGGGCCTATACTCTTTTTAATATACATTAATGATTTTCCAGAATACCTGGAACACAGCAAACTACGACTCTTCGCTGATGACAGTATTATATACCGAGAAATAACATGTCAACAAGACTGCACAAATTTACAAAAAGATCTTAACGCAGCAGCGAAATGGGAGGCTGATTGGCTCATGGCCTTCCATCCTGGAAAATGCACTATCTTAACCATCACACAAAAAAAACAACCATTTAAACACGATTACATCCTTCATAACCATACTTTAGAACTAGTAACATCTGCAAAATATCTTGGCGTAACCCTACAGTCTAACTTAAAATGGAACATTCTCTACAACAACATCGTATCAAATGCAAATAAATCTCTTGGCTTTCTTAGGCGAAACTTAAAAATTTCTAACTCCAGTATCAAATCCCGTGCTTACCAATCAATAGTGAGACCAAAACTTGAATATGCCTGTAGTCTATGGGATCCACACACAGCAGATTATAAAAATAAGCTAGAAATGGTACAGAGGCGTGCGGCCCGATATGTATGTAACAATTACCACAACACCAGTAGTGTTACATCCATGTTAAACGAACTACAATGGCCCTCACTCAGTGAGCGCCGCCTCAAAACCAGACTTATCATGTTCTACAAGGTCATCCATGGACTCATTGCAATCCCATCACTAGTCCTCATACCATCAGATACTAGAACAAGAAAATTACATACTCAAACATTTCGGCAAATATCCACCTCTAAAGACAGCTACAAATGGTCATTCTTTCCGCAAACAATCATTCAATGGAACATGTTGCCACAAGTTGTGGTAGCAAGTCAAACCATTGAAATTTACAGAGATCAGTTGACACCAACTGTTCTCCACAACATAATTTAATTCTATAAATAACAATGTACATATTTTTAAATCACTTGTTGTTTTCTTTCATGTAAATATCACCAAGTATTCTACTAAGTTAAAGATAAATTTTTTAATCATATACTCCGCGCATGCAACAGTTCGTAATCTTCAATAATAATGAAGCTGTAACTGTATATCAGAAGAAGAAGAAGATTGAAAAGCTGAACTAGGTTTAATCATCAGTGTCTTCTTCACTGTAGAAAAAGCCTCATTTTCATTCTTCACTTTCCCTGTTATCTTCTTGCTGCTCCTCATTGTCATTGTAGTCTTTTTTGCCATTTTTATACGCCCGTCGTCTTTCAAACAACAGGCGTATCATGCGCTAAAGCGCAGCCCTTTATTAACCAAGAAGAGCAAACAAGGATTTCTATTTTGATATAACTGTAAACATTTGGTGTTTCCTGTTTACTTAATATAAGTTGTTATACATATACCATGTTAGATGACGTGTTCATGATGTAAACTATCACAGCATCAATTTTTTAACCCTGTTAATGAAATCTCATAATTCATCTTTTTCACTCTAGCAAGTACAATTACTTAGTTTGAAAATAATTCAAATCTTTTCCCTTTTCATATGTTTTTAATGTATGAAAGATAGGTAAAAGATTATAAGTTGAAAATAAACGTATAAGGCCATGGCTTAAGGAAGTACACCACTAATTAATGGCCCCATTGCTTTCTATGTTAAATTCCTTAATTTCGAGTGGTCACAGCTCTTTTATCTTAAGTTCAAATAAAGTGACAATCATTGCATGTCAAAGCAACACCTTCTGGTGTCCTGTACTGAAAAAATCAACATACCTTACATTGCATATAAGAAAGAACTGGTTCCCGGAACTTCGGATGTACCAAAACAGGTACGTCCGATCTGACAAAAAGGCAAAATGTACCCTCCTTTTAAAATTTCATGCCATTTTTTTATTATTCAAATTTATCAGTCAAAAATTGTTCTGCAATGATCACCAGTCATGCAGCTTTCATTTGATACCAAAATTAATAAAATATTCTAAATATATTGAAAGTTATGTCCATGCGTAGGAACTATTTTGTGTTAAATATGTACTACCGGTACTTTCTGGTATGTGCTTTCTGGCCGGGCCTGAATTAGTGGTGTTACACCTATAACAGAACCAAACTTGCTACATTGACTTGAGCATTACTTTATTTCATTTTATGATCTATTTCAAGCAATAAAAAACATATAAAGCTTTAGTCCAAATACTATTTTATTAATTTTAAGCTCAAATTGGACTGGTAGTAACATATGGGTTATTCAAAGAAAACTGTATATGGATATTACCATTGGCCAATATACCTTTTTTATTCTCAATATTATTGTTTTATTTATTAATTTCTATTAGGAAAGCTATGTGCTTACTAATAGTCATATTTTTATCAGAGGTTCTTCATTAAATAAAAATATATCAGTTCAAACTTAAGACATAAATGAGAAATTATCCCCCTTTTTTCTTGAAACTGGAAAAGTTTTTTTTTTTTTGTATATACCATAATTCTGTGGTAAAACATAGATTAATAAGAGCAATTTATATATCCCTCAGCTAGATAACTTGCTAAACTGGTTCAAAATTGCATGTACAGTGAGATTTTAGAATTCTTATATGAGTATGTACCATTTGCCTTGATTGTAAAAGGCTACCATAAGAAAAACAAAAAAAATTGAAAAATCATAAGATTATTTTGACCAAGAGCTATTTTGTTCCATATACAAGTCATAAAATACCTGTTTTATTGATTTCAATCAGAAAAAATGCAAAAATAAGAACTTGGAGTCAAGTCTTAACTGCATGCATGCTGTATGACCATAAAAGGCTAACATACTTGAGTATGCCAATTTAAGAGCTTAAATTTCCCATAAGCAGGACGGTTGACCAAAAAAAGATGATTAAACATGATTAATAACATCAAATTGGACTTATTTTCATTGGAATAGGTACAACTTCTAAAAATTGGATTTCTGGTGATTCTCTGTAATACAGAACCAAACTTGCTACATTGACTTGAGCATTACTTTATTTCATTCTATGATCTATTTCAAGCAATAAAAAACATATAAAGCTTTAGTCCAAATACTATTTTATTAATTTTAAGCTCAAATTGGACTGGTAGTAACATATGGATTATTCAAAGAAAACTGCATATGGATATTACCATTGGCCAATATACCTTTTTTATTCTCAATATTATTGTTTTATTTATTAATTTCTATTAGGAAAGCTATGTGCTTACTAATAGTCATATTTTTATCAGAGGTTCTTCATTAAATAAAAATATATCAGTTTAAACTTAAGACATAAATGAGAAATTATCCCCCTTTTTTCTTGAAACTGGTAAAGTTTTTTTTTTTTTGTATATACCATAATTCTGTGGTAAAACAAAGATTAATAAGAGCAATTTATATATCCCTCAGCTAGATAACTTGCTAAACTGGTTCAAAATTGCATGTACAGTGAGATTTTAGAATTCTTATATGAGTATGTACCATTTGCCTTGATTGTAAAAGGCTACCATAAGAAAAACAAAAAAAATTGAAAAATCATAAGATTATTTTGACCAAGAGCTATTTTGTTCCATATACAAGTCATAAAATACTTGTTTTATTGATTTCAATCAGAAAAAAATGCAAAAATAAGAACTTGGAGTCAAGTCTTAACTGCATGCATGCTGTATGACCATAAAAGGCTAACATACTTGAGTATGCCAATTTAAGAGCTTAAATTTCCATAAGCAGGACGGTTGACCAAAAAAAGATGATTAAACATGATTAATAACATCAAATTGGACTTATTTTCATTGGAATAGGTACAACTTCTAAAAATTGGATTTCTGGTGATTCTCTGTAATAGGAAGTACACCACTAATTAATGGCCCCATTGCTTTCTATGTTAAATTCCTCAATTTCGAGTGGTCACAGCTCTTTTATCTTAAGTTCAAATAAAGTGACAATCATTGCATGTCAAAGCAACACCTTCTGGTGTCCTGTACTGAAAAAATCAACATACCTTACATTGCATATAAGAAAGAACTGGTTCCCGGAACTTCGGATGTACCAAAACAGGTACGTCCGATCTGACAAAAAGGCAAAATGTACCCTCCTTTTAAAATTTCATGCCATTTTTTTATTATTCAAATTTATCAGTCAAAAATTGTTCTGCAATGATCACCAGTCATGCAGCTTTCATTTGATACCAAAATTAATAAAATATTCTAAATATATTGAAAGTTATGTCCATGCGTAGGAACTATTTTGTGTTAAATATGTACTACTTTCTGGTATGTGCTTTCTGGCCGGGCCTGAATTAGTGGTGTTACACCTTAAAAAGAAAGACAAAAATACAAACAACAGTACGCAGTACACAAAATACAACATAGAAAACTTAAGACTGAGCAACACAAACCCCAACTATAAATCTGGTTATCATACAAGTATGACATTAATGTAATTTATAATTACATACTGTCAAAAGACATAAAAAAGGGATAGATTTTAGCACCATTGACAATTGTTCACTTTATTCTTCATTTGTTAGGAGTTTCATAATTAACAATTTTTAATTTTTCAATTCTAGATGGGACACAGCAGGTCAAGAACGATTTAAATGTATAGCAGCATCATATTATAGGGGTGCTAATGGTAGGTGTTGTAAAAATATAAGAAACTGAGTTTTCATTTGCATTTTATGAAAATAATGTAAATCCAACTACATATTTTTATAAGATGATCCTTTGGCAATTTTATGAGAATCCAAAGAGATTCTAATACAGTTGAAGAGTTGCCACTGTCAATTGTCGATTTGACAGTTGCAAAGACGGTTTTATTGGCGACAAATCAAAAATGATGGTGGCAACTTGTCAACTACAGTACTGTTATTCTGATTCTAATGCATTACAAAAAGAAATAAAACGTTAGAGCTTGAAAAAATGTATAAATTTGACATTCAAAAATAATCTGAATCTTCCTAAATGATTTTGGCGCAAAGACGTAGCTAAATATGACATCATACAAATGAAAACATACAAACTGGAGGTTATTATGCTACCTCTATGATTCAAATTCAGATAAAAACACATTAAAACAGTGAATTTGAGATAGGTGTTGTTTTATTTTCAATAATATTGTAGTAATCGAACATTTGTTGGTCCAATCAATTCAAAATGGCGGGTCCCTCCTTAGTTACGCCTGATCAGTGGTAGACTTGACAGTAACTTTAAGCCAATGAAAAAAATTGTTACGTAAAAATTGCAAAGAGTCTTTGTTTATAATTATCTTCGTGTGACACCATGTGTTGAGAATTTAGATAAAATCTTCAGACCATTTTAATACTGTGAATTCATTATTCACAATCCTTATCATGATAAACCTATATTCAGGCAACTTTTGAGACAAACTATAAAATCAAGAACTGAATATTTCTGGTGAAAAAGAATTTGCTTGTAAAATATTGAAATTACTACTGTTAACAAATTTCACAATTGGTTACTTTTACTAAATAACAAAAACATTGTTCATTTGAATTACAAGATTTAAAAGGTTACTGGTTATATACTTAAATTTGTGACTTTTACAACCAGTTAAAAGAACAAGTGAAAGGAGATATTAGAAATTACTTTCAAAGTAAAATGTTGAAACATTTACAAAGTTCCAAGATAAATTATACAATTCAAAATCATGTTGAAAGTTATGCACAACTGTTATCAATAACAATGGACAATCACTGATGCTGGTGCCTCAATCCCTTAAAATCTGACTAAGTCAAAAGATGAAGCTGGTAATATACATCATTGGTCCATTGCTTTTACACAAAATAAGGTTGATTTTAATAGCGTGCAAAAGTGACTAAAGCCCTCAAAATCCTAGCTTAAACCCTGTCAATCAGTTATAAAGTCAGATTCAAAAGATACATTCATAACAAACAACAATAAAGTTCAAAGACAGATTGATAAAGAAAAACAAATTTGATTGTATAATTTCAGTGACAATAGTTGTATTTGATATGTCTGATGAATCTTCATTGGCCAATGTAGCACGGTGGATGGATGATGCTGCTGGAAACTCCTCTGATCCAATCAAATTTGTTGTTGGTACAAAGAAAGACTTAGTAGTAAGACATCTATATTGTCTATATGTTATGGTTCACAGAACAACAGAAAAAACAGTGTTAAGTCTATGCATCCTCTGAAATGTTAATATACTAATTATGAATTTAGTATTATTCTTTGGGTACCAATTTTTGTGGGTAAAGGTGATCCATGAAATGAAATACTCCAATAAATATGGATTTGCAATAAACTTGTATGCAGATTTTGTATTAACTCAATTATCAAATATCCACAACATACTATTTCACACTTTTACCAAAAATTAGTACCCACATAAATAGATGAATCCATTGAAGTAACTATTTTTCTTCTGATGTATATTCAGATTATTTCTGAAATTAGATATTTTTTGCCTATATAGATGAGACTATCAACCAAAGACCCAACAGATTAGGCTCACGACCGAAAACTGTATTGTTGTTTTTAATATCCTTGTATTGATTTTCATTATTTCTATGATACCTTCAAAACTGTGACTCCATATCTGTAATATTAGATAAAGAGACATGTTATATTCATTATAATATCTCAACATTTTCATTAGAAAAAAGGGGGATAACTAGTGGCAAACATGCACCCAAATAAAACTTTAACTTTTAACCCTTCAGCTGTAAAAGTCTAATAATAGTAAGAAACCAAATATGAAAACAAGGACAGGTTCAGACAAAAAGCCATTGCAGAGAAAACTGTTCACGTAATTCACTGTACAACTTCATTTAATGACAATAACAATACCTAAAATCCTGAACAAAAATAAACTGTTTCTATTCAGTTGCATAACCAAAATGTTGCAGGTGTATTCTCGTATTTTGAAATACACTGACTGTATGCTATAATAAACATTAACTGCTGTTGAATATGAAAATCATTTATTGAAATAAATTTCTTTTTTTCAAGTCACCAGCTGCTTTTGAATCAATAGAACAGAATGCAGTGGAGATTGCTAATTCATTAGGGGCAGAGTTTTGGGCTGTGTCATCCAAAACAGGTATTTGAATGCAATAGATTTACAATTAGTTTTACCTTGAGTTTTAAATTTTATCATTAATTCACTCACAGACATGTACATTTAAGTTACTAAATAAGAATTGATACTTAACAAAGAAACAAAGTATGAACAAGAGCATTTAATAAATCATTATCTTTTCAAAAATTTTTAGGAGTAATATTGATGTATTATCAAAATCACAAGACCAATATATGAAAATGAATAAATTGAGTTTTATCTACATAGGTGAGAATGTGAAAGAGTTTTTCTTCAGAGCAGTAGCATTAACTTTTGAAGCAGCTATTTTACGAGAGATAGATACATCTAGTGATGGACCTACCAAACAGATTGGAAATGATTTAATCAGTAAGTATTGGAAGGGTAATCACTGAGGTTTAAGTGATCAAAATGTTGTAGAAAATTATTGATTTGGTATGCAGTATATTCTGTCTGTGTGTCAAAAACTGTCTAAGAATTTTATATTTCATTTTTCTAAGCAACTACATGTATTGCTTCTTTATGTAAGTTTCATCTGGTAATGCTGTACTGTGCAACATGTTTTCAGTTGCTTAATTGTTTAATTTTGATTTTACCTAAAAACATATATCTTAAAAATGTCATTCACATATATTTATGTCAGAGTTAACCTCTGATATTTGCCAGCAAATGGAGACCACCCTGACATGTATTCAATAGGAGAGGGTTGAAGAAGGCCAAGATTAACTAACTTTAAAACTGTATTACTATATGTTCATTTGTTTTGTAAATGAACTTGCTTGATGGACCATTCAATATATTATTTCATGTATTTATAACTTCTTTCTTTACAGAAGTAGACAATGAAAATGTATTTGAAAGAAGAAGTAAGAAGAATCCTTTAGGAAAATGCTGTGATATGTAAACTCTTCAGTCTTCCAATGTGCCATCAGTTACATTAGACAGATACCATCTTTAGTCAAAACCAGAATGTTATTGTATTATTTTGGGGTATAAATGTCTAATTTACATATCATGTTCAAACAAGGATCTTTCATTTGTTAACCATTTTACTTGCAAATTATCAAATTTGTTCACATTCTTGCATAAGCATTTTAAAAATTGTTAGCTGTTGAAACGTACCCATACATGCTATGTAGAGGAGAGCTACATAAGGAAACTTACCGTCAGGGTTATCATAGATTAACCTGAACTTTTTTCAGTTTAAAAGCTCTTCTGATATAACTGACCTCTGCTAGAAAAATGGCTAATAAATCAATGGTTTCTGTTATATGCAAATATATCACATAAAGAATTGTTGCGGTTTTTCAAAAGAACCAGAGAAAGTAAAGAAAAATATATTAAAACCGTTAAAACCAATGTTTTAGCCAGTTATTCCATATCATTCTTTTATAATTTTCAAGACAGTGTCTTTCACCTAGGAATTTGAAGTTCATTTAAAAATTAAATGTATTGTAAAAGGTTGACTGTAATTTACTATAAAGGCCAAATAGTGTACATATATTTTTTGTAGATTTCCTTATATGGTTTTTGTTAAGTTGTTTGTTAAGAATTTATTGTATGATTTTTAATATTATGGTCAACATAGAAAAAAAGGTATATTTTGGTTTATTAACTAACAGTTGATCCATTTTTTTTATATGTAAAGGTTTGAACTGTTTCAATTTAAGTGATAGAATTATGCTTATATTTCAGTGGTCATCTGATTCTGGTAGATGTTTTTTTATAAATGACCATTGGCTAAGTGGTTGCAGTAAATACAAGATATACATTACTAAACATCATATTATGATTTACAGTCGACTCTCGTTATGTCGAAGTCAGCCGGACCAGAGAAATATTTCGAGATACACGTAGTTCGACTCAAACGAACACCGGAAGTTCGACAATCTAAGGGACACAACTCTTGCTTAGCTTGGTAAAGCTAAAATAAATCCGGGTGAATATGGCAAGGGGATCGATATTCTAGTATCAGATCGATGTCTTTGGATGTCGCAGTCTTTTATTATTATAATGACATTATTTTAACTTATTCAATTGTTTCAATTATAAAAAAATCCTATGGCTTTTCCAAGAGTGTAAATTCCAATCGATAGTTTCGTTATTCAGGTCGGTTATAGCTGACAAAATTGTTTATTCTCGGATACAAAAGATTTAAGAAAATTTTGATTTCTATTCATTTTGTTTTATCTCACTCTTTCTTTTCAAAGGAAAATATAACAAGATCAAAGACGCCGTTTGAGTAGTTTTTAGGTGATCATCAATGGAAGCCATAATCCTCACTTTATACACACCCATGCTCATTAGTGTAAATCACAAATTAATTGTTTTGTAAACATTTTAAATACTTTTTCATGAACATTAACAATGTATCACTAATTATTTATCAAAATTCTATAAAAGATAATCTTAGGTAAACACTCATGGAAATAGCATGTAATAAATCAATACATTGGTCAATGACCGGAAATTTAATTACACGTGTATTGTCAGATTAACTCTTCGATCCATTTAAATTCCGGAGGTCATGTTTTGACATATGTGTATTAGTTCGAGATCAAAAATGAATTTTGAATGCTTTTGTTAACCTTGGGACCGTAGATTTAGTTCGACTCAACCGAAATTTCAACTCATCCAATTTCGACTCATCAGGAGTCGAATTACATACTTTTGTATGGAATAAAGTTCGGGACCACGTGAAAACTTCGACTCATCCGAAATTTCGAGTCAACCAAGTTCGAGACAACGAGAGTTAACTGTATTTACAATGCACTTTTTAAGTAATTTTTCATTGACGCTCTGTGTATACACTTTTCAAATCTTCTTTTAAAAGGATGATTAATTCTTAATACAAGGTACCTAACATATTCTTGCTATTCTGTAATCCAGTTTGACTTTTCATTCCTACCCCATTAATTTATTTCAATCATTTAAGACATTTTATATGAATTCTAAATTGTTGTTTAGTTTTAAATGCCTACTAAAAGGTCATGGATATTTTCAATCTATTGACTTAATTCAAATGTATACAGCAGTCTTTTACTTAATACAAAAATTTTGACATTTATGTTTTCATTGAAACCCAATATTTGGTAGAATTTTTATGGTACCATGGTATGTGTAGTGCTATTAGTTTATAATTGCCATTTTTAACTAGTCATAGAAATTATGAGATAAAGAATCTCTGAATTTGCATTTTTTTTACACTGGGTAGTTGTTTAGTTAGTGCATTGATATTTCACAATTTGTAATTTTTTACATGATTTTTGAAAAGTTTATTTTATTTCAATTTCGAGTTCTGATACATATTTAAAGTCTAAAGGATCCAAATTAATCATAGTCTGTATTTGACAGGTATCAGAAGGATGGTAATTCTTCCAGGTTACCTTTTCCTCTATATATATCTTATTATTTGTACGCCGAAGAAAGAAAAACATACATGTTTTATATTTATTGGTCTGCCAAAGAAAGAAAATAATAGTCAAAGTACATGTGTTCAATATGACATCAGTATACACTATTTTAAAACTTTTAATTTACTACTCTGTATTTACAGTTATATTTATATATTATTATTATTTTGTATAATCAAAGTAATTAGATTCTTTCAGAAAGAGTCACATGTTCAAATGTTGTGTTTTTCATTATCTGACTTTTATGTTGGACATTATGTTTTAATGTTCAATATTTAAACAGGGGAGGTAACTAATGAAACACCAATAATTTAGCTAAGTATGGTTTGAATCTAATTATAAGGTTGTCTTCACTGAGGGAAATAGTATGGGTTGGCAATTTGTATCAGCTGATAATGATTTAATATTAGAATCATGTCCTTCCCAGATTAAAAATATTCAAAGAAGCCCTTCTTCTTTTTATGGAATTTTAACCAATTAAAAAAACTAGAATGGTAACCCCTATGCATTTACCATTTTACTCAATATACTGATATTTAATCAATTGGCCGTCCATTAAAAACCATTTACACATTTGTTTGTTGATTAGAGATATATTTTGATATGCTATTGTTAACTGTTTATAAAGAGTGCTTCCCCTTGTACTTCTCTTTTGTTTCCCACTGAACTGAATAGGAATAATGTAAGTCTTTATGTAAATATACAATTATTTAACAACAAATAATACATATAAAAGCGGTGATATAGTGCTTGAAGTTTGACAAAGTTTTATATTTTATAAAATTATTAACCTTACAAGAAGTTTATAGTTTATTTGTCTTTAATTTTTATGAAAACTGACATTCAGTTGATATTACTATGTATGCTATTAAACTTATTTAATGGTACTGGTGATATAGTTATATTTTCGATGCATTTAATATGTGTAACTTTTAAGTTATGTTTGTTTCAAAACAGATTGTACTGTGACTGTTAGTAATGTTTGTTGCAAACTAGGTTGTACTGTGAGTTTAAGTAATGTTTGTTGCAAACTAGGTTGTGTTGTGACTAAGTTATGTTTGTTGCAAACTAGATTGTACTGTGACTTTAGGTAATGTTTGTTGCAAACTAGATTGTACTGTGACTTTAGGTAATGTTTTTTGCAAACTAGATTGTACTGTGACTTTAGGTAATGTTTGTTGCAAACTAGATTGTATTTACAATCACATTTTATAATTTTCATATGGTTATTCAATTTTTGTACAGCCTTTTTTTACACATATAAATAAATTTGTGATTTTATAAAAATCAATAAACATGGCAAAAAGGAACATTTGAGTTGAACAATTTTTCTGAAATTATTTTTGGAGAATACTTTGAAGTGTCATTCAGAGCTTTATGAAAGATAAATATGCTCACACTGACTGCTAATCTAACAGCTCATATGGACATTGAGAATTGTTTCCCCAACAACTATTATTAAGTGTTCAGGGCATAAAGTGTTATCCATGTCTGTTGAACCATCTCTTTGAAACCAATCAGTCATTCAGATATTTTTCATTATACCTTAGAATAATGATTAAAGTAGATTTTTGGTACTGTTCATTATCATATAATTGTGGCTTACATACAAAATCAAGTTTGTGTTACCTTCCACATGACTGCCTTTTTGTATAATTATGGCCCTTGGACTTTCAAGAAAATTATACTGGTCATAATGCCTACAAATATATCTAATATTTGCTACAACAATGATGAGTACAAGATCCCCATTTTGTTCAAATTTACCCTATACGTTGCAAGCAAGACCAATACCAAATCTGGATTTGCATTGCAGCATGTAGTTGACTGATGTAACATGTCTACCGAGGCTTTACTGATCATTTCCTTTCATTGATGCCAAGAAAACTTAAATGAAAGATTTCCTTGTACAATGAGCATTGTAAAACTTCCAACTACTGGAAAACAGGCAGTGGCTGCATGGCTGATGTAACCAGATGCTCCGCAGGGCACAGCTTTATACAACCGCAGAGGTTGAACCCTGAACAGTTGGGGCAGGTATGGACACAACATTCAAGCTGGATTCAGCTCTCAATTTGGATTGTGATTAAATAGTTGACACAGCATAGGTTTCTGACACATAATGAATGTGGTCTAATGAACTTAAAATTTTTTTTTGCCTTTGAGCAATTCACTATGCTGTTGAATATTAATCCTCTCAAAAAAATGTTTGAAGAAATTTTCTTTTTATTTATGAAATCTGAAATGAAAAAAATTGAACCCCCCCAATTTTTTTTTCACATCCACCTTTCCCTTATTCCAAAACTGATATCAATTCAAATTTCTAATGGAGTTTGCAACAATAACTACTCATTTAAATACATATTAAAATGTAAATAAAGTGCTTGTTATCACTGAATGGTAAAGATTGTTTTAATTTATCAGTTGGTAGTAAAAGTGAATATACAGTATATTGTATAAAGCAATGATTTAAGTTGATTCAACTACTATTCTGGACAAAGAAAGATAACTCCAATTGAAAATATGAAAATTTCTTGCTATTGCACAATATTGTGCAATTAGATATTTCTTGCTATTGCACAATACTGTGCAATTGAAAACATTTGCTATTGCACAATACTGTGCAATTGAAGATTTCTTGCTATTGCGCAATACTGTGCAATTGAAAATTTCTTGCTATTGCACAATACTGTGCAATTGAAGATTTCTTGCTATTGCTGAATACTGTCCAATTGAAAATTTCTTGCTATTGCACAATACTTAATATAATAATTTTGGATCCTGATTTGGACCAACTTGAAAACTAGGCCCATAATCAAAAATCTAAGTACATGTTTAGATTCAGCATATCAAAGAAGCCCAAGAATTCAATTTTTGTTAAAATCAAACTTAGTTTAATTTTGGACCCTTTGGACTTTAATGTAGACCAATTTGAAAACAGGACCAAAAATTAAGAATCTACATACACAGTTAGATTTGGCATATCAAAGAACCCCAATTATTCAATTTTTGATGAAATCAAACAAAGTTTAATTTTGGACCCCGATTTGGACCAACTTGAAAACTAGGCCAATAATAAAAAATCCAAGTACATTTTTAGATTCAGCATATCAAAGAACCCCAAGGATTCAATTTTTGTTAAAATCAAACTAAATTTAATTTTGGACTCTTTGAACCTTAATGTAGACCAATTTTAAAACTGGACCAAAAATTAAGAATCTACATACACAGTTAGATTGGGCATATCAAAGAACCCCAATTATTCAATTTTTGATGAAATCAAACAAAGTTTAATTTTGGACCCTTTGGGCCCCTTATTCCTAAACTGTTGGGACCAAAACTTCCGAAATCAATCCCAACCTTCCTTTTATGGTCATAAACCTTGTGTTTAAATTTCATAGATTTCTATTTACTTATACTAAAGTTATGGTGCGAAAACCAAGAATAATGCTTATTTGGGCCCCTTTTTGGCCCCTAATTCCTAAACTGTTCGGACCTCAACTCCCAAAATCAATCCCAACCTTCATTTTGTGGTCATAAACCTTGTGTTTAAATTTCATTGATTTCTATTTACTTATACTAAAGTTATCGTGCGAAAACCAAGAATAATGCTTATTTGGGCCCTTTTTTGGCCCCTTATTCCTAAACTGTTGAAACCAAAACTCCCAAAATCAATCCCAACCTTCGTTTTGTGGTCATAAACCTTGTGTCAAAATTTCATAGATTTCTATTTACTTAAACTAAAGTTATAGTGCGAAAACCAATAAAATGCTTATTTGGGCCCTTTTTGGCCCCTAATTCCTAAAATGTTGGTACCAAAACTCCCAAAATCAATCCCAACCTTCCTTTTGTGGTAATAAACCTTGTGTTAAAATTTCATAGATTTCTATTCACATTTACTAAAGTTAGAGTGCGAAAACTAAAAGTAATTGGACGCAGACGACGACGCCAACATCATACCAATATACGACCAAAATTTTTTTAATTTTTGCGGTCGTATAAAAATTGCTTGCATGGTACAACACTACATTACCCAGCTCCAGACAAAATATAAAACCAATCCCTTCTAAAGAAAAAATAATTTGACAAAAAGTTTTCCTTGAACAATGAACATTTTTAAAGTTCATTCTATCTGCAAACAGGAAGTGGATGCAAAGCAGATGTTAAAAGACACCAACAAAAGTCTGATTCCAAGTTTTCTTTGTACAATGATAGTTGTTAAATTTCAATTGGCTGCAAAGCAAATGTAAACATTTCTTGCATGCTACAACTCAACGTTATGAAGCTAGATACTAAATATAAAATTATTCCCTTTCATTGAAGTACAAAATTTTGGTCAAAAGTTTTCTATCAATTTTTTTTTTGGAATGACTGGGTGATGGAGGTCAGCAGTTACTAAAGCTGCTGTTGTCCTTGATGATACATATAAATACACATAATTTTTCATTGCAGTCCTACTACCAGTCAAAAAAAATCAAGAAATGAACATTTAGTTATAATTGATTAACAAAAGCAGCAGTATTTGTTGGTGAGTGATGAATCTGAGAAAGCATCACACGGTAAAGCTGACTCATATAAACTCTGAAACCAAATTTCAGAAACACTTGTATTGTAGTTCCTGAGAAAGATGCGGTGAAAAATATTCATGGGACGAACAGACCGACAGATGGACAGAGGTAAAACAGTATAATAATAAATGTATATTCATTCCTTGTTGAAAATAGAGGGTCCAACAACTACCTTCAATAATACAATTGAACAAGAGTGCACAAGCTGAAATGTCTCGCCTTCTTTACTAATCATTGATATTATGCTGATAGTCGTAAGTATAAAGCTTTATTAAAAACTGTCACATAAACTTATTAACCAAGATAACTAAACAAAGACCAATGAACCATGAAAATGATGCCAAGGTCAAATGAACCATGCCAGACAGACATGTACAGCTAACAATGCTTCCATACAACAAATATAGTTGACCTATTACTTACAGTTTAAGAAAAATAGACCAAAACACAAAAACTTAACACTGAGCAATGAACCGTGAAAATGAGGTCGAAGTCAAATAAAACCTGCGTGACTGACATAAAGATCATAAAATATTTCCATACACCAAATATAGTTGACCTATGACATATAGTATTAGATAGAAAGACCAAAACTCAAAAACTTAACTTTGACCACTCAACCAAGAAAATGAGGTCAAGGTCAGATGACATCTGCCCGCTAGACATGTACACCTTACAATCATTCCATACAACAAATATAGTTGATCTATTGCATAAAGAATGAGAAAAACAGGCCAAAACACAAAAACTTAACTATAACCACTGAACCATGAAAATGAGGTCAAGGTTGGATGACACCTGCCAGTTGGACATGTACACCTTACAGTCCTTCCATACACTGAATATACTAGTCCTATTGCTTATAGTATCTGAGATATGGACTTGACCACCAAAACTTAACCTTGTTCACTGATCCATTAAATGAGGTCGAGGTCAAGTGAAAACTGTCTGACAGGCACGAGGACGTTGCAAGGTACGCACATACCAAATATAATTACCCTATTACTTATAATAAGAGAGAATTCAACATTACAAAAAATCTGAACTTTTTTTTCAAGTGGTCACTGAACCAAGAAAATGAGGTCAAGGACATTTGACATGTGACTGACGGAAACTTCGTAACATGAGGCATCTATATACAAAGTATGAGGCATCCAGGTCTTCCACCTTCTAAAATATAAAGCTTTTAAAAAGTTAGCTAACGACACCGCCGTAGCCGCCACCGCCAGATCACTATCCCTATGTGGAGCTTTCTGCAACAAAAGTTGCAGGCTCGACAAAAATGGTTAAATGCTATAATTTACATGTATAGATATGCTGTTTTTTGTTATCCTAGCTTGCTCACAACATCAACTTTTGGTTTGGCTCTTGGTATGTTCCATTTTGTTTTGAATTTTGTCACAAGACATAAGACAAAGCTATTTTTAGAGTGGGTCTTTGCAATGCAGTTACGGACTTGCACTGTGGATGGATAGTTATCTCCTTATTTTGTGATGTAACTCAAAAGGTTTATCAATGTTATTTCATAAATGTCAAGGATTTATATAGTAAGATGTATGTAACTGAGAAACATTTCCTAAACTCCCAAACACGTTCAGTAAATGAAGGATGCTGTAATGTGTCCTTTTCATGAACCTCAATCATGTTCAAATTCAAATGTGTTCAACTTTAGTTGTTTGAAATCAAATCCAGGCGAGAATCAATACCACGGACATTAGACTCAAAGTGCATAAAAAGAAATTCTTGATTTGTTAACTAAATGTGATCTTTCAAAGGGTTTTTTGTTGTAAAAAGGGGACAAAGGAACAACAGCTCTATAAAGTACTCGTAATAAATCCTTGTCAATATGACACTAACAGATCATTTATAAGAATGATAAAAATACAAACTAACAAATCCAATCATTTAATGATATGAATTAAAAGCACAATCTATAAATAAAAGAATGAATTGTTGCAATTCATAATTATACAAAAATAATTGCATAGACAACAACACATATCTATAATATTCTTAATCACAAATAAATCACATATATTGTCATGTTGTAAATCATTATTTCAATCAAATTATATTTTTCTTATGTCCAATCATAATTTATTGAAACATGATAATTATTCAAGGTATTCTGTTGGGTTATTATTTAGTGCTGAGAAATCTCCTTTTTTTTCATGGATTTTTCCTTATCTAACACTAAAATATGTATCAGGTTTAAAAATAACTTTTGTCTACATATAGTAGCTGGGAATCTGTGTTGTAATGATATGTTGATGTGAAATTACTACCTAAACCTAGATTCCATCTCACCAATTATATAACTTTTAATCAACCCTGTGAAACAATAATTACGTAAATGACACAAAATCCAATATATTTAAGTAATCACATCAGTTATCTATTAAAAACATTATAAGTCCTTACAAAATCAGTAAAATCATTAAGTAGAAATCCAATTATTAACAGTCATCATTTTACATCAATTATAAAACAAATTGAGTTACAATAGATGATTCTTAACAAGGTCCAATTATATATTCTTCTTTCTATAATACTACTACCAGTAACATGGTGGTTATTGGTGAAGCAAGTTAGTGGGAGTGAGTGAGGTACTAGAGTTTTTTCAGTTTGAGAGTAAAATTCAGATTCCAGAGGAGGGTACCCACTTATAAGCATTAGATCCAGCGACTAGAGGAAAAATTTTTAAAGCCTGAGAAATGTGGTCAGATGTGAATTTCCTGAAGAAAACCATGTTGGTGATAGCCAAACCTACTTTACGCTGTAAACCACAGATCTTTGGAGAGTCACTAAAAAGCTCATGAATTGATATCTGATGCTGTTTGCCATTTTGAAGCATGTTTAAGAAAAGATAATAGCATGACTTAAACTCCTACAATACTGCTTGCCATGGCAAAATTTTAGTCAAGTTTATAGTAATAGTTGCAAGCTGAAGGGTCTGAACATATGAAAAACTATTTGGCTGTTTGAAAGTCCTACAGCAGAGGTGTTAGGTATAAGTGATATGTATCTTTATGCAGCCCTTTAGTTTTAAGAAATATAGATAGCAGTGGTGGCAGTCTGTTAAAAGCCATCAGTCCAGACCAATGAAATAGAAGCAGGTCCCCCAAATATTATGTCAGTTCTGGTTTGTCATGGGAAGGAAATATTTACAACTTACAACCTTTTATTATACATCCCTGCTTTATTGAGCAGGGGAATGTTATCCTGGAAATTATACTATAATATCAGTACATGTACTATAAAATGCACAAACCTATTGTAATGTTGCAAACAGTCCAGGAATCTTTTTAACAATTCCATTAAGGTGGTACCCAACACCTTCACTTAAATTAATTTTGCTCGTTTAATTTTCATAAAATTTTGACAAATGTTTACTTTGACCCTTTAACAAAAATATAAAAATTTCAAAAAATTTGAACCAACCAATTGATCAGAAAAAATACACTTGTTATATAGCAGTTTGACAAACACTAATTTTGATCATTGAGAAGCATTCCCTCAACAACACAACGTAATTAAAACGTTTAGCTGATTTTACAGAGTTATCTCCCTGTAGTGTTAGGTACCACCTTAAATGCCTTTTGTTATGCTGCTCTCTCTTTTTAAAATAATGGCTCCTTATTTTAAATTTCAACATTTAGTGGAATTTGGGGTTATCAAATCATGATTTTTTACATAAAAACAACAATATGCACAATTTTCATTGAATTGCTAATTTAAAGTCACAATTCAATAAACCCTATACCAAAGATTTCTCCAAAATTAATATAAAAGGGAATCTACCAATAATATATTGTCAAATTGTATGAAATCATTACAATTTACTAAACACTTTTATAAACCATGAATGAAATTTCATTTTCACAACTTTGAATATTCTAATTTTTATTATAAATCAACTCTGACTACTTTAATGTACATTTAATAAATCAACTCTGAATATTTTGATTAAACAATATAAAAAAACTCTGAATATTTCAATTTTCATTGTATAAATCAACTACGGATATTTCAATTTAAATTTTATAAATCAACTCTGGATATTTCAATTTAAATTTTTATAAATCAACTCAAGATATTTCAATTTAAATTTTATAAATCAACTCAAGATATTTTTATTAACAAGATATCAACTGGATATTTCAATTTTCATTATATAACAGCTCTAGATATTTCAATTCACACTATAAATCAACATAGGATAATTCCATTTACATTATAATCATGCATCTCTGTATATTTCTTTTTCTCAATTTAAATCAAATCTGGATATTTCAATGTTCATCATAAATGATAAATCTTCATGCATATTCTAGTTCCCATTATAAATCAATTGATGATAATTCAATTTACATTATAAATCTTTCCTCATTTTCAATCAACTCTGGATATATAAATTTTCAATATCATCACTTCTGAATATTTCCATGTACAGTGTACAAACCAACTCTACATATTTTGATTATCAATATAAAAGATCTCTCGATATTTCAACTTTCTTTATAAATCCAATCTGGTCTTTACGTCATAAAAGTCAGATCTTTATACTTCAGTTTACTTAACAAAGTCCAAAGTCCAAATGCCAGTCTGTTTATCCAGATTAGTTGATAAATTCTCACAGTTCCATTCAGTTAAATCTTAAATCGAGATATAGCTTAAATAAACAAATTGTCCAGCAATTCTACTTAGTTGAATAAAAAATCCAACTTCTCCAAACTATTTATGATGACTTCTGCATTAAAAAATGATAACACTTTACACTGTTGGTTTCAATGGTCTAGATTCTAAAGTTTCATTAAAATAACTTTTGACAAACGCTCGTGCAATGTCTTTAGTAATGTCTGTCTCTTTACATACATATATTTTCTGTTCTGGAAAGTCAAATATCACAAGTAATGGGCACTGGTCATCTAAACTGGCAAAATCTCGTACACTATAACATATATCATCCTAAAAAATAAAGATAAATCTTGTCACATATATTCATGTCTTGACTGTTATGGACTTCTATACACTAAATCCATTGGATGTTGGATGTGTATTGAGTCTAGTGATTGATAATTTAGTCTACAGATACATGTTATTATTGGTTTCAACTGATTTTCAGTCATATTCTCAGATCTGTAATAGTGTCTATAGTGTTTTGGAGTTGGATGTTTTGTGATGGTAGTGGTAAAGAAGGGGGATTTGTCAGATCTGGTGAGTTAAGCCCTTTTCAACTGATTTTTATAGTTTTTTCATATGTTGTGTTGTCACACCACTGTCCCAGGTTAGGAAAGGATGGGTGTTCTAAATTGTTAAACCCTGCCACATTCTGTTTGTGCCTGTCCCAAGTCAGGAGCTTGTAATTCCCTGCTTGTTGTTTGTGCCTGTCCCAAGTCAGGAGCTTGTAATTCCCTGCTTGTTGTTTGTGCCTGTCCCAAGTCAGGAGCTTGTAATTCCCTGCTTGTTGTTTGTGCCTGTCCCAAGTCAGGAGCTTGTAATTCCCTGGTTGTTGTTTGTGCCTGTCCCAAGTCAGGAGCTTGTAATTCCCTGGTTGTTGTTTGTGCCTGTCCCTAGTCAGGAGCTTGTAATTCCCTGCTTGTTGTTTGTGCCTGTCCCAAGTCAGGAGCTTGTAATTCCCTGCTTGTTGTTTGTGCCTGTCCCAAGTCAGGAGCTTGTAATTCCCTGGTTGTTGTTTGTGCCTGTCCCAAGTCAGGAGCTTGTAATTCCCTCGTTGTTTGTGCCTGTCCCAAGTCAGGAGCTTGTAATTCCCTGGTTGTTGTTTGTTGCTGCATATCATATTTATTTTTTATTTATTGTTTTCATCATAAATCAGGCTGGTAGTTTTCTTGTTTCGATAGCTTTACATTTGTCATTGTCATTTTTAAGCTTGTTATGCACTATGGATTTTGTTCATCATTGACGGCTGTATGGTGACCTATAGGTCCTAACTTCTTTATCATTTGACTTCTGATAGATAGTCTAATGAGTAAATATACCAAATTGTATTACTATAATATTCAGGACAGTTTGCAATTACTTCAAAATTTGGGACTACATATCCTGAAGTGTATGCTCCAGTTTATTAAGTATAATACATACATCAGCACCAAAGAAGAAAAATAATTCCTGATCTTCTCCTTTCTCACTCTCTTCTTTAGCTAAGTCACTCAGGACATCTATAGCCATATCTATATCATTATCTTCTCCTTCTGTAATACAATACAATTATATATACTTTAGCTAAATCACTCAGGACATCTATAGCCATATCTATATCAGTATCTTCTCCTTCTGTAATACAATACAGTACATTGGAGATGTTTACTTTCATGGAGAACAATTTTCATGTATTCAGGGAATATGTAATTTAAGATACATGTATATTTGGTTTTGTTGATTTTCTAAAGTATCCATTCAATAAAATTGAGAATGGAAATGGGGAATGTGTCAAAGAGACAACAACCCGACCAAATAAAAAACAACAGCAGAAGGTCACCAACAGGTCTTCAATGTAGCGAGAAATTCCCGCACCCGGAGGCGCCCTTCAGCTGGCCCCTAAACAAATATATACTAGTCCAGTGATGATGAAGGCCATACTAATATCCAAATTGTACACAAGAAACTAAAATTAAAATAATACAAGACTAACAAAGGCCAGAGGCTCCTGACTTGGGATAGGCGCAAAAATGTGGCGGGGTTAAACATGTTTGTGAGATCTCAACCCTCCCCCTATACCTCTAACCAATGTAGAAAAGTAAACAGATAACAATACGCACATTAAAATTCAGTTCAAGAGAAGTCCGAGTCTGATGTCAGAAGATGAAAGAAAATAAACAAAATGACAATAATACATAAATAACAACAGACTACTAGCAGTTAACTGACATGCCAGCTCCAGACTTCAATTAAACTGACTGAAAGATTATGATTTCATCATATGAACATCAGGCACAATCCTTCCCGTTAGGGGTTTAGTATCATACCATCATAACATATATAAGAAGAACATAACCCGTGTCATGCCAACAACTGTTTTTAGAATAAATGTGTTTAGCTCTGATGCAAAGACCTTATCAGTGACTCAATATTAACGCCAAAATATGCAATCTTTAATGACAGTATCGTAATTATATCCCTTCTTAATAAGTCTATTCAAAGGTTTTGTAAGTTTCTGAGGTGAATACTGACACCTTTGTGCTTTATAAAGAATATTTCCATAAAAAATTGGATGTGAAATACCTGAACGTATTAGAAGTCTGCATGTTGAGCTATATTTACGAATGATGTTTTTATACCGATGATAAAATTTAGTAAATGTTTTGACTAGTTTGTGATATCGAAAACCCTGGTGTAATAATTTTTCAGTAATACATAAATTTCTCTCGTTAAAATCTAAAACATTGTTACATACACGAGCGAATCATACAAGTTGAGATATATAAACACCGTAAGATGGTGACAAGGAAACGTCACCATCTAAAAACGGATAATTAACGATAGGAAATGAAAAGTCATCCCTTTTATCATAAATTTTAGTATTCAGCTTTCCGTTAGTGATATAGATATCAAGATCGAGAAAAGGGCAGTGGTCATTGTTAGTACATGTATTAGCTTTATTTAAAGTAAGCTCAACAGGATAAATTTCATTAATATACATACTGAAGTCGTCATTATTGAGAGCCAAAATATCATCCAAATATCTAAAAGTATTATTAAATTTGTTTATCAGATGTTGTTTCGATGGGTCTTTGCTTATTTTTGTCATTAATTGTAAATCATAACAATACAAAAACAGGTCCGCAATAAGTGGTGCACAGTTAGTCCCCATTGGAATTCAGCCTATAATCAAAGGTGTTTTTTATTTCAAATTTTGTCACACAGGCCCTTTAATAGCTAACTATGCACTATGAAATCCTATACCCTTTGGTGGTAATTTTGTTCAATGGCAATCATACCACATCTTCTTATTTTTCTATTGATGATTGAAAATTAAATTTCTATACTAAAGCATTTGATAGAAATTTCAGAAGCTATTTCCATATGTCCAAACAGCTACTTGTCTTTTTACAACAAATTTAAGAGAGTGGTAGAACTATTATGAACATGTGCACAATATACTTCAGAGGTTTTTGTGCAGGAGGGTTGTCATTCTCTGTCTTTTGTGCAAAATAGGTTAAAATGCAACATTCATGCATCCATTCTGACATCAGGAAATCATTAATTTCATTTTTACCCACAATCCCCTGATTGATTACCAACCTGTAAACAGCACTAAACAAGCTGACTCATTCAACATGACGGAGGCTGAACCAGTTAATTCATTCAGAGGCTTTGGGTACCATGGAAACTCCTGCAATGAGATAGTTTTACTGTACTACTACAACTAACAACTGAGAAAGTATCTTTATTTCATTTTAAAAGTCTGGATTTTCAATTTATTTGTGGAAAGAAGAGGTTAATTTGGTTTTTAATATTAAGATTGAGGAGCGGTGTCTTGGAATTTGCCTTCATTTAAACTATTAAGCGTCTGATATTATGATGTACAATGTATAAGAAGGAATAGGAAATCACTCTATGGTATGGGCTTTGCTCATTGTTGAAGGCCGTATAGTGACCTATAGTTGTAAATTTCTGTGTCATTTTGGTCTATTGTGGAGAGTTGTCTCATTGGCAATCATACCACATCTTCTTTTTTATATCTAGTTGGATCTAACATTGGCTTCAAAAGATTAACTGACAAACCCCAAAAACTTAACTAACCAACAACCATGAAAATGAGGTGAAGGTAAGATGAAACGAGCAGACATTCATATACACTTATAACCATTGCATTCACTAAATTTAGTTGACCCATTGACTATGGTATCTGAAAAACTGACAAAACAACAAAAAACCATGGAAATGAGGTCATGGTCAAATAGGCCCTGTCAGACAGACTAAAACACCATGCAATCATTCCATACACAAAATGCAGTGGCCCTTTTATTTATATTATCTGAAAAATAGACTAAAACTTAAAAAAAACGACATTAGCAAATAAATCATGAAATATGGTCAAGGTCAGATGAAACCTTTCACTCATCAGACATGTACACCTTACAATCATACCACATAAGTATCAAATAGATGACTTAAACATTTAGTTTTATTAAAAGAAAAGAGTGGTTGTTTTTCATGTTCTTGGTTTTCATTGATGCTGGGTTTCTGGTTGAAAAAATAAATCTGGAGGAGAGAAAACAAAATCAGCCTACTTTTACTTTATTTTTTCCTCTTTTTGCTTTGTTGATAACTTAAAAAACATTTCCGTACTTATTTCTTTGAAATATCATCAGAACAACAAGACTATCTATTTAATGTCTCTCTGTTAGATTTAACCAGACAGAAATAAATGTAAATTTATTGCTTCAATTATTTTCCTTATTGAAGTAAAACTAGTTAACTATGTTTAACAATAGAAAATATGCTGTATGTATTTTTATTAATTTCTTTTTTAAGTGGTTATGAGTTTTTTCTGAAATAGATCCATTAATCCAGTCTGCTATTTACAGAAGCAATTTAAGGACTTAAAACACTCAATCATCTAATATGATACTTCACTTATAAAATCCATATAATAACCTAAACACTCTCTCTTATCTAAAATCACGTTATGTCTGTAAAAATAATTTCCCGTTCAGGTTTTCTATACTTTCTCATTTTTTCTTCAATGGAAGTTAATAGAAATTGTTTTTTCAACATAAATAAATTACTTTATAATGATTACTTCTTTGTTTAGAAGAATCTTTACAAGCAGGGTTTTTTGTTGGCAATCCACTTTTAAAAAATAATAAAAAAAGCATTAAAAAGTATTTATGTCGATTATTTGTTAAAACTATTTGCAACGAATGCAAAGTGTGAGGTAAATTAATCAATATTTTGAGCGTTTATAAAACATTAAAAATAGGAAAGACCTGCATTAAATTTATATGTTAAGACTAATAATGGTTGGAAAATGAGTATTATCATGCAAGATTTTAGCTGTATTTTTTTAACGATCTTTACTGTTATACCACTGTCCGAGGTTAGGGGAGGGTTGGGATCTCACTAACATGTTTAACCTTGCCACATTATGTATGTATGTGCCTGTCTCAAGTCAGGAGCCTGTAATTCAGTGGTTGTTGTTTGTTTTTGTGTACATATTTGTTTTTCGTTAATTTTTTTTATATAAATAAGGCCGTTAGTTTTCTCATTTGAATTGTTTTACATTGTCATTTCTGGGACTTTTACAGCTGACTATGTGGTAAGGGCTTTGCTCATTGT
Source organism: Mytilus edulis (assembly GCA_019925275.1). Lineage (NCBI taxonomy): Eukaryota > Metazoa > Mollusca > Bivalvia > Mytilida > Mytilidae > Mytilus > Mytilus edulis. Next base: position 13,417,348 of record CM034360.1, on the reverse strand, counting down.
TGAAGGCCGTAAGGTGACCTATAGTTGTTAATTTCTGTGTCATTTTGGTCTCTTGTGGAGAGTTGTCTCATTGGCAATCATACCACATCTTCTTTTTATATTTATTCTTGCATTTGTGTATTTGAGATTCATTCTTGCAAGACAGGGCACTATTCAACCTGTTCACTAGATTTGATTTTGATGCTTCATAATTTTCATTGCTAAATATATTGCAAAAAAAACTCATGAAGCAGGATAAATGATTCCTCTTTATTGAATATGATAAAGGTAACATCAATTTAGAACTGAAACTTGAGAATAAAAATATGCAGGAAATATAAAATTGCACTTACTGCCATACCATCCCCCTCCCCCACCTTTAACAACTTTCTTATACACTACAACAATTTGAGTTTATAAAACAATATACAGACAACATCAATGGTTCACATAAAGACAAAGATGGTAGCAGTAGCAAGTTTTGCTGAGTTGGGTTTATTGGAGACAGCTATTTGTTTTACATATCAATCAATAATACATGGAAAAAATACCACACATCAAATACCTTTGCATCAATATCTTCTACAACAGCTGCCCTTCCATTTAAGTTTATTATCTCCCCTTTATCATCTATCATCACTAAACTAGGTATACCTGTAACAAAATAATCATCATTAAAATAGGTATACCTGTAAATAATAATTCAACAGTCTTGTTCAGATTCAATGTAGTTCTGCACTGATTTGAATCTGTGATCTTGAGTAGGTACATATTGCAACTTTAATTAATAAGGAGGGTTGTGATTGTGCAAATTCAGCAAAATAACATTCTTCTGTGCATTAACTTTTTTTTTTTTATCAAAACATAGTTTACTATCCACACTGATCTGTGTCCACACTTGTACATATTTATAAAAAATAAATACCGTTTATAAATCTGTCTCCGAAAAAGATATACACATATTTATCAAACATGATAATGTAAAACAGTATGACGTACCAAAGTATTTATAGAAAAAATAAAGTAAATTCACAAAATACTGAACTCAGAGGAAAACTTTCCCTTTGTTGACATCAACTTCTGCCTAAATCACAGAAGTGTTGTAAACATTATAGTTCCCAGTTTTTGAAGCTGTCCAAATTGGGAAGTAAATTAAGAAAACGACAGACTAATCTGTACATGAGAATATGTGATTGTATTATATATTTGTTTTCTTGTATATTTAACATCTTGTTTACATGTTAATGCAGTGGTATAACTTAGGTGTGTAAGAGACAAAATATACACACTTTCAGTCTTTGTGAACACCCATGTGTACAAGCTTGGACTCCTTTTCGACAATTATTTTTTATTTAAGATACTTATACATGTAACAACATTATATCTAGTAAAAAGAGTTAAAAACAATATTCCTACTAATTTTGACATCTTGGAGTTAAGGGTGAGAGTAGCCTGACCTATAAAATGTGTATTAAATTTTTTCCATAACAAAACTTATTGAAGCATTTACAAGTGAATGAAATTTATAAGCTAGTTTATACTATAAGGGGTAGAGGTTCGACTGTTCATGATAGAGACTAGACAGGTCAAAATACAATGGTTAAAAAAAGTTATATAAAATCTTTTCCAACATATACTTGATATTCAAGATACTAAATATTACAGTATTTATATAACTAGTTAAAGTAGTTTACACACTATTATTTAATTTAAATTCTGACCTTTTAGGGGAGGGGGTTTAGTTTTTCATGTTAGGGATAATATCAGTTTCTTTATTTTGATGATACTATCTAAAATCAACAGATACAACATAGAAATTTATACATGTACTTTAAAATAAAAACCAAATATAATTTTCAGGTTCTGTGAACTTGATGTAATAGATATTTGCAAATTACATAATCTTGGTTATAAAATGTATCCATTCATTAACGTGTGCTATCTAGATTTAAGATTAACAAATGATGATTTATCTAAATTTCTTCCTTCATTTAATGTTTCAAGATTTCAAGATTTTAATCTGGAAATTTTATCAGTATACTCTTTCATCAATTTGGATTGAGTAATGTTATAGCAGGCAGATGCAAGATTTTAATAAATACAGGAAACATTTGCAGATTATTACAATTGCTGCTTTTTCCAATCATCGATTTTGAACAGAAAATGTTTGAAAAACAAATTCTATAAAATAAAGTTACTGTCATTTCTTGACCATAGAAGTTTCCCAAACCTATTCATATCAAAGGCCTTATTTAATAATACATAATAAATGTCATGACTTCAATTTTCTGAGTTTTAATTATGTCATTGGGAGCAAGTAGATTGTTGGTCTTTGGTTGTTTTTCAAATAAATATTGAAATAAAAAAATTAATTGGACTCAGATCATCTGGTGCAGAAGAAGTTAAGTCCAAGTTCCTGTGGATGAAAGTTACTAGGATTGTGGTGTATTTTGAAAGAGTTGACAATTAAATCCTAAATGAGAGAGCTAGGTTAACATATTTTGTCAGGAGGAATGTGAAATAAGAAAATGCATTACCAAAGCCAAGTGATATTAGTTAATTTGGATGTAAAAGGACTCTAATGTTGGAGTGTTTCACTAATATGAAACTCATCTTTGCCATCAGTTTTTTATTACATATATGGTTTCCTGTTTTGAAAATAGTGTAGAGAATATGTTACAGTGGAAAGAGGTTTATAACACCAAACTAAATGGTCTCATCACGAATGACAAAATATATAGCTGAAATCAGCAAAAACTTTTGAAAGATATTCTACGTTTGCAACTCTAAATAACACACAAGAGATTATATTTGCAAACTTAAAAGTTAATCTGATTGTCATATGACCATAAAACTGTAGGACTAATGCTTTCATAGAAGTGTATTTTATGTATATGTTACCATCTATGCCAAATAGGCCTTTAAGTGCTTCTGTCCTAGGATCACCAAACGGAATGGCCATCCATGGCATGGAATCAAAAAACAGATCAAACGAGTCCTGGCTTCTGTCTGAACTGACGAACACAAACTCCATATTCTTCCCATTTGACTTTAACAGCTCATAAATTCTTATCAACTCTGGGGGAAAGGCTTTACATGGCGGACACTGAAAAAGATAATTATGAAATATATAACCATGGTAACATTTTATTATTGTATATGAAGTTTGTCAATCTTAAAGAAACGGTTCTTCTGAACAAAAAATCATTTTTTTTTAAACTTAATGTCAAAAGTATTGCATAGAACCAAGTGTCACTTTTATATATACATATATTATTTCTGCATACACTTGAATAACAATGTGACAATTAGCAAAGTCTCATAAACCTCATACTTGTCAAACTTTTTATCAACTGCATAAGGGCACTAACACTTTTGTACAACATGGATGCTCTTAGGAAGAAGTGGAAAAATAACAGTAAAATGGAATGACAGAAGAAACAGTGGAAATCTCATCATCTGTTTACAACCATCAAGTAAAATTTTGTCCCAATTGGCCAATAGAAAAGCTTTTTATAAAAAGCAGGGAAAATATTAAGAATATCTCACAGATAGTCAGCTGATCTAAAAGTGAAAATCATATTTCCAGATGTGAGAAATAAATGATGATTTCAAGTAACCCCACGATCATATATAAGAATGTCATCATAATGACAAATGCTTTCTGTAAAATATCATAACTTACTTTATATTCTCATTTATCTTAAATCAGTTACACTGGAAAAACAACTCTAGGATTGTAAACTTTACAACAATCAAAACACGTTTGTTAATAATCTTAGAATAATAAGAATTTAATCACACAAAGTAAAATGTAGGCACAAAATAATCTAAGAATAATAAGAAATTAATCACAAGGTAAAATAGTAGAGACAAAATCCCAGTTTTACAGATAAATATTCCATTAAGGAGTCAGTGATAAGTGATTGGGGTGATAATGAATGGTCTGTGAAATTATCATAGATGAATTTATCATATCAACTATAAAAACATAACCCATTCCTCTAACAACCCTTTAAAATATATTAAGATCCATTTTGTTACTTCTGTAATTTTATTTGGCAATTGTCAATGGCAGTCAGCAGGGTTTAAGAGCATTTGTTGTTCGACATGTTAGTCAAATGCGTTTTGTTAAAATATTCTGTCACTTTTTTTGGTCTTTTGAAAAATTTTGTTTGTGCTAGAACCCTATACCAAGAAACTTGTTTTGCATGTGCACATATAACAATTGTGGTTTTTATCAAACGCAACATAGGTTTGAACGTTGTTTTCAATTTAGACTTGTTTATATTTTATATAACATAGCAAGCAAAGTCACTGCAGTACGGTACTTGTATTCAGTCTTAAATATCTTATTGACTGTAGACAAATGGCTGTAAAATAAATTCACATAACCAAAAGTTTCATGTGACTAATAATCATAAATAACATCGACCAAAACTGACTTTATTATGAGCTTATAGATGTACTAGAGAGCCCTGACACTGTTTCAAGACAGATCATCTAGGACATTTTCTCCTTAAAACTAAATATAAAACTTGACATACAGCTCTGACATGATTTCAGTTACTTATAGGTTGTAATCTTGACCAACCAATTATGAATGAACTTCAGGTTTGAGGTCATTTACTGGGCTTATTCAAAGGCTTGTCCACAGTACCAATAGGTCAAAATGTTTGTCAAATTTGATGTTTGCTTTTATTACTTCAAACTGATCAACTGGTGAACATTTGTAGCTCATTGCTAGTAAAAGGTTTTTAGTATCAAACAAGTCTTATATGATAAAAAAAATATTCTTAATGCAGTGTTTGTCATTTCTTTCTTAATATGGTACTGATAGAAACAAAACTTATACAATCAGGAATATCAATTAAAAAGCCTTTTAAGGTATGACAAGGATATGAAAACTTCCATCATTATGACAGTTTATAATTAATAACCTTATTGATTTAGCTCTTGAGTTATCTCCCTTTGGTATCAGTACTTCTTTGTAGAAACAAGATTTTTTTTAAACGCAATAATCTTTTATTCAACATAAAACAATGTTTAGAATTCTTAACTGTTACTCTGTTATTTTGATGACATTTTTCATATGTACTACGAAATTATAATACACTATAAATTTGGTGCACTCAAAGCACTTTTCTAGATTTAACCTTAATCTGGAACCTTCAAACTCAAAACTTTGAAATAGATATCGATATAAAAAATTGTTTTAATTCATCTGAAGCTAAATGACCAAAAAGGAACTAAAAGACAAGAGTCTACCAGCAGTCATATTGACCCAGTGCTTGAAAATGCACAAAATACATTTTATAAATTGGGTGCATCCTAAGAGATATAATGGATTTACTGTCATCAGCAATGCCAAAACTCTAAACTTTGAAAGTCAAGGATTTATATACATGAGGAACTTTGTGAGTCATACCTTTTTTTTTTTTATTAAGTTTGTGATCCTAACACTCAAAAAAAAGTAACTTAATTTATTAAAATAGTTCTATAACCTTCACATTAAAAAGAGAACCACTTGACTTGGATTGTAAGAATATTTGTTTATATTACTGCAATTGCTTAAAACTAACAACCTTTTACTAGCAACAGATAAACATCCCTTCATGCAGTTGATAGGTTTTAAGATATTATACAATTACTGTCTTTTGATGAGGTAAATATGTAGTTTTATTGACTTTTGAAAAACTGATATTCACTGAGGCCAACGGCCGAAGTGAATATCAGTTTTTCAAAAGTCAATTAAATCACATATTTACCGAAACAAAAGAAAGTAATTGTTTTATTCCATATTTCGAGAGAAATGTATGTAATGGCAATTATTTACCAAAACCAATTGTACATCAAACGTTTTTAACCAAAATTATGCACGTAAAAGCACGCGAAGTTTTGCGCAGTGAATATCCTTTTTCCGCAGGTGAATATGCTTATTTATTCAAAATCCCTTTCATATAGAAAAACCTACTAATATTTTATCAATATGGAATAAGAATAATTCATATACTGCAACCTGGAAACACAGTTTAGCCAATATTGGTATTGTGACCAAGCCTTTCCATTAGTACTACATGTATAACAACTTTGGATTACATGGAATAATAGAAGGTGTAATATCTATATCTACAAATGTGTAAGAAGGCAGATGAAGACATGGTCAAAGTATGATTTCATAACAATTTCTGAAGGTTGACCATTGAATAACATTGCTTCCAAGGTCTAACCTTGACTTTCCTGATGTGCCCTTAATGAAACTCACTTCAAATGCATATATATGGGAAAACAATTGCACAAAGTGCTAACCAGATGGAAGCAATATTGCAATTCAATGATTTGATGGATGACTGGATATGTGTTTCATGTCTAGTGTCAAATTGCATGTGCATGTCATGATGAAAATATGTTAATTTGATATGAATATGAAATCTGCTTTGTACTAGATTAACATGGGATCAGAATTTCTAACATGTTAGTGTACACATTAACAGTCTCTGTGCATACATATATCACCAAACCCGAAACCTTTGTCTGATCACCAAATAAAACAGAAAGTTGTTTTTTTGACAGAAAAGCAGCAAATACAAATTTTCAAATCTATGGCTTTTAACACTTTTTATTTGCTCAAATACAAATTGAATAATGAGTCAGACATAACAGACTTATGATTTTTTCTCCATTTAAATTATCTTATTATTAACCCACTATATATGTGCATGTATACATTTTATATTAGCAATGTCTTGGTTGAAAGTTTGAGTAAGGTTACCTTGAAAACTTAATGAAATGACCTATAACAAAAGATTGAACCTTACACATTATAGTACAGTTCCCAAAATATTGCTAACAAGAATGTGTCCATAGTACACGGATGCCCCACTCGCACTATAATTTTCCATGTTCAGTGGACCGTGAAATTGGAGTCAAAACTTTAATTTGGCGTTAAAATTAGAAAGATCATATCGTGGGGAACATGTGTACTAAGTTTCAAGTTGATTGGACTTCAACTTCATCAAAAACTACCTTGACCAAAAACTTTATCCTGAAGCGGGGCGAAAGGACGCACAGACCAGAAAACATAATGCCCCTCTACTATCAAAGGTGGAGCATAAAAATGATTGCCAGGTTTTTATTCATGTTTTTAATGCTACTGGGAAATAAGACTAACTTTTTTTGTCCATTCTCGAAAAAATCACAATAATTTCTGAATTTACAGTACTCATGAAATTGTATTATATAAAAAAACTTGTTATTTCATAACTTAAAACTAACACAAGTTACTACTTGATAAATTCAAACAGATTGGATTGGCTTGAAATGAAATGAAATGAAAAAGCACTTTGAAAAAATCTTGTAAATTTCCTATTATTTGAAGAATCATGTGAGAAATAGTTGTATTTCTTTGCTGTTGTGAAAATAATGTTATTTTAATAAAGAGATGCACTGAGAATTACAGCTATAAATATTATGTACATTTATTTTGTTGAGCACAGAAATTCCTTTGATGATGCAATCTCTTTCAAAAGTAATTAATAATCATATCTTTACACCTTTAACAATATTTATGTCTGTTTTAGAGCTCATAAAATCATTTTTTCACAAAGATGATGATTCCTGTAAAGTTTTCCAGTGCTCAATCAGTCTACAATTTGTAACAAGATTGTGATATTACGTAACTAAAGGCTGTACCTGAAGAAGCTAGCTTAAGCAATGATCACTTATTTACCTATTGTTTATCAAATCTACTGGACCCCCGTTCATAACTGTTCTCAAAACAACAACAGTTTATGAAAAGTAAAATCACAAAAATACAGAACTCCAAGGAAAATTCAAAATATAAAGTACAAAATAAAATGGCAAAATAAAAAGCTCAATCACATCAAACCAATGGATCAGAATTGTCATATTCCTGACTTGGTACAGGCATTTTCTTCTGGTTTAATAGCTAGCTAAACCTAACACTTGTCTGACAGTCGCATCAAAAAACAATATATTGACAGTCATCATAAAAGGCGATATACTGTATTATTTATTTAGGAATACCAACAACACTTTACATTGATTTGGTTGGTATAGATTAACCATGATTTTGTTATGTTCAAGACAGTACATATTTTCTTTAAGCTAGTATGAAACCTTTGGCAAAACCGTGAAATCAAAAACCTACAGGATTACAAGTTTTCATAACTGCCATAAATATTGATTGTTTTAAAGGTGTTTTTCAGCAAATCTAGATTCATTCAGAATTTCTAGCATTAAAAATTTAACCTCCATATCTTCTGTAACAGTTTTCAAAAAAAATATATGGTCAAACCTCAAATTGGTCAAACATTGTCATTAAAGGGCTTATAATAACTCCATCTGACAGGGCTCAATGCTATTTAATCAACATTTTGTCCTGTTCCTATGTTAACTGTAGGATATTTTGCTTTGATGAACTTAATGTGACAAAGAGCACAGAAATGTCTCTTCATTAACATTTGTGGAATTTTATTTTAAATATAAGATTTATATTCAATAATCAACAAGTCTTTCTCAAACCAGGAAAACCAGTATCAAGAAAATAAAAGAAGCAAGAGGATACAGGGGAGACAATGGTATGTAATCAAAGCGCGAAAGCGCTGTAAAGGCAGTTAATTACAGGTTGTGTGTATTTCTAGTCCAGTTATATCATTATCTTCCATGGATAGAACAGAGGTGGTTTGTAGAATTTAAGATTTAGAGTTCTTTTGTACCTAGTTCACCTATATCTAGTCTACTGTTTACAGTATATTTTCTGTGCCTCCCATGAAATGCATTTTTAGCCATGGCCTTGTCAGTTTGCTTTAAATTTATGAGTTTGACTGTCCCTTTGGTGTCTTTCGTCCCTTTTCTTTAGACATATAAGAACTTTTCCTTTTCAATATAAATAGACTATTTTTAATTATTGATTGTATACACATATTCTATGACTCCCATAAAAAAAAGTTCACAAAGATTGACTAGTCTCTGTACTGTGTGTATAGCAAGGACATCAAGTAACATAATGGTAAATGTACATAGTAACATGTCAACTTTTTTGATGACCATACCTGTCAACTGTCAGTTTTTGCAGAGTATTTCCCCAATCGAGCTCAAGGCTCCCAAATGGAAATTTTGTAAGAGCAATTTTGTCGACTATTTTAAAGAAAACAATTAATTTAACAATGGCTATGAACTTGCTAATGCACGAAGAAGCCAAAATCCACATTAGAATATATTTGAAGGGAATCCATGACAAATCGCCCCACTTTTCACTAACTCGCCCCACTTTAAAAACAAGGGTGCACACACTGAAATGTCTATTCTTCTTTACTAATCATTGATATTATGTTGATAGTCCTAATAATAAAGCGTTATTACAACTGTCACATAATCTTAACATAAACCAAGAAAACTAAACATTGACCTTTGAACCATGAAAATGAGGTCAAGGTCAGATAAACCATGCCAGGTAGACATGTACAGCTTACAATTCTTCCATACAACAAATAAAATTGACTTATTGCTTATAGTTTAAGAAAAACAGACCAAAACACAAAAGCTTAACACTGAGCAATGAACCGTAAAAAATGAGATCAAGGTCAAATAAAACCTGTGCGACTGACATATAGATCATGAAATATTTCCATACACCAAATATAGTTGACCTATTGCATATAGTATTAGAATCAAAGTGCTGGATAGCACCTGTGGAAAGTTTGCAACTGTAGATTGTAATATTTCAAATAGATAGTGTGTAGATTGCATGGTTACCTTTTTTTCCTACTTAAAAAAGAAAAAACTTTATCAAGAAATAATTGTAACAGGATGCTGCTACGAAGTCTCCCAAACAAAGCTCTCAAAATTAGTCATTCCCACGGGTCGCCTGACATTAAGCAAAGTCCAATACAAATTGGTCCGGTCTAGTAAAGTGATATTCATGATTTGGGGGTGGGGATCTAGACAGTTTACAAGTTCTCAAACAGGCAGGGGGTATGGTAATAGTGGCCCTAGGGGACTAGCCTTTTATTTCATCTGATTTGTTTTATTATTCCGTACAAGAATATATGTTGTTTCAGTGTGGGGATTTCAACAGTTTTCAAGTTTTCGAAAAGGGGGTGGATCTTGACTGTTTACAAGTTCTCAAAACAGGATGGGGTGGGGTTACACCGAGGGACTTAATTATATTTCACTTTATTCGTTTTATTGTCCAATACAAGAATATTTATGATTAAGGGTTGGGAATCTCAACCGTTTACAAGTTCTCAAACATGAGGGGTTGGGGATGACTCAGAGGTACTCCCACTATATTTCATTGGTTTTGTTTTGTTGCCAAATAAAATAGAATATATATGGTTTAGGGGTGATCATCTGGACCGTATAAGTTTTCCAAAAAAAGTTGGTTGGGTCACCCCTGTGGACTTCTTCTATATTTCATTTTGATTTATTTTATTTTCTCATACAAAAATATATATGGTTTGTGGGTGTGGATCTCAGCCGTTTACAAGTTCTCAAACAACAAGGGGATGGGAGTGACCCCTAGGGACTCGCCTTCTTTTGAATTTGATTTGTTTTATTGTCCAGTACAAGAATATATATGGTTAAGGGGAGGGGATCTTGACCATTTCCAAGTTGTCAAACAACAGGGGGTGGGGCTGACCCAAAGGGACTCCCACTTTATTCCATTGAATTTGTTTTGTTGCCCTATACAAAAATAGATATGGTTTAGGGGTGGGGATCTCAACCGTTTACAAGTTCTCAGACATGAGGGGTGGGGCTGACCCAAAGGGACTCCCACTTTATTTCATTTGATTTGTTTTGTTGCCCTATACAAAAATATATATGGTTTAGGGGTGGGGATCTCAACCGTTTACAAGTTCTCAGACATGAGGGGGTGGGGCTGACCCAAAGGGACTCCCACTTTATTCCATTGAATTTGTTTTGTTGCCCTATACAAAAATATATATGGTTTAGGGGTGGGGATCTCGACCGTTTACAAGTTCTCAGACATGAGGGGGTGGGGCTGACCCAAAGGGACACCCACTTTATTTCATTTGATTTGTTTTGTTGCCCTATACAAAAATATATATGGTTTAGGGGTGGGGATCTCGACCGTTTACAAGTTCTCAGACATGAGGGGTGGGGCTGACCCAAAGGGACTCCCACTTTATTTCATTGAATTTGTTTTGTTGCCCTATACAAAAATATATATGGTTTAGGGGTGGGGATCTAGACAGTTTCTAAGTTCCCAGACATGAGGGGTTGGGGCTGACCCAAAGGGACACCCACTTTATTTCATTTGATTTGTTTTGTTGCCACATACAAAAATACATATGGTTTATGGGTGGGGTGACTGACCCCTCTGGAGTTCCTCTATATTTCATTTGATTTATTTCATTGTCCCATACAATAATATATATGGTATATTGGTTGAAGTCTCAACTGTTAATAAGTTCTCAAAAAACCAGGGGGTGAGAGTGACCCCAGGGGACTCGCCTTTTATTTCATCTGATTTGTTTTATTGTAACATATAAAGAACATATAATGTTTAGGAGTGGGGATCTGACTGTTTTTAAGTATTCAAACATGAGGGGTTAGGTGGGGTGACACCATGGACTCAACCTAAATTTAATTAATTTGTTTTATAGTCCTGTGATCATTACTGAAAACCATGTGTGTCTGTCACTTACTGTTTTCTTCAAGTTTATAATTTATTATTGTTATTGAAAATTAAAAAAAAATCCCTTAGGGTTCTTTAGTAAATTCCTCCCTTCTGTTGGCCCCTCAAAATACAACTAAATAGACCCCAAGGAGAAAAATAATAAGAAATGAGCAAAAACTTTGTTTAGGAGTCTTAATAGCAATTAGTATAATTACGATTTTTGTTATAGTCCGATTTCTTATGCCGAATATGTAAAAGGCCGAGTTTATTATAGTCCGAGTTTGTTGTGGGCCGAGATCAGATGAGATACCATGATACTTCCGATACTCTCGGGCTTTTACATATTGAATAGAAATTTGTAAAAATCGTAGTATAAAGCGACGAAAAATGTTCATTCATGAAATATTTTAAACACGCTATTAATTTTCTCTTCAACCGGAGGAAGGTAGGAAACCTTTGAAACCGGGATTGTAGTACTCCCGTTTGGAGGCACACATATATGGATCTGACGCAACCGGAGGAAGGTAGGAAACCTTTGAAACCGGGATTGTAGTACTCCCGTTTGGAGGCACACATATATGGATCTGACGCATGTCTGAAGAATACCGATAAAATCATAACGTAGAAACTGCTGTCTCGTGTGTGTATTGATTTTACTTTCCGCGTAGCGCAGATCCGCGAAGTAGTTTTTGTTCGTCTTTCAAATGAAGTTGAATTATTTGATTTATCGATGAAAATTCAGTGCATTTTTTATTCAAGCTGTATGCTATTAAAATAGAAGAGCTCAAAATTTCAAAAGCATCTTTCTATTATTAGTTTTCAAACACCAGTACTACATTATCTAGAAGTAGGACACACTTCCTAAAGTAAGTTAGGCTGTCTCTTTTCCGGTTAGGCCGATGCCTTAAGAAAGTTTATTGCTATAGCAAGCTATAGCAAACTTTCCAAAAAAAGGCCAAATCTCAAAAACTTAACTTTGACCACTGAACCATGAGAATGAGGTCAAGGTCATATGACACCGGCCAGGTAGACCTGTACACCTTACAACCATTCCATACACAAAATATAGAAGACCTATTGCAAACAGTATAAGAAAAACAGACCAAAGCACAAAACTTAACTATAACCACTAAACCATGAAAATGAGGTCAAGGTCAGATGACACCTGCCAGTTGGACATGTACACCTTACAGTGCTTCCATACACCGAATATACTAGACCTATTGCTTATAGTATCTCAGATATGGACTTGACCACCAAAACTTAACCTTGTTCGCTGATCCATGAAATGAGGTCGAGGTCAAGTGAAAACTGTCTGACGGGCAAGAGGACCTTGCAAGGTACGCACATACCAAATATAGTTATCCTATTACTTATAATAAGAGAGAATTTAACATTACAAAAATTTTTAACTTTTTTTTCAAGTAGTAACTGAACCATGAAAATGAGGTCAAGGACATTGGACATGTGACCGACGGAATCTTCATAACATGAGGCAACCATATACAAAGTATGAAGCATCCAGGTCTCCGACCTTCTAAAATATAAACCTATTAAGAACTGAGCTAACATCGCCGCCGCCGTATCACTATCCCTACAATGTATGTTGAGCTTTCTGCGACAAAAGTCGCAGGCTCGACAAAAAAACTGCCCCAACCTGAATTACCAAATCGCCCCACTTGTGAACTGTGATAAATCCCGTTAATATTTCTCCTGCCAACTGGTCCCACCTAATGGAAATGGGTGAAATCTAGATAAATATATTATTAACCAGGATGAATTTAGTAATGCCAACTCGCCCCACTTATGGAAAAAGATGTTATTCCATTAAATATAAGTTAAATTCCTTATATTGCATTTTGATACATTTAACTGGTTTCTTTTCAACTGTTATGCAAATAACTAAGCTTCAAAACTTATAGTTATTCTTCAACAATCAGTTTTATTTTTAGAATTATAATTTCAGTATATATCAATAATACATGTAGTAATTAAATTAATTTTTGGTTTGTTTGTATTCTGTTTGTATTCTGTGTAGATTAGTTTTCGTTAAAGTGGTGCGAGTTTTTATTTTTAATTGTATATATTAATCTAAATATTACCGTTTTTTTATAAGTAGGGCGAGTTGACAGGAGTAATATTAAACATGATTTAACCAATTTCACATGTGGGGCGATTTGATAAATCAGTTTGTGGCAGTTTTTAAAAAAGTGGGGCGATTAGCCAGTGGGGCAACTTGTCCTGCTTCCATTTGAAGGTTTTGTATGACTATATTGACCATCTTTCACATAAAACCCCCATGTGCATTTTGAAAAGTTGGCAGATATGTTTCTAACTCCAGGCAAAATCTACCGGTATGAATGAAAAAGAAGTTTTCAATTAAAGCTCTGTGGTCATAACAGCTGTCTCATTAGCATTTAACCACTTCCCATATTTGCAATTAAAACAATAGAAGAAAATTATTCAACGCAAAAACAAAACTTACTTGTAAATATGAAATTCTCTTTACGGTATGAGTTTTTCTCATAGTTTGAGATTGTACAGTAGTACATGTACCTGTAACTGCTTATACCTATTTCTTATTCACTTTTGCTTGATAAACTCACTAAATATCATATACATTGTACCACATCTCCTTATTTTTATAAGCATTCCAATAACATGAACAATTGTAATTCAATTCTATATACCAAAGCAAAATGAACTGCACCACTTTCATTCACTAGTATGCATTTTTTGGCAAAATACAAGTTCTTAAATGACACAATATATATTTATTGATAAAAAAATAAAATTTAGTATACAACTCTTTAACAGGTATAAAAAAAAGCACAGCTTTGTCATAACTTGTGAAATCTGTGCTGAAAACATAGACATTGATGGTATTTGAGTAATTCCATATGTGAAGCTCAACATTAGCTCGTCAGTTGGTGGTGGACAGTTATAGTTCCTTTCTGCAGGCTAGGATGAATGACTTTTCAGGAAAACCAATTTCACAAATCAAAACTTTCCTCTAGATTTCTCCTACAATATTCATCCAGTTTAGTTCTTTTGTTTTAATTGGACACCGTCCTGATTTTTAATTTTGCAAACCATTCAGTCTCTTGCTTGCAAATGGAGCATGAAAATAGGATGGGTATGGCAGTAGACAAGTCTCTTTAAAGTGGGTTTGTGCCCTGAAAAAAAGTTTTATAACTTAAGTTTTTTTGAAACTTGTGCAACACACATACCTAAATAACTATAACATAGAAGAGAGCATCATTCGTGTCAATGTTTTGTTCCTGTTTACATTGTCATTGATATTTTTTCAGAAAGCCTGAGGCATAACTCGTGAATTCCTGTCATTACATCCTAAATTAACATAATTACTGCTAGAATAATTATCAGTATGATATACGTACACTATCATTTTACAGCCCAAGTCTTCAGTATATATAATTGTTGCATTCATTCACTCCTGTGTTCAGTCGTTCAAAAATATTTAAACATCAACAAATGAACTTTAATAAGGACAAGAAAACACTAGAAAATATACGTACATTCAATCCGTGTTAAAGAGTATTTGAAAGAGAAATATATCTGGTTAAACGATGTATAAAGGAGGAAAAATTGTAGACATTGCATTACGATGCTTTCTACCTAATAGCACGTGGAGATGTTTACATATTTAGACTTGACCCAGTATGACCCGTACCTTGTAGGTCACCGCCGTCGTTTAAACACTCGACTACAGTCGTGTAAGACAGTAAAAAGCTTAAGCCTGTACTATTTGCGTGAAGTAAATGTTTTGTTCTGTACATTTAAATTGTTTTACCTGATAGCAAGGACGTATATCTATCCGTTTCCTTCTCAATTCACTTTGTCAAATCCTTCGAGCTTCTTCAAAACATACGTATTACTGCGCCCGGAAGTGAGAAAAATATGAGAAATCCTCGTAAAATAATGCTATTTTCAATTTTGTGGAATCCATTTTGTTATATTTATTATACAAAGATAAAAAAAAGTTACGATTAATCATAAATTTGCATATCATTATACGGAACGTTTATGGACTATTTTTTAGCTGTAAATCGGCCATTTTGGCGGGAAATCATGTACATATACACACGTAGATTGGCTGGTACCCGATCGTAATGTTACACATCACATATATCAAATAGCTAATACCCGGAACGTAGTACCGGGAACCAGGATAATACGTAGACAACATACATAACTAGAAACGCTTTTACGGTTTCTCGTTCATAAACCGAATTCCGCTTTGAATTATAGAAGATGCAATATTAATCATGTTCAGTCGACTTTTCATTGTTATATCAACGTCTGAACTAATTAAAGAATCTTTAGATGTCAGATAACACTCGAAATTGACCCGACCTCTTTCCACACGGAATACACATAATGATAGTTTGTAGTCAGGTTGACTGCTTATAATGCAAAATACACACTAATAACAAGTTCTATAAAACGAACAATACACATTGACCGTTTCTTTAGTCCCCAATGTAAATGAAAGAAACAAAAACCATATTATACCATAAAAAGAAGAGGAGAAATTCGAACATTTCCGGGTCTATTTCTGGCCAAAAGACCCCCTGCAAAGATTGCGTATGAAAAGATGAACCTCATGACTTAAAAGTCAGGCCTTAAAGCACTGCCTTTAAAAAACAATTCCTTCCAGACACCTGCATCATAATACTGGATCTCAGTAAAAGTCAACTCAGGTGTATACTAAATGCTCAGAGCAACCTAATATATATACTTATTATAACAATACATGCAGCTCTGTATCAGGTGTATACTAAATGCTCAGAGCAACCTAATATATATACTTATTATAACAATACATGCAGCTCTGTATCAGGTGTATACTAAATACTCAGAGCAACCTAATATATATACTTATTATAACAATACATGCAGCTCTGCTATCAGGTGTATACTAAATGCTCAGAGCAACCTAATATATATACTTAATATAACAATACATGCAGCTCTGCTATCAGGTGTATGCTTAATACTCAGAGCAACCTAATATATATACTTATTATAACAATACATGCAGCTCTGCTATCAGGTGTATACTAAATGCTCAGAGCAACCTAATATATATACTTAATATAACAATACATGCAGCTCTGCTATCAGGTGTATACTAAATACTCAGAGCAACCTAATATATATACTTATTATAACAATACATGCAGCTCTGTATCAGGTGTATGCTAATAATGCTTATGATAAAAGATACTTCTCGTCATCAGATGATATATCACTTATCATGCATAACACAAATAATTTCTTTGATTGGGTGTAAGATGCAAAATTTTCCCTGAAAAGCAGACGTTTGTTGTCATGGGGACATATAATATTTTGATTGAAATGATTTATGGAATTCTTTCTACCGTAATTAAAGCTGTTGTTTAATTACATCTATAATTAACAGCATATCGTTTGTAACCATTTAATTGGTGAAAGCATATGTTTCCCTTGAACCATCGTCTGGGATAGTGTTTTGTTTGGCTCACAGAAACATGGAGATTCCCAGACAGAACAAACAATATGTAATGAGGCATGTGTATTAATTATCAAATCATCAATGTAACTCTATTAACTGGAAATATTATGTGTTGTTTTAACTATTTATTGTAGTCAGTAAAGTACAGGGTTGTTGACAAATTGAATTATCTTTCATGCATTTTCAACAACTTCAAGATTGAGGATTTTTAAGATTTAATGATATTGAAAGAATCCCCAATATTCTTAGTTTATCAATTTATTTCTTTATAAATTGTTTCTATTATGAGA
Organism: Mytilus edulis; assembly: GCA_019925275.1. Classification (NCBI taxonomy): domain Eukaryota; kingdom Metazoa; phylum Mollusca; class Bivalvia; order Mytilida; family Mytilidae; genus Mytilus; species Mytilus edulis. The sequence continues at coordinate 13,399,896 of CM034360.1, read as the reverse complement.
ATGTGGAAAGGGTCTATATTATCAACATTTGATTGTCTGTACCTGGTTCTTTTTGTTAGGCAAAACAATTTTATTCTGGTCTGACCATATAAAGTTATTGCTCTTGTTTTATTTGTTTTTGTCAACACCATGCATTTATAAAACTGCAAATACTAGATATCATATAAGGTAGACATTAATGTTCTGAAAACAGCTTTCTATATTGGGATAAGTGGAGAGCAGAACTATAGAAAGAAACCCTCAACTGATTAATTCAAAGGGATGAAATTAATTTTGTTCATGAATGAATTACATTAGAATCTTCATCATCACATTCACTTGATATCTCACAGATGTAAACCTATATATGGAATACATATCATGTATTTTAAATTACATACAATATACAACGCTTTTTCCGTAGACCACTTTTCAGAATGTTCTCATAGTCTATAGCCTGATACAATTACTAGTAACAACTTTCTAATAAATTTCTTAAGTAAGCAGACCTACTCATAGTTGTTCAAGATAAGAAATATTGCCTTTAAGTGACTTAAACAATTTATACAGTCCTACACACAGCCCTCAAATTAAAAAGTTTTACAAAACTACTGTTTAGATAAAAACAACATAAAACTGAAGTGGCTGTCAACATTCATGAAATGAAATTTGTCAAATTTGTAATTCTATCAGTAAAATTAACATTACACAGGTTGGGTCAGTTCAAATATCTTGCTAGCTACAATGATAATTTCTGCATCCTTTGTGATAAAACTGGTGTACACATAAATGGCATTGTTTTTGTGCAGAACATGAAATATAATTTCAGGTGTATATAGAGATAAAAGAATAAACAATTTCATGACTTTTTGTAAGGATAAAAAAGAAATCAACAGAAAGTAGATGTTTGGTATAAACATTTCAACTAGTTATAATAAATAAGAAGATTTTAAATAGATAACATTTTACATGCAAAAATGCATGACAATTGGCATTTTCAAAGTTCATCTTATCAGTTATTTTGCACTTTACATGTATCACACAAAAAAAGGGGGGGTTGAAAAATTAAAATAAAAGTTTCATTTGAATTTTACTAATGAATTCGAAATCCATAAATAAGGATCCACAATTTATTCTTTTAGTATATTTCACTAAGGCTGAATCTCCTCCCACTCCACACACACATCCCACAATAATGATCAATAATATTTCAGGACAAATGTAACCGTTATTTTGTCATCATTAGTCATCTGAGAAACAACATTGCAATTCTGAGCTGACCACACTTTTGCAGTTACTCTTTAATGAATTGTGCTTTATGGAGAAGTCACACAAACACCAATCTTATTTTGTATTGACTTACGAACGTCCTACCCTCTTTGAATCAAAACGTCCAGACTATAAAATCAATGATTAAATTTTATTAAAAAGGGGATTTTCCAGTTTTGAGACAGTTACTCAAAAATGCTTTCAGCAATTCTCATGAAACTTTGGTGAATTGTTAATATTTATTGATGTAAGCTCCCTTTTGATTTTCATAAATTTCTAATATGACATTGAAAAGTAATTGAACTTTATTCTATTAAAATGTGATTCCACACGGGCGTATCATGCACTCAAGGCGCAGCTATTTATTCATAATGTGAAATCTTCATCTATGACAATACTGTAGTCAGGTAGTGTTTACATTGTTGGGAATCATATTACACCATCTTGTACATAGTTAAACTTTTTACAGATAAAAATTGAAACAATGATATGTTTAATTGAAAGTGACAAGTACTTAGATAATACCAGCTTATCTGACATTTTATACTACAAGAAAGAGCGCTCCAGAAGAGCGAAAAATAGAGGGCTGTGTGGTGGACTGTATAAATAATAAAGAAATGCTAGACTTAAGATAACTAATATTGACTATAAAGAATACACGTACAGTGACGGTACTATATCATCTAAGCAATATTTGTCTGTTGCTAGATATCCCACTACCTAAATGTCAATACATGTAGTTTAACATTAACCTGGAGCTTTGACCTTAACCCAGGGCCTCACAACCAGAAGACCATTAAGGCAGTTCAAATTTATCAAGTAAACATACTCAATCATCAATAAAGATCTAGTAAATAAGGTAATCAAGATAATTTCCCCCCACATTAGTAAGGTATATACAACATGCAGTCAAACAAGAATCACATAATTTGTCTACCACATGTTAGATCTCTAGTAAATCAACAAATCCAGGAGCAATTCATGTTTTATATAAATGTACATCAAAAATATGGCAAATTAGTGAGCACCTTTCGTTAATGAAAGCAAAAACATTATAATGAGAAAATTCACATGTCGCAACCATCATATTCTGAGTGATAAGTCTGCTGTTTATTCTGATAACTACTTAATAGCATGACAAAATAGATTATATCTCTATTTCATAACTCTGAATAATTCATACCCTGTTAAACAAGTCTTCTTCATAGTCAATATTGGTTATCACAAGTCTAGCTTTTCTCAGATACTGGTAGTTCACTATTGTATAACAACACTTAACAGCTCAACTTAAATTTACAAGTATATCTATACTATTCAAGAATACAGATCCTAGCCAGAAGGTTAACATACAAAACATATTGCTTCTAGTTAACCAACCAACCCATTTATTCTAAACTCTACTAAATTATTTTATTATTCAATATCTAAATAACTCTTGGTAAATAATAGTTGACATACAATGTTTTGTGTTTTCATCAAAATGTCTGCCCCAGACTAACATAGCATTATTTTGTAGTTGGTGCCCAAGTTGTCCCACCTTGCATAACCAACATGTGGATGAAATGTTCATGGTTCACTTATGTTTTATTTTTAGCAACAACAGCCATGTTTGTTGATGGATCAAATCCCTAGATCTGGTTTTAAACTTGGAATATTAAGGTAAAGTTTGATCAAATTTGTAGTTTCACTCAGAGGAGAAGATTTATTTTAAAGTTTACAGTGACAAACAGAAATCTACTGACAAGGACTAAGACTCAAGTTATGGCAAAAACTCACTTGGCCTTTAATAAGTTCTATGAGCTTCAGATTTATAGAAACTTGATTATCAGGTTATAAACTAAAAAGTGGGTTAAATTCTGGATCTTAAAATCTAAGGCGATTTTACTGACAACATGGATGAAGTAACAAAAATAGCTATCTGTCAAAAAAAAATCTAGATGTGAATTTGATACAGTTTTTAGTTGTGTAAGCTCTAATGATTCTTAAACAATTATATGTTACATTTTTTAAAAATACCAAAAAATAAACAGAAGTTGGGTTTGTCTTTTTTAACTTTAAACAGATGTAACATTATTACAGTAGGCTTTTTTACTGTTATACATTCTGTTTTACTATTAAATATTCTGTTTTACTCCCTACACACATGTTCTAAAACATTGTTTACAACACAGTAGAGCTGTGAAAGTTCTACCAGGAGCTATATTATGTCATGTTAGACAAACATCATTTGAAAATCCACATACTGAGATAGCTACATTCATCAGAATGGTAACAAAACAATTGGTAATAGGGTTTTTATTCACATGACCTTCTTAAAAATTATACAAGAAACAAAAAACATCCTTACTGATGAACTTTTAATATAATAATATTTATGAGGCAATGCCAGAAATCAGACTGTTATATAATAAGGCTTTCATAGGGGAAATTATCTAATGTTTCTTGGTTTATATTTCTTTACTTGTTAGATGACATACTTTCTAGGTTATTTCCTCCTTGGGTAATGTTGTTGTCTTATTGACCTAGCTATATACAACATCTCTTATTCATACTTATTTATGTGCCTGTCCCAAGTCAGGAGTCTGTAATTCGGAGGTTGTTGTTTTGTGCTGTACTGTATATCATATTTGTTTATATGCCCCATTTATGGGCATTATGTTTTCTGGACTGTGCATCATTTTGTCTGTTTGTTCGTCTGTCTGTTCTTTCATCCGTCAGTTTGTTCGTCCATCTGTCGCACTTGAGGTTGAAGACTTGTCATGGTAGTTTTTATCGTGTGTTTTTCTATGTCGTGATGTTATGCTATTGTTTCGGAAAAAGGGAGAAGGTTTGGTACCATTAAAACGTTTAATCCTGCTGCAAATGTTTGCACCTGTCCTAAGTCAGGAATCTGATGTACAGTAGTTGTCGTTTGTTTTTGTAATTTATACGTGTTTCTCGTTTCTCGTTTCTTATATAGATTAGACCGTTGGTTTTCCCGTTTGAATGGTTTTAAACTAGTAATTTTGGGGTCCTTTATATCTTGTTGTTCCGTGTGAGCCAAGGCTCCGTATTGAAGGCTGTACATTGACTTATAAAGGTTTACTTTTATAAATTGTTATTTGGATGGAGAGTTGTCTCATTGGCACTCACACCACATTTCCTATATCTATTTGATGAAGTTGAAGTCCAATCAACTTACAACTTAGTACACATATCCCTACGATATGATCTATTTAGTTCTAATGCCAATTAGAGTTTCGTCCCCAATTTCATTGTCCACTGAACATAGAAAATGATAGTGTGAGTGGGGCAACTGTGTACATTTCAAGGGGCATTCTATAACTTTTTATGTAGTATGGGATTTGCTCATTATTGAAGGCTGTACAGTGACCTATAGTTGTTATTTTCTTTATTATTTGGTCTTTGGTGGAAATCTATACCATTGGAAATCTGAATCATAAAACATCTTCTTATTTTTATATTACATGTATTAATTGAATTTTATTATTAAATTAAGCAGTTTTGTTAAATTTTTACCAATTGCCTCTTTTCCCAATCTTAATTAATGCATACATGTGTACCATTACTTTGGTTACATAGTGTAAGCCAGTCAAGGAATCCAAATATAAGTACACACGTACTGCAGCAGAATTCTACATTTTATTCAAATTTGAATGCTGCTTCTACTTGAATTTGTTAAAAAAAAAAACAATAATTTAAGAGGATTAACAATTATATAGCAGCTCTTTTGATTTATGTGGACATAAAAATAGTCTTCACTTTTGACAAACTTAATGAAGAGTAAACAGTTGTGTTCCTGAGTTTACATAACAAACTCCAATTATAGATTTATTGCCCCACTTTGATCAGACGAAACAGACACCAAAAAATTCTGCACATTTGCTCATGCACAGATATAACTTTTATTGAACTTTTTTAATTTTATTTAGAGACGAACCAGAATATCAAAGATAATTCAGAAATGCATGCTGATAAAAGTTTCATAAAATACAGAAAGTTAATTACTTTGAAGCACAAGCATCTTTCCAGATTACGCCATAAATCTACAAAACTCTTACGCAACCACATCTCAACAAACTGAATGTGATCGAATTTTAAGGTGAAAATTTTTCTTACAAGATGCAATTTTGCAGATAATTATATAAACAGACATTTAAATGATTAACACACTGTAAATAAAAGCATGTTTATCTAGAGTCAGTGATAGCGCCTGGTGAATGTAATCACCTGCAGGGATAAATATCTTCATCAAAACTAGATCCTCAACATTCTCTATTCTATTGTTCAACATTCAATGCAAAAAAGCAGACATCGCTGCACCTATGCAAAACTTTGATTACAATTCCTGAGATCATTTTTTTAAATCAATTACTGAAAAATTGAAACAACTCTTCCCTGCTATGAAAGAAAGTTATGTGGCTTATAACAAAGCCTTTTTCATAAATATTATTTAAAAAAAAACTTCAGCACCTGTGACCTCAAGATCAGATATATGTAAATAATCACCAACTTCAACCCAGACCCCCCCCCCCCCCCCCCATATACATACACATCACATTTTTAAGTACCACTTCCACAATGCTAATTGTTAAAAAACAAGAATGTGTCCTCAGTACACGAATGCTCCACTCGCACTATCATTTTCCATGTTCAGTGGACCGTGAAATTGGGGTAAAAACTCTAATTTGGCATTAAAATTAGAAAGATCATATCATAGGGGACATGTGTACTAAGTTTGAAGTCGATTGGACTTAAACTTCATCAAAAACTACCTTGACCAAAAACTTTAACCTGAAGCGGGACAGACGGACGGACGAACGAACGGACAGACGGACGGACGAACGGACAGACGGACGGACGAACGGACAGACGGACGGAGGCACAGACCAGAAAACATAATGCCCCTCTACTATCGTAGGTGGGGCATAAAAATCTGACATTGTATCCCAACCTTTAAGCACTGCTTTTCAGCAAGCCAAGTTGCCCTTCAGTAGTTATAACCGTTATCAGCCTTATATTGTTGTCATTTGTGTATAGTCTGCTCCCCTATCCATCCCCAATTATTATAGATAGATAGATACTTTATTCTCTAAAAACTAAATACAAGTTTATGAAATAGTCTAGTTTACTTCTATAGGAAACACAATCAACTTTTTATTAAAACACCTTTCGTCAACTGTTGCAAAAATTAGCATCAGCATACCCATACATTTTCAGTAAATCACCTTTTGTCCAGTTATCAACATTAGAACCAGCTATTGACATCTTCAACATTATCATCTTGTGTGACATTTACTGTCAACAAATTTACCAGAAACAAAAGACCTAAAAATCACCTTAGTTAATTCAACAATCAAATCACCACCAACTAAAACCAACTTTCCAACATGTGACCTTACCCCCTTTCCTCCCCCTTTTTCCCCTATCAAGTTTTGGATATAAGATCTGGCAAAGAACATTCTTATCTGTCAACAAATCAAGTCATCTGTCATGACATATACTATTATGTTTATTACAGTAAGAGCCTCTTAATTTTCTACGAGTGCTGTAAGAAACTACAATATAAACAGAATGGTCTGTCATGTCTGTTGTACCTCACATTGTTTTTACCTCAAGCAATGTTATTTAACTTCAGTTCTTTATGACTAAAAAAAAATCTTTCTTTTTGTACAACTGCTGTTTGTGATTGGTCCATGCCTCTGTACTACACAATAAGAAAACTGCTGTAAATTCAAAAATTATTTTGTGAATTTATCATAGATATTTTTCATTAATGGACAAGAATGCGAGTTTAATTATTGCAATTTTAGAAAATCTACATACAGATCTATGATTTATTTATCAAAATATGAGTTCTTATTTATTATTGAGATACTCACCAAGTCGCATTATTCCCAATAATTAAAACCTCACAATAATTTCTGAATTTACAGTATGACTTTTTTTATTAATTTCTTCAATTTTACATTTGCATTTTTAATGTTTATAGGATAACAACAGCACACTTGTAAGACCAATTAATACAAACATTGTATCAAGTTTCAATAAAATATATTCATTCCACACTGTGTATGTTAACAATCTAATACAATAAGATGTCAACTGCTATTATTTAAATATTTCAAACAAAGCTACTGAATCCTTGTGAGATATTATGTATATATAGGTATAAAAGTTAATTCATATGCACTGAATTACAAATTTATAAAAAATGCAATATCGTGTTCAAATGTCTCTGACAGTCTTAACAACTTCCTACAGGTATGTGAAACCAAATATGGACAATAAAGACATATTTTACCTCAGTAACTAATATTATTCTACCTAAGTCTACCTAAGTGTTTCCAAACGCAGGAGATCAGCTTGCTCCTCTATATTTGGCTCTATTTCACTGTCACTATCACTGTTGATTACTGTGCTGATTACTGTGCTACCTCCGATCATGAAGTTGTAATCTACTGTGTAGTCATAAATCATAGGATGTTCTTTCCAATATTTATCTAGTCTTCGTTCGAATGTTTTAACGTTTTTGGCAGTTACAATTGTCTCTGGAAAACTGTTCCAGACTTCCACTACTCTGTTGGTAAAATAATACTTTCTAACATCCAGCCTGCTCCTGTTCTTGACTAACTTCAATGAATGCCCTCTTGTTGTTGAACCACTACTTAATGTGAAAATACCACTTGATGCCCTTTCGTCATAGATGTGATTGAGAATCTTGTACGTCTCGATCATGTCTCCTCATAGTCTACTATATCTAAGTGTTGGTAATTTCAAGAGTTTTAATCTGTCTTCGTATGATAGATCTTTCAAGTTTAGAAGCATTTTTGTAGCCCGTCTTTGTACGTTTTCGACTGATTCAATATCCTTTTTCTTATACGGACTCCAAACACTGCTGGCATACTCTAGATCGGGTCTAGCTAGTGCTTTGAATAGTAAACAGAAACTCTTGTAGTCTAAATACTTAAATGACCTTCGGATTAGTCCTACTAGTTGGTTGGCTTTGTTAACCTGTGTTTGTATATGCTTGTCAAATTTAAGCTTAGAGTCTATGTTTACACCTACATCTTTCTCACATTCCACAGTTTCAAGAGTTGTTTCTGCACCATCATATGTTTTTTTCTTCTTTAAAATAAATGTAGGCAATGGTGGATCAAGGGGGAAGAGGGTGTTTCCAGTTCCCCCCTTCCTATTTGGACAATCAATGAACTTGAATAGGGACATATGGTTGGAACCCCTCCCCTTTATCCTGGATTGGGAACCACCCCTTTAGAAAATGCATGGCTGGATCCGTCCCTGTATAGGGTCAATTTCTAGGGAATTTTAGTACACATTAGTTCCATTTTACATTTTTAATTTAAAATACTTACCCAATGTGCAGAAAAGTATAGCCCAACATATTTCCCTTTTAGAGCCTCTAAAGCTTCTACTTCTGTTTTATTACTGGTTATAATTGGTCCTTTGATGACCTCTGTGACCTTTTTCCGTCTCCATGGAAATCCCTCCCCATTGGGATTATCTGTTAAACATGTATAACCATCAACTGTTATAGTTTTCCCATTTTCTCCATCAATCAGAACTAATTTGGGAATTCCTTGAACTCGGAATTTTTTTGTCAGTTTACCCTGAAAAAAATACATAAACATGATAAAAGAATGTACGTAAATGTGATACTTCAAAAGCCTTTTACTATAACATCATCATGATCATTAATAAACCTAATAACTTTAGGAATTGTCATTCAAATCATTCCAATATGTTTTAGATGAACATCTATTTCTCTAAGTTATTATTTGAAACCATTAAAATGATCCCTTTGTTTTAGCATTCATATGCTCTATAGGTGTGTTCTTGGCATTGCACATGGTTGTGTCTTTACTACTGTTGTTTTAAATCTACTCTGAAATGTATCTTCCATATTAAAGTTTAAGTTGACATTGTTTTATTTCAGCTAAAGGAATTTAGGCTTGGTTTTTACTCTGTAAGAATTTTCCAAAAAGGAAGTGTCAATTAATGTTTTATTTTAAGGCTTGAATGTGTCTTTCATTTACAAATTTTTAGTGCAGGCAAAAAAAAAGGTTTTGAAATTGTAAATTCTTGTCTATTGTTAACCACACAAGATTTAAGAGTTAAAAGAACAAAAATTTCAGAGCCCAAAGTCAGAAAGGAATGCTTGGGTAGCAATACAAAGTATTAAATTTGTGTTTCAGCAATCTGCAATCTTTTGAGCTACCAATTTAGCATATGACTCAGTGTTTCGGTCAAAATTTAAAGCAGAGTTTATCCGAGGTATTCATATGACATTTGTATGTTAATACTAGCCAGTGATTGTAATATTTGCCACTGGATATTAACACCAATCATCTGGGTAGTCTTCTAACTGTGATGTAAGAAAGTCACAACATCTAAGCATATTGAAAGGGTTGTCATTCAAGGAATTCCTTGATATCACATGTCAATCATAATTCCATCAAATAAAATAAACTACTTGGTTTGACTTGGCTGTTGTCTGCTCTTTGGTGAAGTTGTTGTTTCTTTGACACATTCCCCATTTCCATCCTCAATTTTATACTATAAAATTATATTATTACATCATGAAGTATTATAGTAACATTTGAGTTTTTATTTCAAACAAAGACTCAGCTTTAAGCCAATAGGAGAAAGGCTTAATCAATGTTTTGACACTTAATCAGATGATATACTGTTGTATAGCTTTTTAATGTTTCTACTGAATACACAAACAAATAAAGTAAAACATATGTATTCCATAGAGCTTTATAATATTTACATCCAGATAAGTATGACAGTCAAAATATGATCTACGTTTATTAATGGAATAATGTTAGATGTGAATTAAATCCCTGAAGTACAAAAAAATGATGTAGAGACTAGAAGTTTTACATGATTGAGGTTAAGAGGCAAATTCTTAAGATTTTAAACATGTTGGTAATAGTTGAGGCAAGCACCCTAAAAGTTTTATAGTTTTGTGGTTTTTTATGCCATACATAATATAGATAAATCTAATTTTTTATTTCAGGATTACATCATCGTAAAAACAACTAATACATATATGTCACTTGTATACAGAAGATTCATAGCTACATATTTTAACTATATTTTTTCATCATGCACATTGTCTATTTACCAAATTCAAAAATTGACCCTGTAATAAAGGGATCCTCTTTTTTTTCTTTTTTTCCATTTGAGGAAGAAGTATGTGTTTAATCTTGAAGGTTTTTTCATATCATCTTTTTTAAACTTTTGATATCAATAGTTGCTTTCCAATGTAAATTGTTTGAACGGCTTATTTTTCACTGTCAACTTATCATGCTTTGCAGGAGCAGCAGCCTATATACCAAGTATAAAACCCATTCTAATGCAACAACGTTTGTAACGTTCATTTTGATTGGATAACGTCACTTTCTTACATGGCATCAATTGACAATTGCTATGGGACGTACGCGCAAGCGCAGACGGCATATGACAGATTTTAAATACACATGTTTTAACGTTGTTTTCTGTCAGTTTCATTAGAATGGAGATAACAATATTGTATTTTAAGCTCCGACGGCATCAATTTGGGATTTGATGGTCGCAAATTAAGTTTACTGGTGACGCGTTAAGCTTAATTTGCGACCATCAAATCCCCTATTGATGCCGTCAGAGCTTAAAAAACAATAGTTATCTCCTAATCTACAATTGGCAAAGGAAGTAACTTGGATACATTCAACAAGGAATAGTACAATACAAAACATGCACTACTATTTAGAATGCACTGCAGTTTACTGAGTGCAAGTCTTTACAACAGACCAATATTTGTTCAAATCAGAATTACAAGCAAAGCAGGAAACACAAAAATCATTAAATAGGATCTAGAAGCAGTTCCATTGTGGTTGATAATTTCATTTTTCAATTATGATTTTCCATAAATGTCCCCTCTTTTGAAAGTTCCATGAATTTATGGTAATAAAACAAAGTATTGCCTTTTAATTGCAGCTAATTTAACAGAGCAATCAATCGTTTATTTTCTACTTGCCGATATCAAATTGTTATCAAATTATCATTGATTTGTTACATAAACATCAAAGTAAAATTATCAATAAATAAAATTTAATTATTATTTGATATGATTAATAAAGAAAATTGCAGAAATATTTGGTTGCATTAATTGTAATTTTGCACTGAATCACGGAAAACCCCCATGTTAAAAAATTATGACATACATGTTATTATTTTTCAAATGATTTTTATCATTCATTTACCCTATTTCAGTGGAATGTACATAATTATATGTCATGTAAGTGTGACAATGTGCATCCTTCAAGAAGTTAAATGAACAAAGGTGTAGGTCCAGTAAGACCCATTTTTGACCCCAAAATATAGCAGTTTTACAAAATTGTTAAAATGTTAAATTTTAGCTATTTATTGGAAAGTTGAATACTTCTCATACATAAATATGGGCTGTTTTTGACAATACAATGCACATATATCAGGTGCTAGCATCATTAAGTCATGCTAAATTACTGAAACCTTCACAATTTTAGCATTTGAGTTAAATTTTTGATGGTTTCCATCTTAAATGGAAGTGGCCGCATTTGTGTTCATTCTTAATTTTTAAATGTAAGTTGTATTTGATGGTAACACATAACCCATCTAAAGGTTGAAAATTAACAAGGATGTGGCCATTTCATTTTTGACTAAAACCATCTGAAAAATGACATATTATGCGTATTTGATAGATTTTTCATAGTTAAGCTTGAAGTTGAGCAACTTTAATGACTAAATCAGTTTAAATTTTTCACATAAACTGATTGAATCAACTGAAGTAGACACTTTTAAATGTTTAAAAAATGTCCAAAATCTTTCATCAGATGAATCTGAAATATGAGGCCAAAATCAACCCTCACCTGACCTACTCCTATATATAACCTGCAGATGTTAGACCACCAATTCACTCCCTCCAATTTAGAATGTTTGTAAAAGTAGCCCGATACTCTGACAAAATATAGTGCTTCTGATGCCATTGTTTACTTATATAAACTAACAAAATTGCAGAAATGAAATTTTTGGTGAAAGAAATATTTTTTACCATTTTGAGTCAAAATTTACTTTTCTATGAGTTTGCATTAAAAATAGAGGATTAATGCACTCCTTTACACTAATTCAAGATTTCCAGAAAGCAGGGCAGTTCTTCTTGCAAGACTTTTAAACATGGGTTGAAAATTGGCATGTAGAAGGTAATAAATTATATATGTACAAACTCACTATCTAAAATATTAGAGAAACTAACCAAACCCCAAAAAATTGATATTGATCAGTGAACTATGAAAATGAGGTCAGAGTCAGATATTAAGCTTTACTTGTTTTGTTCAGTTTGTAATTATATTCTTTATATCCCAGATACAATTATGGTTAATACAAATAAAACTATAGGTGTTGGGTATCCATTAATGAAGCAGCAACAGACGATTCTATAATAGATTTTGTATGCGGTCATTAAATCATTTAAATAAGGTTTAAGGCAGAAAATTCTGGGCATCTACATGTAAGATAAAGATTGCCCCCCCCCCCCCCTTTTTTTCTTCCTTTTTGAAAATGAAGCTTTATACAGAAATGTATGCTTGATGACATCAGACAACAAATGGACTTTCTATTATCATAATTATATATCCCTGATTTTGTTACCTTATTACTTTGCAGGTGAGACAAATTCTTACCCTCCATACTCTTCTGTTAGTTTAACATGTTTAACACACAAATTAAATTGAAACAGTTGAAAATCAAAATTGAAATAAAAAGTTTAAAAGTATGGCCAATTCCAAAATACTGGGCGGATAGCTTTCTTGGAGTTTTAATCTACCAAAAAGTAATATAGACTTAAAGAGTGAGGAAAGACAACAAAGGGATATATATTCAAACTCGGAAAAAATGTGAAAAGAAAAACCATAATACACAAAACACAATATAGAAAACTAAAGACTTAGCAACAGAGTTTAAGGTTTTTATTTCTGAGTTAATATCATAGGTCAACAGCACCAGTGGTTGAGTGATGTCAACCAAAAACAGAGTTGATATTTTTAAGGTACTCCTGACTTTATCCTCTTTAAGGAGTTGATATTATTAAGGTACTCCTGACTTTATCCTCTTTAAGGAGTTGATATTATTAAGGTACTCCTGACTTTATCCTCTTTAAGGAGTTGATATTATTAAGGTACTCCTGACTTTACCCTCTTTAAGGAGTTGATATTATAAGGTACTCCTGACTTTACCCTCTTTAAGGAATTGATATTATTAAGGTACTCCTGACTTTACCCTCTTTAAGGAGTTGATATTATTAAGGTACTCCTGACTTTACCCTCTTTAAGGAGTTGATATTATTAAGGTACTCCTGACTTTACCCTCTTTAACAATGTTTAAGTAGTTCAGTGTGAATCAGTACTTTTCAAAAAGTCATTAGTCATAAATATTTGCTACATGTACAACTATAAAACTTTGCAACTTCTGCTGTGATCAAACAAGTTATAATTGCATTAAAGATCTTACATCTTAAAGACTTCAAAATCATGAAAATTACACATATTAAAATACCATTAAATTTCTCTTCCAAACGCAGTTTTTCAATACATTAAATACTTGGATTAAAACAAATTATGCAAATAACATTTAAATGCATTCAATAACAGTTTCTTCTCATATTTCAATGTATTTATCCATCAAATAATGTGAAAATAAGATAAATTAATATGAATTTCATAGCTGAAAATTTTATTACATGGAAACAAAATAAATTCTGTTTTGCAGAAGTGGAACTAATTATATTACAGTACAATAAACATGATAAAAACATTCAAAAACTCAATCTTATTTGATTTTCTTCCAATTATACTCCTTTACAAATGTATTCAATAAAACATCAAAAGTTTTACAGTGTAATATAAATGCATGCAATGTGCACTCAAATTTCATAAAATCATTATTGCGCAATTATAAATTCAAACAAAAACCCAGAGGGTCTTTTCTCTGCTAAACAGACAGCTGATGAAAAGTGGTGTTTGTTCAGCACTGTTCAAAATTACATTGTGTATCATTTCATACATCAAGGTAGAAAAATAAGCAATCCATTATGCAACTATTTCTAATTAAAAAATGTCAATCAATAAAGAAATATGCATGTTGAATGCACATAATCTCCCTCTGTATCCTCTTCCTTTTCCTGTTATTTTATAGTCCATCAAACTAATGGATTCTATTCTTTATACCAGGTTTAAAAATGCCATTGAAAGTTTGTTTATGACTTGGTTAAAAATGTAACTCAGAACCAGAATTATGGTAAAAATTAAAAAAAATATGTGGTATAATTGCCAGTGAGACAACTCTTCACAAGAGACCAAATTGAAATGACACAATTAACAGCTACAGGTCACTATATTAAGAATGCCCGTACTATAAGAGCTATAAAAGTCATCTTTATACATGTTATAAGGCCCAAAATAAACATAGGTAAAACAATTCAAACCAGAAACTAATGGCCTAATTGATGTAAAAGTCCATTTGCTGATTTGTAATTCCCACCAATGACATGTGAACTTTGGTATTTCAATAACATACATCTTAGATAGGTTTTATTGATGATACTCTATGGATGTTTTCTCCAATTTATAGATGTGGTGTGCTGGTCAGTTTGGAAAGAATTCTGCTCAAGCACATACTAGAGGTCGTCCTAAACTTGCAATGAGGTGAAAGTTTTGTTTGGCTCTGTGTAGAATGCTCTGTGTAGAAGGGCTTAATGTGACTTTGAGATGAAGAGCAGCAATAACAGTGCTACTCCTTTGTGTTTGTGGTTTTTACTGTGTATATATACATGAACTGATGTTGTGCCATGGATGAATCTATTATTCTCTATTAAGTACATGTATGTAAAACATGATTTGCATGCATCAACAACATATTATATATATCATTCTTCTCCTTTCCCCCTACATGTAATGTTCACAAGATAGTAAAATAATTAACCATACATTATCAAATATATCAATTTCAGGTTGTACATTAGTTTAAAATCTCTAAAAAAAAAATAGATGTTAATCATTTATACTTGGCCACAAAACCTAGTTTAATTGGTTATTGGTTAACGGCTATATGAAAATTAGTAAAGTCATTTGTTAGATATATATATGGTAACCCTAAACAGACATGTTTTCTTCTTATAACATGTATAAGCCTAAGATAATTTTAAGTTATCTTAAAATGCTATGAATGTGTATACCATCCAAAAAAATCAAGATATCTTTTATTGATCTTGATTGGTTTAAAATCATCAAATTTTCTGTCTTAAATGTCAAATTTTGTTTGGGCCCAAATCTTTAAGTAAACTTGTAAGATGTTCTTATCAGTCATGATAACTGGGGTGTACAAGCATGACTAGTTTGTCAGTTAATTTATCATGTAGGTTTCATTATGTAAAATTTGACTTATTTACATCTGTCTATTCCCAAATTACAAAACTTTCAAATGTAAAAAAAATCATAAAATTTCAAGAAAAACAAAAAATTTCTTCTCATTAAATTTGTATCCCTATCAAAAAACAGCTGCATGTATCGCACATCAAAATCGTAACTTTGATTGCTGCAAACATTTGTTACAAAAACACAACTTTGACTAATGAAACGTCTTATTGATGATCTCAATGATATGTAACTCACAGATGTATAGTTACATGAACTAATTAATAATCAAGGGAAGTAACTCACAGATGTATAGTTACATGAACTAATTAATAATCAAGGGAAGTAACTCACAGATGTATAGTTACATGAACTAATTAATAATCAAGGGAAGTAACTCATAGATGTATAGTTACATGAACTAATTAATAATCAAGGGAAGTAACTCACAGATGTATAGTTACATGAACTAATTAATAATCAAGGGAAGTAACTCACAGATGTATAGTTACATGAACTTATTAATAATCAAGGGAAGTAACTCATAGATGTATAGTTACATGAACTAATTAATAATCAAGGGAAGTAACTCACAGATGTATAGTTACATGAACTAATTAATAATCAAGGGAAGTAACTCACAGATGTATAGTTACATGAACTAATTAATAATCAAGGGAAGTAACTCATAGATGTATAGTTACATGAACTAATTAATAATCTAGGGAAGTAACTCACAGATGTATAGTTACATGAACTAATTAATAATCAAGGGAAGTAACTCACAGATGTATAGTTACATGAACTAATTAATAATCAAGGGAAGTAACTCATAGATATGTACATGTATAGTTACATGAACTAATTAATAATCATGGGAAGTAACTCACAGATGTATAGTTACATGAACTAATTAATAATCAAGGGAAGTAACTCACAGATGTATAGTTACATGAACTAATTAATAATCAAGGGAAGTAACTCACAGATGTATAGTTACATGAACTAATTAATAATCAAGGGAAGTAACTCATAGATGTATAGTTACATGAAATAATTAATAATCAAGGGAAGTAACTCACAGATGTATAGTTACATGAACTAATTAATAATTAAGGGAAGTAACTCACAGATGTATAGTTACATGAAATAATTAATAATCATGGGAAGTAACTCACAGATGTATAGTTACATGAACTAATTAATAATCAAGGGAAGTAACTCATAGATGTATAGTTACATGAACTAATTAATAATCAAGGGAAGTAACTCACAGATGTATAGTTAAATGAACTAATTAATAATCAAGGGAAGTAACTCATAGATGTATAGTTACATGAACTAATTAATAATCATGGGAAGTAACTCATAGATATGTACATGTATAGTTACATGAACTAATTAATAATCATGGGAAGTAACTCACAGATGTATAGTTACATGTACTAATTATTAATCAAGGGAAGTAACTCATAGATGTATAGTTACATGAACTAATTAATAATCAAGGGAAGTAACTCACAGATGTATAGTTACATGAAATAATTAATAATCATGGGAAGTAACTCACAGATGTATAGTTACATGTACTAATTAATAATCAAGGGAAGTAACTCACAGATGTATAGTTACATGAAATAATTAATAATCAAGGGAAGTAACTCACAGATGTATAGTTACATGAAATAATTAATAATCAAGGGAAGTAACTCATAGATGTATAGTTACATGAAATAATTAATAATCAAGGGAAGTAACTCACAGATGTATAGTTACATGAACTAATTAATAATTAAGGGAAGTAACTCACAGATGTATAGTTACATGAAATAATTAATAATCAAGGGAAGTAACTCATAGATGTATAGTTACATGAACTAATTAATAATCAAGGGAAGTAACTCACAGATGTATAGTTGCATGTACTAATTAATGATAAAGGGAGGTAACTTCATTCAAATGTGTCATCACATCATACATATCAAACTTGTATCTATTATCACTGATCATAGTCTTTAATGTCAAATCATATATATTCTGTTAGTAGATAGATTATGTTAGGTCTATATTAGGATTATGTGCTTTACTTAAGAACAAAAATGTGTTGATAGTTTAGTTATTCATTTTTATTTTTTTTCAAATAGGAGCAGATCTGTTTTACAAAAGGCTAAAGTTTGATTGCAAATGAGTTGACTTTTTAACAAAGCTACCAGAGTTCACGAAAAGTGGTGGTCCTCAGGATTTTACCACCAAAATTTTGCATAGGACTGACACAATTTTAGTATTTTTCAATAGAGTTAATAGTGAGGACCAGCATATTTTCTTCAAGGACCACCAGGGAAAAAAAAGATTTGGCGAACTCTGAGCTACTCAAAAACCTTGTACATTTTTTACATACATGTTGAAGTTTTCACAACAATAAGTGGCACTATGTCCATGATGTATTATATAAATGCACATATTACATAAATTGAAGAAAAGCTATTAATTTTACAGAAACTATTTTATACAGAAAAGTATTGACCATTCAAAAGTAAGAAATAACTTAGTTATACTTTTTACTGACTTATTTATTTTGCTACCTTTAAAATTATTCATTCTACAGTGGTCATGGTGGTGGATCAAGGGGGAACACTGACTGTCATAAGAGGGACCCCTGGATTTATCACATTCTGCCACCACCAAACAAAAAATGTGGATTTCAAATGCTTTAAATCTTCATGGATAAACACCTCCCTGTTTTGTTGTACATTGGCTTGTTTTTTACACTAAAATTGAGAATGGAAATGGGGAATTTGTCAGAGACAACAACCTGACCATAGAGCAGACAACAGCAGAAGGTCACCAACAGGTCTTCAATGCAACGAGAAATTCTCGCACCCGGAGGCGTCCTTCAGCTGGCCCATAAATAAATATACTAGTTCAGTGATAATGAACACTATACTAAACTCCAAATTGTACACAAGAAACTAAAACTTAAAATAATACAAGACTAACAAAGGCCAGAGGCTCCTGACTTGGGACTCCTAAGACTGATTGTCTTAATTGTTACATTGTTCCTACATACAATACAGATTTTTCAGGTTTCCAGAAGAATCAAGTTTCTACATGTACCAATAAAACATTCAACTTTTTCCTAGGTATAAAATTTAATAGATAAATACAATTTTTAGTCAACTTATTAAATTGGATCCCTGGAGAAAGGCTGACTGGAAAGATGTTAGTATTTGGAATATTAATGTTTATTATGTCCAACTTTTGCCTCTTGTAGTGTATTAATTAGTAAAGCATGGCACTGTACCTGTATTTAAATGTTTTTGGTTTAAATTATATCAATAAAGTGATAAAAAATCAAAATTGATGTGGTGTTATCTAACATTATAAAATGCTACTTAGAATGTCAATTATTTACACCTATCACATAATTTACAGGTAAACTTACCTTGTGTTTTTTGTCTGGGTCATAAGGTAAAGCCAACCATGGCATTGTAGCAAAATATTCCTTAAAACTAGTTTCATCTCTATCCCAACTCACAAAAATAATTTCAAACTTAGTACCGTTCCTTTTCTGTTTTTCATTATTATAGAATTCGATAAGTTTTGGTGTAAAACCTCTACACGGCGGGCACCAATGTGCAGAAAAATAAATCCCAATCACAGAATCTTTTCCACATAATGACTCAACCCTTATTTCCTCTACACTTTCACCTGACAGTCTAATTACTGTGTCACCAACAAGATTTTGTAGTCTTTTAGCCATATTCCACGCTATCCAATAGACAAAACACGTCTGGCACACCGTCTCACTGGTAGCGGCTTCTCTGTTGTTTTCAAATCATAAGCATGTGCGCTTTCAGATATAAATAAATATTTATCTATGACGTAAACTAGCGCGAAATCTGAAAGTGAAAGTAGGCTGATCTGAATAAATTATTTTTGTTCTGCTGTTGAACTTTCAATGTCAATTATTTATAGTTTTACAAACATAAGGGAGCTACCTTTTTTTTCTTGTGGGAAGGGGTTGGGGGTACTAGGATGAACTTTGAAAAAGGCAGGACAAGAGATTTGAGTAAAAAAAAAAAGGCAGGATGGGACAAAAGTCATTTTGTACCAAAAAAAGCAGGATGATATTTTATGTAAAAATAAAAGGTCAGGTTGAAGTCAAACTAATTAAAAATTAGGCAGGACATAGAGTGAAAAATAATGAGGCAGGACAGAGACTATATACAACTCAACTGAAAAAAATGCAGGACAGAATTTTTCATTGGTGAACTAGCCTGCATGCTGTTATAAATACCTTCGTCTCTGAAATGTATGTTTTCCTTTCGTGTTAATTTCAAGCAATATAAACAATCAAAGACACGAATTGGTAGGTGCCTGTTACTCTTTTTAGACACAAAAATAAACAACACCCAACAGATGTATCATAACATTATCTGAACATTTTAACATGATTAAAATAACTTACTAACAAATGAAAACTAACAACCTACAATTTTTCAATATAACAAAAAGTCTTAAAATTTTAATAGTTGAAACCGCTGATTTCAGCCGGACATCAATGATAAATGATCGCTTCTATAATTGTTACGGATATTGATCACGATCCTCTTTTCTACGTTGAAATAATTCATTTTCAATGTTTTGCTTTGTTCTGGTGAAACATCTGCTAAATCCTTCGTGTAGTTCAGGTTGTTTGTCTAGTTTCAAAATTTTAACTTGAGGTCATGTTTGGTATTCCAATTTGATCCATTGAAATTGGCCACTTTTAGCGTTTCCTCGTACTTTCCGGCTTGTCTCATGAACACTGTGCTTAAACGGCTGTGGGTAACTTAAGTTACCCACAGCCCAAGATGGCGGACTCTAAACTCGTTGATATTTAATTCATACAAAATGTATTTTTGCGACGTTTTCCATGCAGAATTTAAATATATTTATAGGATTATTGAATAAAGAAATGACTTACAATTACCAAAAATTTGTTAATATAGAGTTCACTAAAGCGCAAGGTCAACTTTAAAAAATGCATAAGATGTCCGTAACTTTTTGATCGAAACTAAGCAGACTGTCCGTAACTTTATTTTTAGATGTGGGTAACTTTTGATTTAAAATTTTAAGAATTATAATTTCAACAATTAGAAGACAATTAACATCATATTTGTAACCTTCGCGGCCGTTTATACTACTCATTCACCACCAAATAAGATTTTATTAACGCATCATACTTACACCACAGAAGTTTTATGTGGGGTTTGTGGTACTCCAGCCTGGTTATGGTTTGAACTTTTATTTACTGATGTGCGTCTTATCGACGTTTTTCGCTTGTCAGACCAAGGCTTTTCCATATTCTTTAATGTTTTGAGTTTAATTATATGTTTGCGGTTTACCTTCACCTCTGTTTCTTTCTATGTGTATTTTGATGAATACTCTTTGACGCGGCTCGGTATTTATACATCCCACCAGTTAGTTATAGTGTTATGATTTTTTGAATATGTTTCCTAGTATGTTTTTTTTTCTCTCTTTGTATGTTATCAGGGGTTGTTAGACTATTAAATTACCCTGTTGTCCTACGTAGTTATTTATATTTTTATATACTATGTCGAATTATTACACTATGTTGACTGCTCTTTTCCTTTTATTATCACTGACTTTTACCTATTGTGTCTTTTAGTTTTATTCAGTTTAATGAGATTTAATGCAACTTGCATACAAATGAAATATGCAGCTGCTGTAAAACTAGGTTTATTCATTCATACAAAATGTCCTTTTTTTAAGTTTTCCCATTTACTGTAAATCTTGGTTTTTGTGGGGATGAGAGAAAAGTGTTTTTTGGCTTTTTCAAAAAGACGGAAAAAGTTTGTGCACTTAAGTCTCGTATAGTCTATCCACTGCATGCCTGGGCAATTTGGGTTCCCCTCCAAAATCCAAAATCCCGGATTCACGCTACCCTTGCCGTTGCTGGCAGAAAATCAGTAAGTGTATACATGCTACATGTATGTGTAAAAAATACTTGTGTAGTCTACTTGTTCAAAAAAAAAAAAAACGAACAATGATATGTTTCAACAGTTTATCATACTGCTATGATCGGAAACAACCCTCCGAACTTGGCGATTTGGATACCCCGACGTTATACAAAATGAGACCCGAGTTTTGCGGATTTATCGTGATTTTTTTCATATTTTTCCCAATTTTGTATTCCATAGATACAATACTAGACATCTACTTCGTTTTGTGAATATGTATTCGATGCAATCTCTATCATCAGTTTAAACATTACATCCGCGTATGTCGATTCTTTGAAAGTTACGGACATCTCTATTGGTATGATGAAAAAAGTTACGGACAAGTTGTTTTGAAGTTACGGACAGCCTAAGTGTTTTTTAAAATCGTGCTGTGATCGTTTATTTTGTAGAATTTAATCACCTTTCCAGTTTAGGGGTTTCCCTAAACGATTAATACAACTTTTAAATTCAGTTGTTTAATTGATGCATTCGTGGTATTGTTATTCTATAAAAGACAAGTATCTAACCGACGCAAGGCGGCTCCATCTTGGGCTGTGGGTAACTTAAGTTACCCACAGCCGTTTAAGCACAGTGATGAAGTTTACTTGACATTCTGTTTCATCGACATCGCATGGTAATAACACAAATGAAAGAACTCCCATTATATAGATCGCTGCCACATAACCAACGATCAATAGTTCAATGATCTCCACTGAATTCGTCAATTTCGTGTTTTTCTTAAGTTATGCGCCGAATGTCATTTCCAACATGCTTGATTTTGATTTTCTGTCGCAAGAAGCCGATATTGTTTCCAATCAATACATTCGGTATTGTCAACAGTTTCTATACATGTTTTAAGCTACGTGATACCTCACGACTGAACACTGATTTGTTGAGGTCTTTCCAAAAGTTTAATATGTCTGTGCTGTTATATTTCTTGTCTGCATGCAGTGCGTTTTAATGTTGTGATTATGTTATTTCATGTTTGGTAAAAAGCTCTCAAGAGCTTATGTTTGTTTTGTTTTATGTCAACCGAATCAAAATAAAACTTTCGTATTCGTATTCAACATTAGCACTGTCATAGTCCTGCTGTTAATAGAAAATGTAAATAACTTTGCTTCCATTTTCTTCACAATGCATACCCTATGTATAGAATAAAGGCAACAGTAGTATACCGCTGTTCAAAACTCATAAATCTATGGACAAAAAACAAAATCGGGGTAACAAACTAAAACTGAGTGAAACGCATTTAAAAAGAGGAGAACAACGACACAACATTAAAATGTAACACACACAGAAACGGACTAAGCATTAGACAAAATTCTATGAGAATAACAAATACAACAATATAACATCAAAACCAAATACATGAATTTGGGATAGATAAGTACCGTGACACGTCTTATAGTAATGTGAATTCACACTCAAAAATAAGAGAAAACACAAACGACACAACGGAAACACAACGTTAAAATGTAACACACACAGAAACGAACTATAATATAACAATGGCCATATGCCTGACTTGGTACAGGACATTTTTAAAGGAAAAAATGGTGGGTTGAACCTGGTTTTGTGGCATACCAAACCTCCCTCTTTTATAGAAATCAGACGCTCCCTGGATACTATACTACCCTTGTTTGACTGCTTGATCTGCAGTTCGCTTAACGCTTGCCCCGAGGCCATCACAAGGGACCTTTTCGTGGCACACTTCAAAATAGTTCCTTATGCCTTTTATCGGCTGTGTTTGTCAATTAAGAATCTGAAATACATATCTAATCCCATATTGTCTGGTTAGAGCGTCGGTAAGATAATGCACGGTGGTCATTTCCAGATACTCTTCCTTTACGATAGGAATGGTCTTTTAAAGAATTGTAAATACTTTTGTTGCATTTTTTGCACAAAATATGATACTGCCACCATGCTTTGTGACTTTTTGGTGTGAACTTCGGGAACGTATATAAAAAAGAAGATGTGGTATGATTGCCAATGAGACAACTGTCCACAAGAGACCAAAATGACACAGACATTAACAACTATAGGTCACCGTACGGCCTTCAACAAAGAGCAAAGCCCATACCGCATAGTCAGCTATAAAAGGCCCCGATAAGACAATGTAAAACAATTCAAACGAGAAAACTAACGGCCTTATATATATAAAAAAATAAATGAAAAACAAATATGTACACAACGATAGTGTATAATGGAACCATTGATGTGCTCCAATACGCGGACTGGATTTCCTCGAATGCAGAACAGTTATAATTTGCTGCAAAGTCCATCCAGATTATAATGTTCCCGTCCTTCACATTCTCTTGTAAACGTCACATCTCGGTGTATTGCGTGTGTACTCTCTACATTCATCACTCCTGAACGCTGCCAGTTCCTTGAAAAAGGGATCATTGAATGTAGTTTTTCTAACTTTCGTTCCATCTGCTTTTTATACCGTATTGAACCTTTTTCCAATTGAAATATTTGACTTCGTCCATGCATTTTTCATTTATTTCTCCTAGAATCTTTTCGTAAGTAACGACTATCGTACTTCTTAACAACTTCGGTCAGGATTTTTCGAAGCCAGTATGCCATTATGCATGTCGAAGAAAATTTTAATTTTAGGCAAAGGTTGTTGCTTTGAACAAAGACATGTACGTCTGGGGGGGGGGGGGATTTGCATGCATGATATTTGATGATTGCATCGTATAGACTACAGACCTGCAAACTTTGACATCTGGGTTTTCCAGCATAAAATTTTCATGAAGATTATGCATGTAATCTGTTAGAACTATTTTTTTGTTTTACTTCCCTACACTCTTAAACTTTGAGATGATCTTTCTTTCCTGAAAGGGTGGTACTATTGTCAAGATTCTCTTTCAAGAAACTCTCACATTATCTTTTCTTTCTGAATTCTTTGACTTGCGTTTATTTTATGTACTGTTCAAGCTCTAGTTCGTCGGTGTCTCTTGGTTTCTTTACTGAGTCTTGACACACATTCATATTAATTAATCAATTTATATTTTCCCAAAAAACTTTTTGATTTTCCGTCTTTCCCCACCTACTGCTTTATATCATGGAACATGAAATAAGCCTAAACAACTGCATTCTGAAGGATACATGTTTCTTCCCAGACAAACCATCATATTCTGTTCATCTGTAAGTTTTTCAACTCTTTTTTTCTCCTTAATATTTCCTTCGAAAACTTTCAATGCGTTTTTAAAGCTTTTTATTTGACTGCATGAAGATTGCTGGCTGTTTGCTTTCTTTAGTGTTCTTTGATAAGTTTTTCTAACGCCTTTTGCGTTGCATGTTTACAATTGTAAACATGAGAAAACATATCTGGTTATGCTTTTATCTATTGTTTTGTTATTTAGTTGATGAAAATTTTATTTAAGAAAAAAAAAAGATATATATAAAGGTAACAGTAGTATACCGCTGTTCGAAATTCATAAATCGATTGAGAAAAAAACAAATTAATCCAGGTTACAAACTAAAACTGAGGGAAACGCAGAACTACGACACAACAGAAACACAGCGTTAAAAGGAAACATACACAGAAACAATCTATAACATAACAATATTTATAGCGTTTCTATATTCTCATTATTGTTAATTTTCATTTGAAAACAAACTATACGAATGGATGAAATAGAAATAAGACCCTCCACCCACCCACCACCCCTAAAAAAGAACCGATGCGTAAAGAAGTGCTGTTAGATTACTTAAGGAAGAAATTTAAAGTGACACTCCGGTCATTTATGATATGTATTGTGACATACATTTGAATCATTGCCAGGTTGAAAGGAGTCATATTTATTATGATAAATTTACGAAAATCAGTTTGATCTTTAATAAATATATACACATATGATGAATACATGTGACGGTAATAAAATCTTTTAGGTTGAAAGATTATTTTCCTTAAAAATTTCCTTATGACCCAACATGTATATAGTACTGAATTAAATATACATTGTTTCGTTTCCGATTGATTGACGGTAAACTCGACCAGGAAATTTAATTTATTCAAACGCAGTATATACATGTATATTAATCTGAGGTTAACATGTTTAACATATGTAATAGGTTGACATTGTCATCCGATTAAGTGGTCATATGTGATGTTATTATACACCTTATATACACACCAGTGATAAAATCAAATGTTATCACATGGACTATCAACCTACTTTTGAATTTAGACGTTTAGTTACATAAGTTATAACCATGGACAAGACATACTTCTTTATTATTTCGGCAGTAGCCTCTACATTTTTCTTGTCGCTTGGACCAATATTGTACAATCGCTATTTGGGTGGTACCGACTCGACACATGACTCAAGCACAATCATAGCTGGAAATATACGACAGAAGCCGCGGATAAAAATAGTTTGTGGAAATCTAGAAAATATACCGTGTGATGTCTGTAAATTATTTGTGGTTGGACTACGCGAATTAGTAGAAAGGCAAGCACCAGAAGCTGACATAGTAAAATTTGCAATTGAACTTTGTGACACATTTCATATTGAAGATGAAAGGGTTTGTCAGGGTATTGTTCGAATGTTTAAGGTAAGTCTGTTTACGTCAAAAAGCAATTTTAAATAATTTATTTAGTATTATCAAATGCAATGCATTTACTCCAGTCTATGTATGAATCAGAATTATATGTTGAAGTGAAAGTTCTGGATCATGTAAAAGTGTTGAATAGTAAATATAGAGAAATTGATACATACATAAATACTGAAACATCACATAAAAGCACCAGTTGGAACAATACAAAAAGTCTTGTAGACATTACTATTACATAACTAAGAACACATTCGTTGAAAAGCAAGGATACTTGTATACCTGTTCTAATATTTGAACATACCATACTATACTTCAAACGAATGGTTCAGCATTAAAAAAAGCCCATAGATGGTCAAATGTATATTTAAACGAAACAAAATTTATATTTAAATGAAACAAAATATATTAAGCTTTGCAACCAAGTCCTTTTGTAATTATGTCATATCACAAAATCTAGTAATGATGACAATGATAACTGATAAGGGAGATAGAAGAAAGATTAGATGATTTTATCATGTTTATATCATCTAGTACAGTTTTTGCAAGTTATCTCAACTTATCTACATTTAGACATGGAAAAGTACTAAATGACACACAAGACAAAACAAACAGAAAATAGTCTTTCAAACGAAGACATATGAAGGAATCAACCTAAATATAAAGATGTGTTAAATTTACAGGATGAATTCGTCGGAGTAATTGAAAAATTGGTATTGTCTCCTGAAGAAGCATGCGGTCTTGTAGTTGGAGAAAGTTGTGGAAAATCTTACAACCCAGAAGATATGTGGAACATCACTCTACCAAATGTTCCAAAACCTCCAGTAAAACCATATGTACTCCCACAGGTAACTTGTTTTAGACCCAAACGTTATGTGGAACATCACTCACCAAACGTTCAAGCTTCAAGCGAAACAACACGTTCTCCTAAATCTTTCAAAATTTCCCAAGAAACCACACATACTCCTAACGGTAACTTTGTTAAGACTGTATATTTTATGGTTCATCACTCTCCAAAATATCACAGAACTCCAATGAAATCACATGTACTCCGACAGGTTAAATATTTCAGACTTAAACATTACGTGAAACATCACTCACAAAACGTTCCCAGCTTTAAGCGAAACAACACGTTCTCTCAAAAGTGAATTGTAATCCAAACGTCATGTGTGAAACATTTGTCGCCAATTGGTAATTTGAGGGAGAAATCAAAATAGGTGAAAACCTTTCTTAATTTTTTCTTAAAATCACTAAATCTATAATTTCTACTAGTTCATACATGTGTATTCCAATACTATGCTGTTGATACAGAGATTTCCTTCCATTTAGATTTACCAAAAAAATATAATGCATAAAAACTATCCGGTAGAAAATAGTCAAACAATGAAAATACCGAACTCCAAGGAAAGATCAAATAGAAAAGTCCCTTATCAATTGGCAAAATCAAATAATATAAGACAACAAACGAATGGAAAATCATATTCCCGAATTGGTACAGAATAAAGGCAAAATTGTTCCAGAGTCATAAATCGATTAAGTGAAAACAAATCCACGTTCCAAACTAAAACTGAGGGACTATGCACTATAATAGAAAAACAATGGAACAACAAAACACTGAACTGCGACAAAAACAATAGCCAACATACATAGAAACGGACTTTTTAACGGACTATTTGATAGTGTATTTAGTACATATAATTATTTATGTAGAAACTGTAAATTAAACAATAGAAAAGACAGCAAGCAAAATATATGATTAAGAAAATATATAACAAGAATTTATGAAAATTAAAAATTAATTATAAAATAAATTATTTGTTAACTGGTTGTTTACTGAACTTGCTTCGTTATGAGCTTCAACTTTGCGGCGGCAAAACCTTTTTTAATGTTAACAAGAATATTATTTTTCAACTAGCCTGGATCTCCTAAACTTCGGATACTACACCTAACAGATATCCACATAGACAGCCAGTATCTGGCAGGGGCTAATGCTGATTGCGGTGAACCTCTGTGCTGCAGAATAGGAGATAAGATGAGTAAGTATATATAAAGAAAGCAGAGAAATAAAATACTTATTTAGATTTACTTTTACTTCTATATGCACAATCATAGCAAGACTACATCATATTGAGAAGGCACATACAACAGTAATTCGTTCTTGCTCTTTCTTCTTCAATTTTCCCATGGTCTATTTTCCGTTACAAAGTGGCATTCAAGGCTCACTTGTTTATACAATATATATATCTACGATATTTCAAAGTTAACCATCATGGAAATCCGTGTAAGAGATATTTATTTTTTTGCCATCGTGATGTTTTCTTTTTATGTATTTTGTTCTGATGATGCATTTTCAAACCTTTTACCGCCATATATTCTAAAGCTTTTGTTTTTGTTTATGTCAGATCGATTAATTTGCATTTTATATTCACATATTTATTACAAATCTTTCATGTCTTTGTCTTTTTTTAGCAACTGGTGCAAAGGCTGCTGGTAAATGGGGTTCATTGGATGATTGTGACCTTCCTTATGTTACATTACAAAGTTTATTTGAGTATCTCAGGAGTATCAAAGATCAGGTAAAGTTATCTAAAACCATTTGTTTGTGTAGAGTAAATTAAATTCAGCTTATGTCACAGACATTCACAACAAGGAAACTCAATTTGACTAAAGTGTTGTTTTATATTTCTTTTTATTAATAATTGTTTTATTGTTTTGTTAATTTGGCGGTCTGTCTGACTTGTAGGTAGCCCATATCTGCATTGAATCGTTTTCTGGTTATGTATTGTCATCGAATGTAACAACCTAAAGGTTGTATCGACCTCACAAGCAACTTCAGATTATTTTTCTCCAATTTTTGAAACATGTTTTACTGAATGTGGCTTTTGAGGTATGTATGCCATTACTGTTTATTACAATTGTTTCGTATCTCTTTTCTTCGATTGTAACATGGCCATATGCAAATAGTAGGTCCAGTTTTTGCCCAAAAATATAGCAGTTTTACAAAATTGTTAAATCTTTAGCTATCTATTGGAACGTAGAATACTTTTGTTACATACATATGGGCTGTTTTTGACAATACAATGCACATGTATCGAGTACTAGCATCATTAACATATGCTTAATTACTAAAATCTTTACAATTTTAGTACTTTTCTATCCCAAATTCATGTATTTGGTTTTGATGTTATATTTGTTATTCTCATCGGATTTTCTCTAATGCTAAGTCCGTTTCTGTGTGCGTTACATTTTACTGTTGTGTCGTTGTCCTCCTCTTATATTAAATGCGTTTCCCTCAGTTTTAGTTTGTTACTTCGATTTTGATTTTTGTACATCGATTTACAAGTTTTGAACAGCGGTATACTACTGTTGCCTTTATCTAGCGTATACGTTAATTTTTAGACGGTTTTGTCTTAAATGGAAGTTGTACTTGATGATAACACATAACATATATATAAAGGTTGAGGATGAACATGGCTGCGACCAGTCTAATTTTTGACAAAAACCATCTGACACATTCTTTTGACAATCATTATATAGTTATTTATCGTCGAGCTTGTTTTAAGATCGATTTGTTTTGCGTTTACAAAGCTCACTGGATCCTTAAACATAAATCATTCATGTTTACTAAACCATTTCGACCTATCATATTGTTGTACCATCTTATTGTAGTTTGATTATGTAGTGTTTACTGGAGATCTACCAGCTCACAATGTTTGGAACCAGTCAAGATCAGACATTACGGGAGCTATGGAACTTGTTACCAAAATGTTCCTAACTTATCTTCCGGGTAAAAAGATTTACCAGACATTGGGCAATCATGAAAGTGCACCTGTCAACAGGTACGAAATTGGGTTGAAATTCGTACTCCAAATATCTTTTATTGGAGGACGTACACGTCTAGAGGAGTTGATAAAACACGTTTAATTTCACCAAACTTGTTTGTCTGTATATTACGCCTAAATAGTTGTGATTCTTGAATTTCGGTCTTTTTCTTGTTTACGATTCTGATTAAGATTATTATTAATTCAGATACAGAAAAGTTTTTGTCGCTTTTAGTATCCTCTATCATTACGTTTATTTGGATATATATCTAGAACTAGAACATGCTTGAATCTGACAGCCTTCATTGAAAATGTATCCTTTAGTTAAATATTTCACAATTTTTGTTTTCTATTTTTTTCGACAGAAATATTTCTTGCAATGATTATCAAGGAATCTTAAAACCTTTCTGGGGATCTTATATTCCAGAAGAATGAACTAATAAGACGTTTTTTGAAACATGATTGCTTCTCTGATTTCAGTTTTCCACCAAGCTACATAACCGGAAACGATGCTGAAACTTGGTTGTATAATGAAACAGCAAAACTTTGGAAAAACTGGCTACCTGCAGATACCATGAAAGATATAAAAAGGTATTTTTATTATTAAGTTTTCAATATATTTGTTTATTTTGATTATATATCAACTTGACACTATCATATATACATGTTTATCCTAAAATAAAGCTTATGAATTGAAATATAAAGTTTATTTGATGTCTTGAGGTTTCTGTAAATTCAACATTTATTTTTATGATTTTTACCTTCACATAGTTTTGATCATAAAAATATCTAGTCATGGGATTCTTATTTGGTTGTAGAGCAGGATATTATACAACAATGATACAACAGGGGCTCAGACTTGTGTCACTCAACATGAACTACTGCAATAATCAGAATTGGTAAGTAAAATATGAGTCTAAATACTTGGTTGAAAATTATATCAGAATACTAAGGCAAGATTATTTCACAAAATTGGATTCAACAGTATTTCCGAATTAGCGTCTTTTATCAAAATTAAGGAATTTGTAAATGCTTATTTCGATTTGTTATAATCATTTAATCAAAGATAGGAACACTTGATTGTGATTTTGTATTACTCACAAACTTGCAAATGATATGTCTAAATGACAATTTTCTTTGTTAATCCGTTATTTTTTAAAAACTTGTTTCCTACAGTTGACGACTTCTACTTTTTTGACGGAAATAAACAAACCACCAATAGGATATTTGACATGTTATGTGTGTTTGGTTTTCGCCGTATCTGTTAAAAAAAATATAAATTATGAGAGAAATCCAATAAATTGATAACAACAAACGTTTAAGGGACACATAAAAATGTTAATTTGAATCATTTCAATTGATTTATTTCCAATTTATAATATTTGGCTTTTTATATAATATATATGTTTTACAATTTTTACCCATAGACGTTGTCGTGTCTGCACATGTGAGCTATACATTTAAATGTACTTAACTATTAGACAATCAACATCCAACAAATTGAATTCTATATCACTAGGTGGTTATTGATTAATACAACTGACCCCATGGGACAACTCAATTGGCTTATGAATGTTCTACAAAAGGCAGAGGACAATAAAGAAAAGGTACATACATCTAATAAGTAGTATGTATATATGATAAAGAAATGGATTGGAATCTTAAAGCTTAGTGAAACTCTAATAACAGATACAAATTGATCCATTCGTTTGATGTGTTTGATATTTTGATTTTGCCATCTGATTAGGGACTTTCCGTTTTGAATTTTTCTCTAAGTTCTGTATCATTGTGATTTTACGTTTTAATACACACCTTAAATAACGGCAACGGCAGTATATCGGTGTTCAAAAGTTATAAATACAATGAAACGAACTATTTGATAACAACTGCCATGTTCCTGACTTGTTGGTACAGTACATTTTAACGAACAAAATGGGTTGAACCTGGTTTTATGGCTAGCCATAACCTGCTGCTTACATAACAATCTTTAAAATATTGCTTAAATGACATCACTACGTGACAGAAATACAGCACAAACATACGCAAGAACACTCATCACAGAGGAACGCACAAACAAATAATATAATATATAGTCAACACAACATTCAAACCGCAGAACACGAACAGATATATTCCGTCAATAACAGACACCACAGGACAAAACTAACAGTTACGCACTTACATAACTAACAAGTGCAATCTCGAACTTTAAATAATTACTAGAACACACCCGTGATATCGCGGGTCTGTGGCTGAATTAAAGAATATAACTATGCGTAAGCCTTATTTTAGTATTGGTATTGTCATCTGATAAAGTCATGCCGATTATAAGATGCACAGTTTTCTCTTCTTTCAACATCTTTCTGTTTGAACCCGTCGACTTGGAACTTATCAATTATTGGTATTATTAATTTTATTTGGAAAACAAAAGTCCCTGAAAAGGAGTATTTTTTAATCAACAGCATTGTCCTTAATGAGTTATTATTAAAGTTGAATTCTTTGATTCGCTGTTTTACGTCATTCCGGCTAACAAATTGAAAACTGTACATGCTGTACCTACACGCCTTATTTTAAGTCCAGAATTATATTATTCGTATTGTCATCTTAGAAAGTCATACTGATTAAAATACTACAATCGGGAACAATGTGACAATGATTGAATTTAGTAGTGTCAACCCTGTGATTACGACCCGTGTATATAGCAAAATCCTAAATACAGCGTTTGGTGGTGCGCCTGTCAGATGCGTAACGTACAGATAAGGTTATAGGTAACGGGTGAATATACTATTGGTATCGGTATCGGATTCGACCCGGAACTTCTTAATTATTGGCAATATTAATTATGTGGGAAACAAAGGGGTCTGGAGTGGTGTAATTTTTAATCAACAGAATTGTACTACATTAGTTAGATATAAAGTTGAATTCTTTGATTCATCGTTTTTACGTGATGACGGCTGATAAATTGGACCTCGTAATTTTAGAAATATAGATTTTCACAATACCAGTCATGACACTGATGGCATTGAAGGGCATTTTTGTTTTATTATTTGGAATACAAATGATAAGTCTTAATTCTTTATCCAACCGAAACCATAACAGAAACCTCAAAAATAAAAACATAAATGTAAGATGTACAAAATACCGAGACAGGTCGTATAATAATGCAAATTCACACTTGGTTTACTACTTATATTCGGGAACAGGTCACGTTTGATACTTATAACACGGATGTAAACTTCTTATGTATGCTTTATTTGAACGGAACTTCCAAGTCTACTGTATACGGAAAGGAGAGGGGGCAGAAATAATCATCATGACTCTTCACTCTTTCACATCAGCAGATTTAAATATTATTATCTCGGACTAAATAATTTTGAATATACGAAGAATAAAGGACCCTTAATTAACAACATAACACGAAGATTACAATATTATTTCAGACCAAAACCTTAAATTTTTTACAACGTATTGCTCTATTTCAATATCACTTTCCAACAGGGTCACTTTTTCGCCTCGTTTTTATCATAATTTGACCATGGCTCTTTTATAGGTTCATATCATTGGTCATATTATCCCCGGTGGTGGCAGCTGCTTAAAAGCTTGGAGTTGGAACTACTATAAAGTTATCAACAGGTATTCTAATTCTATTCATTAAAACTTGCCAGAGAGTATTTGAATTCATATTTCAAACTGTCGGGTAATATGCTTTGTAGTCGTATATATAATCCTAATCTCATTTGCAATTGTTCATGCTTTGATCAGCCAGCACATTTGACTAGCTATGAATTGCCGTGTTCCTGATAATACTCTTGCATGTACGCGGTATTCGTGCAACTCAGTTTTAATATTTTAGTGTCAAGTTTTTTTTAAACCTTTATACATTCATGATTGTATCTATTTTTATACTTATATCTCGAATTTGACTTACACAGTCATCTCAGTACCAGAATCTATGACAAATGAGACGATTTAGATTTTGAAATTATAAATTTCCCCACCTTAGTAGTAATATACCAACTTCACCTGCATATGGGATATATATTTCCCACTTTATTCGATATTCAAGAGCTTGCAGCTCCTACTCAGACATTGTAAAACGTCATCAGTGTCTGAGTAGAAAGTTGATGAACCAGGGGTATGTTAAAGAATGTCTCGTCCTTTTTCTAAAAAAGTTCATCGGAAGGTACTACCAAGACCTTGTCGATAAATATCCCGTGTCATACATGATGGTCCTGATGTTTACATTCTGCGTACTGATGTTGTTTATCATCTTAACAACGCGTTTTATTGTTCTTTCATTTGTCTTTGTTCTATTATAAATATTACTTTTGCTGTTGGATTGTTTTATGTGATATCCGTTTGACGTGGCTCGGTACATAATACATCCCGTCGATGTGTTTGTATTGTCATTCATTTTTTGCTGGTGTGTTTTGTATATGCGACTTTTTGTATTTCTTTGGTTCTAATAACGTGATTCTGTACCTTTAAAAAGATCCCGTCAGTATGACATTTCTCTATTTTATGTCATTATAATATATTTCTATTATGAATTACAAAATACGTTGAACCACAAACGTCAAAATTATTCAATCGCGTAGTGGAATTAACTATTTGTGGATTCTTATAGATTCTATATAACTTTTGGACTATTTTTAATCTTGGTCTATTTCTGAAATTGATTCTTACATACTTTTGATTTTTTAACCCTGTATGATAACATTGCCTATGTGAAATTTTAAAATTGTTTGTATATACATTGAAAAACAAATTTATGTGACGTATAAAATTTTCTGACGTCAGACACGCGAATCAATGAATGTGTTTGTAGATAGATGTTTTTGTGTTCTGTTAAATTGTTCCTTTAAAAATTGTTACACGATGATGACTACTGTACCCATATTTTGACTATTTTATTTATTATATCTGTTTAGTTAACGCATCATTGTAAATATAACGGAATTTGATGAGACTGTCATCAAAGTGCAAAGTGAGAGGGTTAGCGCTATACAACCAGGTTTATTCCACCATGTTCTACACTTGGAAATACCTGTACCAAGTAAGGAATATGACAGTTCTTGTCCATCCGTTTTTTATGTGTTTTGTTATTTGATTTTGCCATGTGATTATGGACTTTTCGATTAGATTTTCCTCTAAGTTCAGTATTTTTGTGATTCTACTTGTTTTAAGCTTATTTTTGTCACTTCAAATGAAGACCTCTTTTCTAGACCAACCATTTTCATTTTTCTTATTCGATTCTTATGTACAGAAATTGAATACCCAACAATGTAGAACCATGTCCTGCTATTTGCTGTCGCAATAAAGATATATATATATACGACTCGGTGAATACAGATTTTCGATAATTGACCTTCTATAAAGGTTTGAGCTATTGTTTTCAAATTTGTATCAAATATAG
Source organism: Mytilus edulis (assembly GCA_019925275.1). Lineage (NCBI taxonomy): Eukaryota > Metazoa > Mollusca > Bivalvia > Mytilida > Mytilidae > Mytilus > Mytilus edulis. The sequence goes on along the minus strand of CM034360.1, from coordinate 13,364,402 downwards.
GTATCAGCCTAACGATGTAGAATATTATAATATAACTGTGGTGCTGTGTTTTTTTGTTTAAACAAAAACAAGTAAATATTAAAAGATTAATAGTTCATAATTCTTATTCTTATTTTTTGTTTTTTCTTCTTTACAAAACTGTTTCTATTTGACCAGATATGAGAGTACAGTTACCGCACAATTTTTCGGACATGTCCATAACGAGATGTTTACTATGTTCTATGATGAAGTTCAGTTTAAGAGACCAACAAGTGTCCTCTATAACCCAGGAAGTGTCACTACGTTTTCTAACTTAAACCCAGGATTCCGTATATATGAAGTAGATGGACATTACAATGGAAGTTCATGGGTATAAATATTATTTTAATTTTCTAATGTGTAATCTTTCCGATTGATAATGGATATCATATTTCAGCTTTACTTTTACTTAAGGTATCTAACTCCTGTTTTACTTGGTTTACATCAAACACCTGATGAGTAATTTAAAAAATGCTTCAGTTTAAAAGAAGCAGATAGCAAGTGGCAATCAAAAACCTCAAGTTGATGAATATATTTAAAGAAAAGCTACTTACTATTATTGAAGATAATTCCCTGTAAGAGATATGTCTCATACAAATTCAGAAACAAGTCTGTTCAAATAAAGCATATTCCAAATACGTTGAAAAACACGCATACTAAATGTAACCAGTGTGTTGTCAATAAAAACAAAGCAAGCATCTTGATTGAGAAAAACATTTTTTTTATTTACAATTCTGATTTGTTCCTTCATTATAGGTAATGTTTGTATCTACGTTGGGCTTAATTTTTCATGGAATAAAAATTTTGAAAGAGGATATGTTAAGGTTGGAAATGAATTCATGCAATACTTTCGCACACGGAAAAAGAATAAGATGAAAGGTGCTTTAAGGGCATACGATACAGTTACAGGGGAGGTAATGACGTTGCTATTAACGTAAAATGTTATTTTCGCGTCGTCAAACTATGACATATCGGGAAAAGATGCATTTTTCGACTGATTTTTATCATTCAAACTGATTTAATTTGAAAACGAGTGCATGGACCCCCATTTTTTAAACCGACATTTTGTTTCATTTTGCAGGGAGATTATGTGGACCAAATTTTATAAAACTGTAAATAGTGCAATTTTTTTAATATAGATAAATATACAGCAAAAATTGACGTTTTTTTCTCAGTTCATGACCATTTAATAAATATGAGTTATTTCTGAACAAAAAATGCATAAATTTTTAAAATACAGAAAAAACAAACTATTTAACAAAAAACAATATGTGTTTATCTTTTAAAACAAAAAAAGTTATGCCTTTCTTTCGAAAGGCAAAACACGGTCAAAAATCAGAATTTTGAGCAAATATACAAAATTTCGACCTCATTTAACTCAAAAAGTAGCACATGAAGGTATATTTTTTATTACATATTTAATTTAATCAGGTAAACAATAGCCCATATGCAAATTTTCATTAACTTGTAAATACGGGATCAAAACTGTATCGTATGCCCATAACAGTTTCTTTGATCACAATATAAGTGTCACGTCTTGCAACATTTCTGTATCTAAGTTTCGATTGTATAAATGAAATAGATCGACGGAACAACGATATTCAATACAAAAGATTTGATGAACTTTGTTTCCTTTTCAGTATCCTCTAAATTACCAGAATTATTATTTAAATTTGACAAAAGTCAATAAAGACAATACACCAATGTGGGAACCTGAATACAATGCAAAGGTGAGAATAAAGATAGCTTAACAAATTTTAGGTTGCGCACCTCTAAATGGCATGGGACGTACAAATCATACTATCTCAGGATACTGTTATATAAATTTATATTATTACATCATTGTTTCTTTTATATTTCCTCTTCACTTGCGATAGCAGTTTACTGAAGTTCAAAGTTTGTAAGTCAACTAATTAAAGGCAAATCAAGTTAAAACAAAATCCGACGGAATCGAAACAACTCAAAAAGAGCAAAACTGGGTGCGTCGACGGAAACGTGTATTCTCCTTTACAGGCAACACTACCTTGCGAGTTCACAATCCATCAAAATGCAAAAATCGGAAATATCACAAAATCGATAGCTTTGATAATGGATGGGAAAGAGTTAATTTCGCATGGAAAACAATGAACTATTTGAAATCGATAAAAAATACATATGATTATTCTTTTAGTCTAAATTATATAGGAAAAGTGCCGACTTTGAAACACATTTCTTAATCACAATTTATTAACCAACTAAGTACATTATTGCCTAAAATTACTGTTTATTAAAAAAATACATATTTTCTGTAATGGCCCTGTTTTTCCTGTAATAGCTCTGTATTAATGCCCAGTTTGTCTGTATTAAGCCAAGTTTTTTTTTTTTTAATAAAGTTAATAAAATTAAGTTGTAAAGAGTATAATATCTTTTTGTATTTCATTTAATTTAGTAACCAGCAACCTTCATTAAAGAATCATATAAAGGGATCACTGTTCTTCCTGTTTTTCAACACATAACTTCTTTCAACTTAACATCTTAGATATTTGGTATATTTAAAGCTTTATCAAGGTGAAGTACAAATTATTTTTTTAAAACTAAACTGTCATTAAAAGAGTAAGAGAGTACATCAAGTTGGCAGCAACACATACACTTTTGTTCAGTTGGTTAATAAATGTATTTAGAAATAGAAATGGGTGTTTTTATAATGGCCCTGTTATATGTCCTCGGATGTCTGTAATGGCCCTCGGTGGTGCCTCAGGCCATTACAGACTTCCTCGACCATTATTACAGACTTTGGACATAAAACAGGGCAATTATAAAAACACCCATTCATTAATACAATAGTAAAACATCTAAAAAAATGTAAATACATATATTATCTAGTATTGAAGTAAGTTTTGATACTAATAAATACAAAGTGCTTAAGCTAGGGGTCAGTCGTGTTTTGCATATTGGCTAAAAACTGCTTTTCAAATACTGGGGAATTGGTTTATTTTTAGAATATGTAATTCCTTTATTTCAGGCTGATCTTGGACTAAAAAGTCTATATCCAGCAGACTGGGATGATCTGATCAATAGGTTTAAAACTAATGACACACTATTTCAGATATATTATAGGTAAGGTTGTAAAAATATAAATGATTCGAATGGAAGATCAGTAAAAAAGAACAAATCAACATTAAGCTTGGTCCTTAACTAGAACTAAATGTATGTGTTACCTTGTTTTCAAGCTACAAGTTTTATTTGAAACATTGAAATGAATGAATCTTCAGCCAGGAGTGAAATCTTTCAGCAAGTAAAATTAAAAACTCTGAAATCTTTTCTAGTTAAAAACAAAATTATAATTATTTAGTATCTGTACATCTTCTTCGTAAAATAAAATAATATGATTTAATATCGCTCATTACACAATATGTGTAATATGTGGAGCATGATCTGCTTACCCTTAAGGAGCACCTAAGATCATCCCGTTTTTAGTGGGGTACGTGTTCCTCAGTCTTTGGTTTTCTATGTTATGTTTTGCATACTGTTGTTTATCTTTTGGTCTTTTTCTGTTGTTTGCCATGTCAGTTTATATGTCTCTTTGGGATCTTCCGCCTCTCTTTTACACAAAACATGATCAATTTTTTTATGCATTAAACTTTTTCTGTGATTGTACACAATTTATTTCTCTTAGTTAAAATAGTATAAATGTATATCTTATATATTGCATATCTTTTAAAAAAAATATAATGCTAGTTAAAATCATTAACTAAACATTTGCAATCCAAGATGACAGAACACACAAGTACAACCTTATGTATCATAAGGTGTCTGAGTGTTATGAACAACTACCAAATCATCTCAAAAACGAGAGAAAAGATACCAAAAGGATATTCAAACAGATAATTACATGTCAAAAACAGAAAATGATTAACAACATGAACAGTACATAAAACACAACGCATATCATGCTCCACATATGGCAGCAGAAGCGTTGCTCATGCAACCACAACACGGTTGTTCTTCATGAAAGAGCAATACATACTAAACTAAATTTTCAGATTAAATTTTCTATATTTTTTAATTTTATTTTTAGGTTCTCTCAAAAGTTGGCAACCAAGGAAATATGTGGTACTGACTGTAAAAGTTCTCTCTTGTGTGATCTTAAATCAGGACGTTCACATGATACTGCCAATCTATGTAAAGATCTCACAGGTTATTGATAATCTGTATGACAGTTTACACTCATTCTGAAGTCTTGAGACTGTAAATATAGATGTGCAATAAACATTTTTCTATGTGACATTAAACTAACCTATTTGTGACTATATAAAACGAACTTTAAAATCTGAGATTATTGACAAAAAATTGTTTGAATTTTTTTCAATTATTTTAGTATTACCCATGTCCGTTATGTCCTATAATAAGTATAAAATGTACATTAAATTTACAGGAAGATAACACGATTGGACATGCATCAGACATGTTCAACCAATAGACACTATGCGCATTTACCTAAAATCCACTCTGAGCCTAGAACAGTACATTTGTAATCATAACATGTTGTAATTGTTCTATTATATCGTCAACTCTGTTAATTATTAAACAATTAATGTGTATTTATGTTTCTTACATATATTATGTGCAATAAATTATTTTTACTTAATATTTTACATTTAATGAATTTTTACAGGACCTATGCCTCCTACCCTTAAGACCATATACTACTATACAATGCATAACAAAAGGTAGTTCTTGTCATGACGTGTAGTAAATAAATGCTTCTAAACCAATCAAAGGACAACTAATGTATTATAGTTTTTCAAAAACAGTGTATACAATCTGAAAAATGTGAGGTCCTAAAGTATGTTCATTAGGTATACATCAATTCACTTCAAATCAAAGATATGCTATGTGGTATAGAATGTTCATTTTCTTTTAAGAAATAATGTGTTATGTTTTCCATATCAAAAGGAGCTAAAATTTATGTCATTTGGTCTCTAGTAGAGAGTTGTTTATTGGCAATCATACCACATATCATTATTTCTATTACATTAAAAGGTTCATGCGCCTAATGGTAAGCAAATATTAGTATCACAGAGATTCTTTATAACGATAATTGTCCATAAATATGTAATAAACCAAACAGATATATATTATTTATTGTTTTCAACAAGCTCTATCTGGTAAGAATGGCAACTTAAATAAACTTTTTTATCAACTAACAAATATGTCACAGGGAACAATTATTTGTACAGACTTCTATGGATTTAATAGTACTGAAATGCATATAATAGAACATCAGCATTTAGTGGCTGGCTTAATTATCTACTATAATACTACATTTATTTATTTGTCCATTGAAGATAATACAATTATAACCAGATGCTCCGCAGGGCGTAGCTTTATACGACCGCAGAGGTTGAACCCTGAACGGTTGGGGCAAGTATGGACACAACATTCAAGCTGGATTCAGCTCTAAATTTGGATTGTGATTAAATAGTTGACACAGCATAGGTTTCTGACACAGAATGAATGTGTTCTAATGAACTTAAATTTTTTGTTTTCTCTTAGAGCAATTCACTATGCTGTTGAATATTAATCCTCTCAAAAAAATGTTTGAAGAAATTTTCTTTTTTATTTATGAAATTTCAAATGAGAAAAATTGAACCCAATTTTTTTAATCCCATCCCCCTTTCCCTTATTCCAAAACTAATCTCAATTAAAATTTCGAATGGAGTTTGCAACAATAACTACTCATTTAAATACATCATAAAATATTAAGATGTAAAAAAACTGCTTGTTATCACTGAATGGTAAAGATTATTTTAATTTATCAGTTGGTAGTAAAAAGTGAATATACATTGTATATTGTATATAACAAAGATTTAAGTTGATTCTGGACAAAGAAAGATAACTCCAATTAAAAAAAAATCTTGCTATTGCACAATATTTTGCAATTAGATATTTCTTGCTTACTATTCTGGACAAAGAAAGATAACTCTAATTAATTTTTTTTTTGCTATTTCACAATATTGTGCAATTAGATATTTCTTGCCATTGCGCAATACTGTGCAATTGAAAAGACTTGCTATTGCACAATACTTAATATAATAATTTTAGATCCTGATTTGGACCAACTTGAAAACTGGGCCCATAATAAAAAATCTAAGTACATTTTTGGATTCAGCATATCAAAGAACCCCAAGATTTCAATTTTTGTTAAAATCAGACTAAGTTTAATTTTGGACCCTTTGGACTTTAGTGTAGACCTATTTGAAAACAGGACCAAAAATGAAGAATCTACATACACAGTTAGATTTGGTATATATCAAAGAACCCCATTTATTCAATTTTTGATGAAATCAAACAAAGTTTAATTTTGGACCCCGATTTGGACCAACTTGAAAACTGGGCCAATAATCAAGAATCTAAGTACATTTTTAGATTCAGCATATCAAAGAACCTAACTGTTTAATTTTTTGTCAAAATCAAACTAAGTTTAATTTTGGACCCTTTGGACCTTAATGTAGACCAATTTGAAAACGGGACCAAAAGTTAAGAATCTACATACACAGTCATGACAGTTAGATTCGGCATATCAAAGAACCCCAATTATTCAATTTTGATGAAATCAAACAAAGTTTAATTTTGGACCCTTTGGGCCCCTTATTATGTTGGGACCAAAACTCCCAAAATCAATACCAACCTTCCTTTTATGGTCATAAACCTTGTGTTTAAATTTCATAGATTTCTATTTACTTATACTAACGTTATGGTGCGAAAACCAAGAAAAATGCTTATTTGGGTCCCTTTTTGGCCCCTAATTCCTAAACTGTTGGGACCTGAACTCCCAAAATCAATACCAACCTTCCTTTTGTAGTCATTAACATTGTGTTTAAATTTCATTGATTTCTATTTACTTAAACTAAAGTTATTGTGCGAAAACCAAGAATAATGCTTATTTGGGCACTTTTTTGGCCCCTTATTCCTAAACTGTTGAAACCAAAACTCCCAAAATCAATTCCAACCGTTCTTTTGTGGTCATAAACCTTGTGTCAAAATTTCATAGATTTCTATTGACTTAAACTAAAGTCATAGTGCGAAAACCAAGAAAATGCTTATTTGGGCCCTTTTTGGCCCCTAATTCCTAAAATGTTGGGACCAAAACTCCCAAAATCAATACCAACCTTCCTTTTGTGGTCATAAACCTTGTGTTAAAATTTCATAGATTTCCATTCACTTTTACTAAAGTTAGAGTGCGAAAACAAAGTATTCGGACGACGACGACGACGCCAACGTGATAGCAATATACGACGAAAAATTTTTCAAATTTTGCGGTCGTATAAAAATAGAACAATATGCAGTAGAAGCCATTTGCCGAAAAAAACCCTATCATTTCTTAAACATAAGATTGTACAAAACTATTATAACATGTTATAAAACAGTTTTATATTTATTTTGTTCCCTCCACAGGTATTTACTTAATTTACCTGAAAACATGTTTTGTTGCAGTAATATGGAGCCAATGTTTCCACTTGAAACTATCAGAAATGTTAAGAAAATAATACCACAGTTGATAGCACATACTTAATGAATTCACAATTTTAGAGCTTGGTTTGTGATACAGAGACGTGTCTATTGAGATGTGTGTTGACTACACCATGTCTTTTTCTCTCGTTTATACTGTTTGTTTGCTGTCCCTAAACTTTCATTTTCATTTAAGGGAAAAATACAATACCATTTTTATCATTAATTATCTGTAACATATCTATTTTGTGACATTCTTAAATAAGCACCCTACAAAGAATCAAAGACTCAAACAACTAAGAAAGCACCAATCTGAACTCTTCTTCCTACCTCAGAAAACTAAAAAAGTTCTCATCTGTTTGAAAGATGGATGGATGATATTGCTGCTTAAGGATGTACTTAGGTGAGGTTAGGTAAAAATTAAGAAATTAAGAAATTAAAATTGATACTATAAGCTGGTAGAGCATCTATTAAGGATAAAGATAAGCTAAAAATATTGATAGGTCATGGACCTCCTTTTCGAGATATTTGAGATTTAAAATATGGCGGGAAAAGGCTGACTCGGACTTTTACCTTATATAAGCATTGGTACTATTTGGGTCTCAAAACAAAAGAAAGAAAATTAAGAATCTTCTAAAATTTTAGTAAATGACCTTTCATGAGCTATTTTAAAAGTCTTATATGAAAAAATAAAGGGGTGTTATGGGGCAAAATATTTTACATTGTATTGTATGGAAAAACACCAAGGAGTCCGAACATTTAACACAAATTCCAAAACCTCACCTAAGTACATCCTTAATGTCCAGTAGCAAATAAAAATATTCAGTAAGAGACCATGTGATATGAATATGAATATTCAGTATGAGACCATGTGATATGAATATGAACTCTTGATTTGTACTAGACTTTCATACTGAGCAAGATTTTTAATTCAAAAGTTCACATGGTGACAGTTAACAGGAAGCAGACCTGTCATCTTTCAAAGACATGTTATTCTGACTAAGACCTGTTCACTCTTTACTGCCAAATGTTTTGAGAAGAAACATTTTAATTTTATTTGGCTCGACTCAACTGGCAACATACAGCATACCAAGAAACACGAACCTACAAGACCAATGATGCCTTAATTAAACTGATAAAAATTTACATATATAACTAACATATATTAAAGTGCATTGTCATGTGAGCTGATTTTCTAAAATAGTTTTGTCAGAGTATTTTTACACATATAAAAAAATCATTGATGCCAAATATTGTATTGTTTTCAAAAGCTCTAATTGAGAATGAATCAATAAATTTGGAGAAAGTGTTTCAACCCAAACAATAATGCCCCAGTCCTTCACCTGAGATATGACAATATCAAATCTAAAAAAATTTTAGATATAAAAAAAAAATTGAAGCCTAACAAACAACAGAATGTGCATAAAAGTACTCTTTTCCAAAATTCTTCCAAATCACAAAATACAATTTTGAAATTAGAAATAAAATTGCATATGTACTGTTATTTTATTTTCAGCATAATAAATGGTTCCACATTTAAATTTTTCTTCTTTTGCCAATTTTGTACTCTAAAAATCTAATTTTTGGGCAAATAAAATGTAGACTCATGCTTGTCAAAAATACAACTGTGTGTCAATTCTAGATCTATAAATGCAACAATATTATGGTATAAAAGTCTTCTTCGAAATTCAAAACTAATTGTGACAGCTGTACAAGAATTTAAAAATAAATATTCTAAACATCTGATTGGTCAAGATTGTGTCATGTGACTATTTTTGCAACACCATTATTGAATTTGTATTTGCTTGTTAGACTACGACTTCTCATTTCTCCTTGAATCTTTCCTTGTACGACCTTCAGAGTAGTGGTAATATTCCCAACAGACAGAATAAAGTGAATTATAGCTAGGGCTGTCACCTTAAAACAAACAAAAGCAAAAATTATCATGTTGTTAATTATAGAAATTATTATAAATAAACAATCAGCTGAATTTTTTTGCATTGTCCTTCAGAGAAGAATATCAACACACTGATGTTTACTTTCAGGCACATGTCTGGTAAATTTTTTTGAATTTAAAATATAATACCTGTTCCCTCTTCAATACTTTTTTTCTGTAAACCCCTCCCTTTGATGCAATTTTTGTCTGTTAACCCTCCCCCCTCCTTTTTGAAAATCTGGACAATGATCCCTTCATTTAAATGCAACAACTAACATACAAAACTCTTTGTTGAAATCGAAATAAATTTTTTAACTAATGTTTGATATGACTTTTGCTTGTTGATGATGGCTGTACAGTGACCTATGATGGTTTACTGTGACTTCATTTGGTCTCTGTTGAAGAGTTATCTCATTAGCAATCATACCATGTCTTATTTTTATAAGTAGGGTGAATCATTGAATGAGATTGCTTTAAACTCAGGTTTCTAACTCAATCAAAAGTTCTTTCAAATTTTACATAAAAGTGTACAAATGACAAAAAGGCATAATAAGTATTTTGAAAAACAATACACACCTGCCATTCGTTAGTTTGTGGAAGAAGTGACAACTTGAATAATGTGTAGGCATTGTACATCTGGAAAAACTGAAATGAATAATATAGGTTATAGCATGTATGCAAAACTTCTTGAGCATAATGGTTTTCTGGAGCCATAAAATTAAAATTCCCAATGAGTTTTACAGATAATTTGAGTTTAGTTGAAGAACTAATGCTTGATTTAAATAACAGCAATCATTATTTCATAGGATAATATTGTTTGTCTTTGTTTTGTTAGTTTATGGATTTAAGTTACACAGAATACATTTCTTTTGAGTTAACATAACGGTACCCAAATTGCACCGAGTACCCAAATTGCACCTATTTATCAAAAATAGCAGCGAAAATCTAACAAGATTTCCTAGAGACTAAAAAAAATGGTATTTTTATGATTTGATACTATGCATGTCTTTCAACATAGGTAAAAATATTTAGATATACACAAAACGTTCACAATATTTATCAACAGATGAAGTGTTTACTGAAAAAGCAAAATGTACTGAAACGTCGCCATGCAACGTCATCAAAACGTCATCTTTTTAAAATTAACAAATACAATACGTTTCAAGTATCCATTTCTTAAAAAATGAAGAGTAAGCATGGACAAATATCCAATTGTTCAAAATATTTGAAAAAAATAAACAAAAGCTCTGTTATTTGACTTTTGACGATGCGAATTTAAGCATAGATGCAATTTGGGTACTCCTCATTACAGAATCTGGGATGGTTTGGAGGTAAGTTCAGACCAATTTTTCTATGATTCCTTATGGATTGAAAATCAAATTGGTGTACCTTTATAATAAAGAAGGATACGGCTACAAAATAAACACAAAATGGAAATTTTTGTCTTGATCATAAAAAACCTTAGTTGAAAAAACTGTCAAAAAAGGTGCAATTTGGGTACCGTCACGTTAAGTGTTTTTTTTCTGTACTGATTTTTATTATCCAACCATAGCAGAGGGGGCATCAATATTTTATCAGTCTGTACCAGAGATGGGTCCGATTACTTTCAATGTAATTGATTAAATCACAATTACTTTGTCATTTGTAAAATTAAATTAATGATTATCTTTATCTGTGTTTGTGGTAATAAGAGTTGTGTATAAGATTCATAACATTTGGTTGAGACAAACTAAAGACAGAGAATGGAAACCAATTTTTGGATGTTTACTCTGTACATCCAAAAATTGGTTTCCATTCTCTGTCTTTAGTTTGTCTCAACCAAATGTTATGAATCTTATACACAACTCTTATTACCACAAACACAGATAAAGATTACATTTGGGTGGTGTCCCTTTACAAATTGAAAAATTGTTTCAGTCTCTAATTTTAGTTTGCCTCATTTCTAATTTGTAATTCAATATTTTTTCTATTTAAAGCCAAAAAAAATTATAGTTACGGTTAACTTGACCGACCCTAATTTGAGCACCATTTTATTTCCGTCGTAAAGTGAAAAATTAATAAAACTTGTGTCAAAAGTAAAGTAAGGGTTGCCAATAAATTTAATCAATTGCCTGATTCATCCCAATGTTCACAATCGCGAATATGACAGCTGTTTAAAGGAAACTCGCAACTCGTGTAATGAAATAAAAAATTCGCCGCCATTTTCTTCCAACAAATAACCAAGGGGAATAATCCTATCATTAAAAATACGGGTAAAATGGCCCATGAACAACTTAGAACCACAGCAAGACGGACTGCACAACTCTAAATCATGGCGCAAAAAATAAAATGGAAAAATTAATGAAATGGAAATAGTGACTTACCTATGCTATTTATTTTGATGATGTAACCTTAAACAGACTTATTTTTTTTGGCCTAATGCAATGAAAACAAAACTTCTTTACACATATCTTACAGGGTGGTGGGCACTAAAATTAAGATTATTGTTTTTATACCCTTATTTACGCATGCATTCAGTTAAAAATAACATGTCTATAAGCAGTAAATATTTCATACTTACATAACCTGCAAACAGGAATGGCAACAGAAAAACTAATCCTTTAAACATCCAGGACATAAATCCCTCTAAAAAACAAATAAAAAGCTTTAAACATCCAGGACATAAATCCCTCTAAAAAACAAATAAAAAGCTTTAAACATCCAGGACATAAATCCCTCTAAAAAACAAATAGAAAGCTTTGAACATCCAGGACATAAATCCCTCTAAAAAACAAATACAATGTTACATTAAACTTTCAAATAATTGATACACTAAATAAGAAATAATGTAGAAACAATGCTTGAATGCTTTATAATTTCATGTTATATAACTTTAATGAAAATGAAAAAGTCAATTAATTTTGCCCCCAACAACATAATATGGTTTTGATATGAGATAATAATTCTTATATGATTTGCATATTAGGAAAAATGTTGATATGATTGGTCGAGAGAACTTCCGGTAGTTGATCTTGACGTTGGTTATTTTTCGATAAACGACGTTGACCAAACTCCTTTTCTTAACCAATGTAAACAAGATTGCGGCGATAACAACATCGATCTTAACAAAATTTATTTGCATTGCACGTTATTCGTTTAATAAAACATTACACAAAAACATTCGTTTGAATGATTATAAGAGTTTTTGCAGTTTACTTTTTATCAGATATCAAATTTTATTGTGTACATATTTCTGCGTTAACCAACAAATATATTCATGCGCCAGGTCTATTCAATGACAAATATACAATTAATGTGTGATAGAGGTAATGAGTGTGGAAAAATATATTCCTTCAATATAAAATTTTCAATTTTAAAGAATTATAAGGATTAAATGCCTTTTTAAGGAAGTTTGCTACTCAGTTTCAAAATAACAAGCTTTTCATATATACACTGGTATATATTTATACAGGATTAATAAAGAAATTAAAAGAGTGAAAAAAAGTTATAGGTCCGTCTGTATGCTTGTTTTTGAGATATTAGCCATTAAGAATTTGGCTGGAAATTGTTCCCTCTTGATTTTTCATAGCTTTATCATTGACAAATTTAAGTTCTCAAAAAGAACTAAAAAATAACAAGGATTTTATAATACTTTAACAGATGGCTTATAATCATTAATGCAAAGATTTATAATAATAAAAATGGGGGTTAGTGGGCAATTTTTTTAAGGCTTTCAAATGGATAAAACCAGAGGATTCTGAAATTCTGACAAAAATCCCAAAACATGACAAACGAACATCCTTAAATTAATTTATTAGTGTATAAACTGAACCAAGTCACTCACAAACATATCATAATAGTCATTCTGACTTTTATTTGTTTGTGAGTGAATTGGTCGAGTTTATACACCAATAAATTCCTTTAAAAAGGCGTTTAATACTATAATAATTAATAACAAGGAATTATTTGAATGTGGAAAACTTCTGAATTCCAAAAATTCAAAAATTTAAATGGTGTTCCAAAATCTCCCAAAATCAATAAAGATACTTTATATAATTTGGCATACACAAAATGTACATACAGATGGGAAAGAAATGCAGACATATAATCTAAATACAAACCAACAGTAACATCCATATCATGACCCTGTCCTAATGCTCTCAGTCTGTATAAAGATCCCTTCTGGTAGAAAAACTGGAACACATATAATAAACCTAGAAGAGATGGTACATAAAAATAAGATGATCAACAAGTCAAGGAAATAAGCAGCTCAAAGGGAAGTAATCCATTTGAGGAACACATAATAAACCTAGAAGAGATGGTACATAAAAATAAGATAATCAACAAGTCAAGGAAATAAACAGCTCAAGGGGAAGTAATCCATTGAATCAATTTAAGGATTTTTTATAACTAACTTTTTTCATGAGCATTATTTAAGAAATGAGAATTCAAAACAAGAAAACAAGAATTTCATACAATTATAAAATTACATAACCCATGCAATGACCTACAAAGATCAACTTTTTGGAGGATATTTAATAATAAATACTAAAAAAATATAATTTAATTACAGAACAAAACTTTACTTCAAATTTAATTTTTAAACGAATTGGAAGAGAAGGAAACTACTCAAGACAATCAAAATTACACAAAATCAATAATACCATTGTTTACATATCTCCTAAAAATTAGTTCCTCGTGTCAAAGTATTCTTTTTAATTACATTAATTAACTATGAGACAAATTACCTTTATTAATGAAACAACAAAATATAGATATTAAAAACTCATTTGACAATCAAAATGAGGTCAAGGACAACACCCATGAATGTCAGACCATGTGACATCTGTGTATCAGATCAGATAGATTATGCAACACATCTATCTTCTGAAAAAGAAGCAGTAAACAAACAATATTATCATCCAATACTATTGATACCTTTGGTGATCCTTTTTGATGCCTACACTTTTCATTAATGTTATAGATCTTGATTATCATATCAGTCAGAAGATTGTTACATGGCAAAGTAAACTAGCAATGGATAGGAAGGAAGTAACTGGGTAGAAATACAACGAAAACGGTTACAAAAAAGGTATATACAGGTGTTAGCTAAGGAGGAAATATATTGGTAGAACTAGAAATGAAATGGTTACAAACAGGTTCTGCATATAACAGAAACAGGTGCTTGGCTGCAACAGATAAGAGTGCTTACATAAAAGTAAACAAGGTCTGGTTATAGGTAAATGATTTTAAACATATACATACTTAGGTACAAACTAAAACTAAGATTTTGAAATCTATATGATTGGTAGGAATATCCATCTTGCCTGAAATGTATAAAATATTGTGTAAAAATATACCTACTAATGAGTAACAATATACATACTAATGAGTAACAATATACCTACTTAGGTAAAAACTAAAGAAAAGATACTGGAATCTGAAGGACTGGTACGAAACTCCATCTGGCCTGAAATTATCATATAAAAGTTATAATATACATTAATAGGACAAAAGTCAGTTCCCACTCAAAAGATGTCCTATCATTTCAACTAAAAAAAATACATGTATTTTCAAAATATTTTTCGAGAGGGAACTCACTTTTGACTGACGTTGAGCAAAAGAAAGAAGATCCTTCTGAACCAATGTTGATATACAAATAAAGAAAAATATGAATTGTCACCTTCTGAATCTTTCCATTCTAAAAAAAAATAATTTTTACAAATAAATGTTACTCAATGTTGTTCTATTGTAAATTGTACTATCAAAAGTTTTTTCATTACCAATTTCTTCATAATTCCTTTCACCGATAAACACCCTGAAAGAAGGTACTTTGAGACAATGGCTCCCCAGCTGGCTATTGTCACACAAGTGGGAGATCTTCATGTTAAATATCAATTAACTCTTGTCTGTAGTTATTTACGTCCTTATTTTATTCACTTACACCATGGAGAGAGTTTTGTTAATGTTTTGATAATTTTTTTGTCTGAAAAGTGGGGTTGGTAATTGGTCTGAAGTAGTTATCCTATGAGGTTGACTTGGAACAATTACTGCAAACTGGAACATGATAACATAAGATTCTTCCAAGTTAATTGTATTTGAAATACCAAGTATGCCAAGTAATATAAATATTAAAAAAGGCTAATTTTGACATCTTTTAAAAAAACATAAAACCTACCAAATCAATGTTATACCAGCACACACCGTTGATATAAAGTGATGAGTTATCCACCAACCTTTTATTCTGTAATAGACATAATATATACAACCAATATTATATTTGGAAACAAAAATGATGTAGCATGCACTATACTGAAAAATAAGAAGCTTATCTTATTCCACTACATTTGGAATTGTAACCTCTGGTAACAAACTCAAAATGCTAATATTTAATCATTTATTGTGCCTGGTCTTTTAGCCTTTTTTTTATGACTGATAACATATTCTTGAAACAATAATCAAAGTCTGATTCTCTGATACTGATTAACTTATATATTTGTTGCATTACCTAACTTTATTGGGAAATTGTATTAACTGCTGTCTGGCTAGTGTTCATGCATATTTGAACTAAGACAGCTACTATCAGAGTCTTAAATCTCTCAGATTTTAAAATATCTGTTGAAACGTTGTATGTGGTCACTTACAATCTTAACTTTAAAGATGCTAAAAAATCTTAACTTTAAAGATGCTAAAAAAACTCAGATTATTCCTTTTCTTTTGATGACATTTATAACTTCTATTAATTTTATTGACTGATGTTTCTTCTTTTTTATCCTTAAACCAAATAAAAATTTTTAAAAAATACATGTATTAAAAGATAAAATATGGTTTTAAAATATTTAAATAATTGAGTTTTACCTGGACCCATTAATTCTCAGTATGTTTTCTCGAATAGTCAATGTACAATAATACCACACCAAAAGAAAATGTAATACTGCATCCATCCATCTGAAAAAATGATGAATTAAACGTAGAATCAAATAGATGACACTTGTGACAGATTTTATCAAATTAATAAGCCAGTCTTTCTGATAAGAGAGGGTTACTAGAGAGAAACCTTACAGAAGTTAAATTGTAGTTTTTATTATCATCACTCCTGATATATCTGAATAAGATGTCCTCATAATACAGAAAAATTCGTAAGGGTTCCACGGAACCCAGTGTCTCGCCTACTTTTGCTGTTAATCGCAGACTCATCAAAAATGAGGAAAAACATCAATAAAAATTTCCCTCTCGATACTGTCTTTTGATTGAAAGAAGCTTCCAAGTTTGGAAAAAAATCCAGGATAGTTTATGAATCTAATAAATGTTTTATAAACTTTAACTGCAGACTGTATGTAATGTTAACTGGAAGAAAAACTAAGTCCATTTATAAGTAAAATACGGAAAAAGTGATGGTTTTTTTTTTACAAAATTTACTTCTGAATAATATCTTATGATCAGAAACAAGCTTCTGTTTAAGTTTGGTAGAAATCCAGGATAGTTTAAGAACATTATAAAAATTTTAAAAACTTAAACCACAGAGTGAATGTTTTGTTTCTGGCAAAAAAACTAAGTCCATTTATAAGTAAAATACGGAAAAGTGGAAATTTATTTTTACAAAATTTTCTTCTTGATACTATCTTATGATCATAAACAAGCTTCTGTCCAAGTTTGGTACAAATCAAGGATAGTTTATGAAAGTTATTAAAATTTTAAAAACTTGAACCACAGAGTGAATGTAATGTTTCCTCGCAGAAAAACTAAGTCCATTTATAAGTAAAATACGGAAAAAATGGAATTTTATTTTTACAAAATTTACTTCTGGATACTTTTTTAATGATCATAAACAAGCTTCTGTCCAAGTTTGGTAGAAATCCAGTATAGTTTAAGAAAGTTATTAAAATTTCAAAAACTTTAACCACAGAGTGAATATTTGTGGACGCTGCCGCCGACGACGACGACGGAAAAGGCTCGACACAAAAGTAGTATCTTAGTGTTTTGAACGGACTTTCATCTAAACCCAATTGCTTATAGATCTAGAATCTTCCACTTCCAGTACTTGCAGACTTTTTAACAGAACAAACACATTGATAATCAATTCATGTGAAGCTAAGGAAGTGTAATAATTTGAGTTAGTAAGTAATTATTATTGTGGAGGACAGTGGCGGATCCAGCCATTTTAAAAAGGGGGGGTTCCCAACCCAGGACAAAGGGGGGAGGGTTCCAACTATATGTCCTCATTCAAATGCATTGATCGGCCAATATATCCAGGAAAATTGTTGACACAAAGTTACTAGTGTTTTTTTTTAAAGTCCTATACATTTACTTAGGTTTGCATGTACATCTTCAAATAACATTATCCAAGTTAACCCATATAAATACCTGTAGCCTGGGTTGAAGAATAGTAAAGTAGAAAGAGCCAGTGTTATATAACTGACAGTCACTTTAAACTTCTCATAATCATGCTTGTAGGTGTATCTGAAATAAAAAAATTCTGTAATGTATAATCAGAGAGTTAACTTGAATAATTTCTTATGGTATTACATGTATTAAATATAAGTATTGGTAATACTTACATTATTAAGTATTTTATTTTTCCATGCTACTCGGTTGATAACTACTTTTCAGCTATGACATTACATCTAAGTACATCGTAACTTATAATTATTTTGTCAAGTTCTAGCTTATCAAATGAAAACAAAAAGTAATTTCAGTTAAAAATACCTAAGCCAATATTTTTTTCATTGACTCTCATTTGAAAACAACAAAGAGCTTTCTGTTGACTATTCATGTATATATATATTACTATGACAAATGCGTTTTGTAAAAATATACTTTTTCACTTTTTTGGTCTTTTGTCTTTCATGTTGTTTTGTATTTAGAACCAAGATATCTGTTTTACATGCACACGTATAAATATTGCAGTTTTTATACAACGCAATCATAGACTTGTTTATATTACTATGATACTTACTTGTCTGCTTTGTTTAGGAGTGACACACTCACTTGTCCAAGAATAATACTCAGGTAAAGTCTGAAAAATATAGTTCAAAATCTGTGAGTACTGAGTAACAGTACCATGTGTTTTGACGATTGTTTGCAAACAGCCAAAATGATTCATACTGTTTTGACTAGATGTAAATTAAATAGTCTAATATTTTTTCATCATGTAAATACTGAAAAAACGTAACTGGGTCAAACGTGATAGTTTCAGAAAGCTATGACACAATGATTATCTGAACTTACCTCAAAAGATATGGATAAAGAGAAATACTTACCGGTAAGGTGGTACCTAACACTACAGGGAGATAACTCTGTTAAATCAGCTAAATGTTTTAATCACATTCTATTGTTAAGGAAGTATTATGGAATGCAATGACTGCCTTATGTTGATGATCACCATTATATGCAGTGCTCACACCATTATATGTAGTGCTCACACCAATATATACAGTGCTCACACCATTATATGTAGTGCTCACACCAATATATACAGTGCTCACACCATTATATGCAGTGCTCACACTAATATATACAGTGCTCACACCATTATATGTAGTGCTCACACTAATATATGCAGTGCTCACAACATTATATGAAGTGAACACAACATTATATGCAGTTGGTCATTATATGAAGTGGTCAAAACATTATATGAAATGTTGTGACCACTGCATATAATGTTGATCATTAACATAAGGCAGTCATTGCGTTCCATAAAATATTAAGCTTCTAAATAATCAAAATTAATGTTTGCCAAACTGCTATGTATCCAATGTAATTTTTCTGAGAAAGTGATTGGTTCAAGTTTTTTGACATTTTTATATTTTTTTCAAAGGGTCAAAGTAAATATTTTTGTCGAAATGTTATGAAAATTAAATGAGCCAAACTAATTTTAGTCAAAGTGATGGGTACCACCTTGAATGAATCATTTTAAAATACAACTGTCAGACATGTTGATAAACTTATTTAGTCCAGAATCTTAAAGTTAAACCACACAAAAGTGACCTGAATCTTAATCTTAAAATAGTATTCAATCATTTTAAATGCAATAAAGTAAAGCCAGGAAACTTGTACAAATCCTGTTTTTTTCATTTTGTGTGTTTGGTTATTCTATCTTAATTTGTAAAGTAGGTAGTCATTATATTATATCTTACCCATTTTTGTGAGGTAGAATATCTTCCATATCTCTAAGAGAGTTTTTACGACCTAGCACCTTCTGGTTGAGCTCTTTCCCTGTTGCTCTTACTTGAGGATCGTCTGACTTATTAGCCCTAGAACAATAACAAAGAATGAGTACTTTATTAAACACCCTGGTATACATGTACAATGTTATTTTACCCAGGATTTTACATACCACACTACTTGGATAATGTTGAATTGATGCTAAGAAAATGTGTGCGCAAGTGCAGACAACATTTGACATATTTTAGTAGTATGATTTGACGTTGTTTTCTGTCAGTTTCATCAACATGTGTTGTATTTTAAGCTCTAACGGCATCAAATTGTGATTTGATGGTAGCAAATACCTGTTTGCTTGCTCCACTATAGTGTCGCCAGTAAACTATTACTGCAACCATCAAATCACCAATCAATGCTGTCGGACCTTAAAATACAATACAGTTATCTCCTAAGTATCATACATTTCTGTGTTTACTGTCGGATTGTTTAGTCATTATCATGATACACTAAGATATTCATTTACATACATATACATGCCATTAAAACAATTTTACCTTTTAAGAGATTCATGTATTTTTTTCATTCTGTATCTTTGATGTGCCACCCCATTCAGACATTTTTTCTGCAGTAGTCCAAGTTCTTCCAAAGTTTTCTTGTATGATTCATGATCTACCTAAAATTATATTCATATCTATTTTTAAGGAAAATAGCCATTAAACAGTTTTGCATTTTCTTTTCAATTATGTATACAACTTAATATCGCTATTAGGAAATACGTGCAGGCTTCCTTATTCCTTATTAAATTCCTTATGAATGTAAACTCAACCAATGATATTGAATTCAATTTACCCAAAATGAAAATGAATGAACAAACAGTTTAGTAACTAAATGTACATTCAATTATACCAGTAGTTAATTTAATGCATAACAGATTTTTGAAAGGATTAGTTTTTGTCGAGCCTACAACTTTTGTTGCTGAAAGCTTGACACAAGGATAATGATCAGACGGCAGCGTTATTTAACTTCTTAAAAGCTTTATGTTTTAGAAGGTGGAAGACCTGGATGCTTCATACTTTGTATATAGATGCCTCATGTTAGGAAGTTTCTGTCATTCATATGTCCAATGTCCTTGACCTCATTTTCATGGTTCAGTGACTACTTGGAAAAAAAGTTAAACTTTTTTGTAATAGTCAATTCTCTCTTATTATAAGTATTTAAATAGGATAACTACAATTGGTAAGTGCGTACCTTGCAAGGTCCTAATGCCTTTCAGACAGTTTTCACTTAACCTTGACTTAATTTCATGGATCAGTGAACAAGGTTAAGTTTTGGTGGTCAAGTCCATATCTCAGATACTATATGCAATAGGTCTAGTATATTCGGTGTATGGAAGGACTGTAAGGTGTATATGTCAAATTGGCAGGTGTCATCTGACCTTGACCTCATTTTCATGGTCCAGTGGTTATAGTTAAGTTTTTGTGTTTTGGTGTTTTTCTCATACTATATGCAATAGGTCTACTATATTTGGTGTATGGAATGATTGTAAGGTGTACATGTCTAGCTGACAGGTGTCATCTGACCTTGACCTCATTTTCATGGTTCAGTGGTCAAAGTTAAGTTTTTGAGTTTTGGTCTATTTTTCTAATACAATATGCAATAGGTCAACTATATTTGGTGTATGGAAATATTTTATGATCAATATGCGCAGGTTTTATTTGACCTTGACCTCATTTTCATGATTCATTGTTAATTGTTAAGTATTTGTTTTTTGGTCTGTTTTTCTTAATTTATAAGCAATAGATCTACTGTATTTGTTGTATGGAAGAATTGTTAGCTGTACATGTCTGCCTGGCATGGTTCATCTGACCTTGACCTCATTTTCATGGTTTATGGATCAATGTTTAGTTTTTGTTTCGCCTTGACGGAGTTAAAAAGCGAGACATAGGGATGCTGTTTCTGGCATCGGCGTCAACATTGAATTAGTTTGTGATTAGGTCTAGTTTATGGTGAACCACAAGTGGTAGGTCAATCATATTTGGTATGCAATTGTATAAGCATTGGCACATCTCATTTCCAAGGAGATTATTTGGCCCTGCCCCCTCAGTCATGGCCTATTGACTTCGAAACTTTTTCTTATTTTACATGTATTAGATTGTGATGAGGTCAGTTTACGGGGAACCATAAGTGGTAGGTCAATGATATTTGGTATGCAGTTGTGTAAGCAGTGTTCTCCCCAGCCGTTTTAGCGCTGTGTTTTTCAGGGCTATTACAATTTCCCGCTGTTCTATTGCACTGACTGCAGAGCTATCCAATGCAAGCGCGTCGCTATTATTTTTCGTAATTTTTTCAAATTTCCCACTTATTTTTCACTTTAGATCACGTGATCAACTGGTATACTATTTCTAAATGAATTATTTCAGTTGTACTAAGGAACTCCTCGGGACCAGTCTAATACATTTTACAAAATGGCGACTGTGGAAGATCAAAATAAACAAAGATTTCCTCATTGACATCTATTTCTTAATTAAAATAATATATAGAGGCATATATGAATGAAATGAGATGAAATGAATTGACCGACGACACTCACAAACTTGCTTTTTCAAACTTTGAACAAACGATGAATTTAAAAACGATCAAACACAGGGTTTTTTTACAGTTTGCTGGACGGAACCCAGAAAATAAGGAAGTCTTTGAAGTTATAATCATCACCTATTCGAACTAATAATTGTTTAGTCAGCAATTCTGCAGTAATAAATTTTACCATTAGAAAACAATTGGGAAGATATGATTAGAAAAACAAACCACAAGCTGATAAGACTTGAGAATACAAAAAAAGAAGATGTGGTATGATTGCCAATGAGACAACTATCCACAAAAGACCAAAATAACACAGACATTAACAGTTCACTTTCTCCGTGTCCAGCTTGGATAAAGCAGAGACATGTTTTCTTATATGTATCTGGATGAAGCCATTTGAATATTATAAAACGTTAAGGTAAAAAAATTGAGAAATCATTATGCTAAAAAATGTCAATTCCTGTCAAAAGTGGTAAGGTTAAAAGAGAAAACCTCAATAGCATAATACATGTATAAGAAAAACAAATAACAAATCAATTACAAACAAACCACGCGCTGCGCCAAAGTTACAGAGATTTGTCGAAAATTACAGGCTTACCACAGCGCTATCAAAAAATCCTAGGGAGAACACTGGTAAGCATTGGCATATCTATTTCCAAGAAGATAATTTAGCTCCGTCGCATTAGTCATGGTCTATTGACTTTGAAACTTTTGCTTATTTTACATGTATTAGTTTGTGATTAGGTCAATTCAAGGGAACCATTAGTGGTAGGTCAATGATATTTGGTATGTAGTTGTGCAAGGATGGGCATATCTCATTTCCATGGAGATAATTTGGCTCCGCCCCCTTAGTCATGGTCTATTGACTTTGAAATTTTTTCTGAGTTATCATGTATTAGTTTGTGATTAGGTCAATATTAATTGGTATTCAGTTGTATAAGCAATGGCAAATCTCATTTCCATGGAGAATATATATTTGGCCTCGAACCTCAGTCACAGTATAACGACTTGGAAACTTATCTTAGTTTACATGTACATTGTATAAGTTCGTGATTAGATCAGTTTAAGATGAACTGCTAATGTTAATTAAATTACATTTGGTATGCAAATTTATTGGCATATGCAAGTATCGTTTCCATGGAGATTACATAGCCCCACCCCCTCTTATTGACTTTGAAACTTTTCAATTGTTTACTAGTTAATGGTTCTATTTAGATTTGGGAATGACTTATAATAAGTCAATGGTCATGAGGGTATTTGGTTTGCAGTTGTATAAGTATAGGCAAATCTCATTTACATGTACATGGAGATTTTTTAGCCATGTAACTCAGTTATGGTTCATTGACTTTGAATATTTTCATAACTTGTGTAAGATGTTAAAGTATTGCTATTTTGATTTCAACATTTGCTTAATCAAAATTACAAAAAGGCGAGACATACATTTTGTATCTCTGTCAGTGTCTGTGATAACATTTTATCTTGGTTAATGTTGAGTGTATGTGACAGTTGTAATAAAGCGTTATATTTATGACTATCAAAATAATATCAATGATTAGTAAAGGCGAGACATTTCAGCGTGTGCACTCTTGTCTTTAATAACAGTCATAGAATATTATGGATTTATTTTCTATTAAAATAACTCTTATTTCTATCAAAAATATAATTATGGTACATAACATAGTGGAAATAATACATTTGGCAGAAGAAGAAAATGTTTTAAAAGCAAAGTGCAACTCAAAATAAATTATGAATTGAAAACTATAATTTTAACTTATTTTCTAATTCACACCAAGCTTCATTCCTATGAATCATAATGATTGTTTGATGTGATCTACCTTGCTACCAATGGGAGTGTTTTTTTCATATACATGTACATGATAAAATATAAAATTATGGATTGCAATAAAATTCAACAAGTGCACTAAATTACTTCATATGAATATTAAGAGATAAGATATTATAACAGGACAAAGACAAGGATTTAAACAATTACTTGTTCTGTCTTCAGGTCAAGTATATATGGCCTTGAACAAAGAAAAACCCAATACTTGATCATGTTGATGTGTATGGAATGGAAAGTTTCAAAAACTTTGGTTGTTTGTATATAACTATGACTATATCAACCTGACTCATCCAGTGTTATAAAAGATTCTTTAAATCATGTTAATTCGAGAAAATCAAGGTTGTGGAAAAAGACTTCAGATTTATGAGATTACAACTAATTGAGTTACAAAGTACACTACTATCATGAGTACTATAGATAGTAGCAAATTGTTCAATTTTGTTCTTTTATTGAACTGGCCCATCTGATTTTTATCTTCATTAGGTTAATAAACGATGTCTCAGACCAAGCCGACCGAGTGATCAGAATTGTACAGAAAAATGCCAGAAGTTGGCCAATAGCACAGCTCTGAAATTTGTCATTCCAGGGTCAATTCAATTTATTTAATTGGGACATTTCATGCATATTGTTAGAACCCCCCTTTGAAAATCTGCTCCTCAAAAGACCTGCCGAGTTATTTGTTTTCAATAAATTGTAGGACAAAGAAAAATTTGCTAAAATAAACAATGTTTGAAAAGTGATATGAAAAGGTATATGATGCTATTCATTAATGCAAAACATGGAAAAAATTGCTGTATTAACAACTTTGTATAACAGAAAAACTGCCTATTGACGAAAGTGTGGCTGCGTGTGACTAACAATTGTGACCACCAATGCAACAAGACATCACTTTCGAGGGAAGGGCTTTGGCAAATATACCAATTCGGCAATTGTATAGTGACTTAGACCTATGCCCAGTCACCTGCTAGTGTGAGCCCTTTTATTAGCAATTGATTTAATATCATTCTTTAACAGCTACCTGAATTATGGATTATTAACACCACTTGTGGCATACATGTAGAACTGTAGTAAGTGGATGATAAAGATTCAATGATCAACGCAAAATTTGGAAGACTAGCCTAATTCTGTCACTTTTCCCAAATAAACTAACTACTCATTTATCCCATACAGTAGTTACATGTATGAATAGTGTGTATTCAGAAGTTAAATTAACAAATATCAAGGCCAAAAAAACATGATAATGAAATGTTTTACCTTGAACTCACTGGCAGTGTCATTCAAGCTTATCAGCTGTTCACACTGTGACAAGGTACATGTAACATAGAGTTTTAAATAAATGCAATATTGACCTCAAATAAAGTACATTATTATCCATTTTTGTAAAGCATTTTTTAATTGCAAATAGAAAAAATAGCTGTCATCTTGGACAGAACAGACTGATAAATGAGGCCATAAAAGTTATGATTTCATCAGAATTCGAATAGTACTTTGTTGTAAAGTTATGACGCATGTTATTTTTAACCATTGCCATATTACCTCTAGTTGCATATAATCTTTTTCTAGATCTTCCCAGTCCTCCATCATGGATCTAACAATAGTGTTTTCGCATTTTTCTCCACTCTTTTCTTGGTCTGACTGATCATCCATCTCTGCATGCAAAGTTCCTTTGAACAAATTACTTCCGGTTTTATTTCAAAAGGTCATCTTCTTATTCTTCTTCTATTTGATGTCCACCCTATTTGCAGGGTCACCGCATTAAAAATAAAATGCCTTCGCTTTAACATTAAATAATTATAATTATCTAATTACCTTTTTAATATCATAAATGTTAATTAAATAAGATAAAGGTAAAATGGCAAAAGGATTGGAAAATGTATTTACACACTGTCAGTGACAAGACTTGGAAATTATCGAAAACTATTATAGAAAGGCCCTGGACCACGGGGGGTTTGGGGGGGGGGGGGGTATATTTATGAATTATGAGTGATGAGGAGTTAGTGCTTATATAAGCATGGGTCATATTTTAAATATTGTATACAAGTATAGGTCATTCTTTCTTAAATATTTATATAACTATAGGTACTCACTGAATTTCAGTGAATGTTATATTAAAATGGGTACGTTTTTTGAGGCAAAAATGGCACACCCCTACTTAAAAAATATCAAAGTTACCCCCCCCCCCCCCCCCATAGTAGATGTTTTATATGCAGATGCTGCATGATATAGATTTACTATATCTTTTTATAAAACCAAAACTGTTAATGGCTATTCTTATCGGGTTTTTAATGCTTAGTTTTAAATTTAAACCAAAGTGAAACTCCTGCTTTTTAGCCTTTGTTTTAACTACGGTACATGTATAGTACTGCTTTATTTGCTGATTTATTATTTTTTTTAAACCAAAACTGTTACTGACATCGCGGCATGCGATTAATAATGCTTATCGGTGATTCAATGTTATTTTTTTTATAAATCTTCAGCATAGACTGTATAAATCCATTATTATATGTTTTTCGAAATAGTATTCATATATTATTGTTAAAATTGAAACATTCATACTTGTTTTTGTGCTTTATTACAAATGTCTATTATCTAAATATGCAAAATACTTGTCCAAGATTTAAAAAAAAAGTGCATAACTTGTTTCATCGACACAAAGTTGTCTCATGCCAATACAATATATATATTTTTCCCCGGGTGCTTTTTCTTCTCCCGGGCGCTTTTTAGTAGGAC
Organism: Mytilus edulis; assembly: GCA_019925275.1. NCBI lineage: Eukaryota > Metazoa > Mollusca > Bivalvia > Mytilida > Mytilidae > Mytilus > Mytilus edulis. The sequence continues at coordinate 13,337,661 of CM034360.1, read as the reverse complement.
CCTTTTAAACTGAGTTTTGCTTTGTGCATTCGGCTGTGTGTCAATTTTTTTTCTACATTGGCTAGAGGTATATGGGAGGGATGAGATCTCACAAAACGTGTTTAACCCCGCCGCAATGTTTGCGCCTGTCCAAAGTAAGGAGCCTCTTGCCTTTTTTAGTCTTGTATGATTTTTAATTTTATAAAATAAAGGAGATGTTGTATGATTGCCAATGAGACAACTCTCCACAAGAGACCAAAATAGTTCATTTACATATTTCGGAGTTTAGTATATATATGACGTCCATTATCACTGAACTAGTACACAGTTTTGTCAGTTAGGGGCCAGCTGAAATACGCACCGGGTGCGGGATTTTTTCGGTGTATTGAAGACCCATTGGTCACGGTGACCTTCGTCTGTTTTCTGCTGGGTTGTTGTCTCTTTGACACATTCCCCTTTTCTCTTCTCAATCAAGTTTATGTATTGCCGAAATAAATGTCATAAATCGTAAAAATTTATCATCCTTGCTTAAAGTGTTTCAGTTTGGATTATTTTGGGAGGAAACCGAAAATAAATAATATTTGCTATTTACTATCAATTCCAATAGTTTACTATCTATAGATATATTCTGTACACTTACATACATTTACTATGAATAAATTGTATTTGTTATAATTTATTATTAATTCCGATGGTTTACTGGGGGGAGGGCCCGGCTCTTTACTATTCATGGCGTTCACTGATGTATATATATTACTATTAACTATCAACTTTCCCCCGCGATTTCGCGGGTGTGTTCTAGTACACTTGTAATCAAACAGACCAAGAAAAAATTAAATCCAATCGCACTCGTGTTTTACATCACGTTGATATAAGAATAATTCATGATAGTTTGACAAGATAAGACAAGATAATTTATTAGGCACAAGTATGGTGCTACAATGACATGGCATATAAGCGGCCATGCTTTTTCATCTTTACAATAAATCAATTGAACATGTTGAACTTGCCATGAATTATACTTTAGTCTGGGAGAAAATGTTTGTTATTGACTTTTAATAGCTTTCAGTTATCGTAGATCGGCACTAAGCGTCCTCTGTCTCTAATTTAGTTGTTTGTTCTTTTGTTGATCTGTGAGTCAGTCGAGTCATTTCCAACTTATTTTCATAGTTTGTTCTTTTGTTGTGCAGTTACATCATTTTTCTACTTTACGGGAGATTTGAGCACTCACAAACATGCCAAACCCGCTATATTCAATTTATATAGGTTTCTGTCCTGCAAGTCATGCAGGAGTCCATACATAAAAGTATAACTCGTCACGTTTTTTTCTTCTAAATAAAGGCTATTTCAAGACAAATTTAAGCACGGTTAGTTAGTGGCGGATCCAGAACTTTTCATAAAAAGTGGCCGGGGCGCCCGCTCCAGTCATGTTTCAGTGATTCCCTATATAATCAACCAAATTTTTTCCCACGAAAGGGGGGGCCCGGGCCCCCCAGGCCCCCTGGATCCGCCTATGTCAGGTCTACGTGACATATTGTTTGTGCTTTATAAAAATTGAATTTATTTTATAAAACCTTTTACATCCGGAAATTACTACCCGTATTTGTTGTTGTAAAAATCATTTCTAACTTATATCTTTCGTTTCTTTCCCCATCCCTTACTTGATCTAAATTTTGACCTGTCAATGTGTATCGGTATTGCGTAACATTTGACAGCTTGATGGTTAACAATCCCCACGCATATAAGATACAAGTTGAAAACTCGTAAGTTTCAGATTATTACCTTAACATAAAAAAATTGTGCTGTGAATTGATATCCATTTTCATCTTCATTTAATCTGTCCAAATCACAGGCACTTGTTTCTATCCATTGAAAGACCCACTATCAACGTATAAATAAAATATACGTTGATAGTGGGTCTTCCAATGAATAGAAACAAGTGCCTGTGGTCCAAATGAAATTAAGATTCATCATAACAAACGGACAAATATGGCTGTATTTACATGCCAAAAATACATAATTTCATGCTTGCATCCAGTATTATATGTCTCTGTTGCATCACAGGGAAGCAAGTTAACTCGTACCAATGGAAACTCGTACCATGTTAACTCGTACCAAAAAAGTTAACTCGTACCAACTTAAAGTCGTTCCACTGGGAAGTCGTACCATTAAAAATATTTTAAAAAATACGAATGTTTTGTGGTGTTTTTTCTTTCTAAAATTAATTAAAAAAAAAGTTGAATTACTGTAATTTTATACTGGATTTTAATGAAAACTTGGACAAAAATACGTTTTTTTTTTTAATTAAGATACTAATATAAATTGTCTTAATTACCTTAATACCCTGCTAATTAATATATGATATTCCTTTGATTGTGTGATTATTGGTTGATTATTAACTAATCAACTTGTTTTCAGGTTTTCAGATTTCAGGTCTCATATACTTGCCTGTCTCATTTACTTTCCTGTGAAGGTGTCACTACTCTTTTTCAAAGCAATGCATATCTCACACATTAAATGAACATGCAACCCTTGCTCGGTCTGTAATCATACCTTGTGCAAAATATTATATATAAAAAAATTTAATACTTTTAACATGTTGTTCATAAACAATTTACAACCTTTAAAACACACTAAATTAATTCTTTCAGTGAATAAAATTCCTTCGAGAAACAAAAGAAAAGTTCCCAAATCTATTCAATGTAACTGATTTGGAATGATTAAAAATTAAATCCAATGGTTATCAGTATAAGTTTAAAAAAGAATGATTCAAGGGAGACAACAAATCAAATCTGCCAAGGTATTGTCTATATATCCAATACACATGGAACATTAGCTACAGATTGGTAATTTTACTTTCAAATTATATCGTTTTACAGATTTAAGAGGTATTGAGAAAAATAACAGTATATATTCATAATTAAACACCAATCAAATGCATTTAAATAAGTTGGTACGAGTTAGCAGTGGTACGAGTTTACATTGGTACGAGTTATTTTTTAGTGGTACGAGTTGACGTTGGTACGAGTTTACATTGGTACGGGTTAACTATAATTCCATCACAGCTGAAGATTGACCAATCAGATAATTAGATTGTGTTTATCTATTTGAATATTGAAGTTGAATCGGTGGCAAATCCTCAGAATTTCACCCCCTAGAAATTTAAAGTGCCAGGATGTTCGAAAATATGTATTACTCGGGAGCGTCTTTTTACCACAGAACACTAAAAATATACAACAGAACACTTAAAATATCCCAAATAGTAACAATTCAGACATTGTAGTTGTTTTTATTGCTAATTATGTCTATAATATGACTTTTATTATTCAAATTAATTAAAAATTTCAATCTAGTGTCGACTCATTATCATTACGCCCCCAATTGACTTTGCCTTTAATTGGGTCCAGACTAAAAATTAATGCCAGACCAATCATTGAAAAAACCACATAGAATTCTACCAATATCATGAATATAATGTTTTGGATAACCTATATATTATAGTTTACATGTATTTGTATTTAATTGTTGAAAATTGAAGGTCGAAGACTAATTTCCGTTTGTGTGTGTGTGTATCTTCCTCAAATTTCAAGTGAAAAATTCAAAGTTTAGATAAGTTTTGTCTGTGGTCAAATTTCAATAATAATAAAGAGATATAAAAATAAAGTTGAAAATTTTAATTTGATAACATCAATAATAAAACAATTCAATAAATACAAGGTCAAGGTGATTAATGTCTTTTTTCGGCTCTTTCTGTTCTTGGTCTCTTTCTCTGCATAGGTTTCCTGGCTATTGACTTAGCCTTGTTGACAACAGAATAGAGTCCATCTGATGAAGTTATGATATTTTCATGTTTTCTTTTCTTATTGTCCTGTAGGAAATTATTAAAGAGCTGTTGTTTTTCCTCATCTGATTTTGTTTTCCATATGGCATCAGCTATAGTGTACTGTTTGTATGAGTTGACAAGCATGTAGTCCCCAGAATGATAAAGGGCTGATCGAAGATTAATGAACTGGAAGTCCACCATGTCAAATAGTTTATCAACCAAATCTGGGGCATGTTGGGGCTTCCAGTTGACCGCCACTTTCATCACCCGGTTTATGGATTCTGCATTGTTGTTCGTCCACATTTGTTTGGTGCCCAAACGTCTATTGGGTGCATTAACGAATTCTTGGACTCTTGGTTTAAAACTTTGTGCGTAATTATTATATTTCAGGAACTGAGGATAATTTGCACACAAGTCCTTGAGCTCTGAATCTGCCCTTGCAAATTGCAATGTGTCGTCTGCCGATCTTAATTGAAATGTTTGAGATTATTTTTTAGATATGATTGATAGACATTATCTCATGATTGAAATATTGATTTTTTTCTATTACTCAAAGTGCCTAATCACTAAAATCGAATATTACTCAAAATTCCAATGTTTGCAATAAATATCGAATCTTGATATATAGTGTCATCAGTCTTCAAAAACGATGGATATGTTCAACAACCGTACTCTATTGGAAAAACTCCATAGTGAGATTTATCTATTGAATGAAGAATTTTACAAACTATTTGATAACATGGCAGCGATTACAGATCGTAATGAACAAATTGAGCCCATGTTAGAATTGAAGAGATTGTCAGATAAAAAACCTGTTTGTATTGTTTTTATTGTCCTTAATTGACATGGACAAGAGGTATCTTCACAACTATAGGTGAGTTAAAGAGTTTATCTGAGTCAGTGAGTGGACAGTATCAAAGTAATTCAGGTGTTCTTTTTAATTTTTGCACCTTCTGCAGAAAGGAAAAAAAAAAGCCAAGATTTTATCTTTCTTTAACACAAAATGCATTTAACTTTTATATATCTAGTGGATGCTAGGCATTAAAACTTTCCAAACAGCACAGGTAAGTAAGTCTGTACACAGAGTAGTTTTTGAGGTGAAAATGCGGCCATATTTGTCCATTTGTTATGATGAACCTTAAGGCTGCCTAAAATTAATTATCATACAACTTATTGGAATGATATTTGAAAAGTCTACTTTGACGCCTTACTGTAAATGATGTATGCATAAAAATGAATATTGAAAAATGCCATCTTCAGGATTATAAAAATAATCGAAACTATATTTACATGCGAGAGGTAGTTTGTGTCGATTCCTTCCAGGACGTCACTTGTAGTGGCCTAGGATATACTTCATCTCTATACGGAAGTTCCTGGATAAGGTTTTTAGAGGAATCTGTCTAGAATGTAACTTCCATCATCATGTGTCAAAAATATATGCATCGTCATTTCCAACACATGTTGAGCGAAAACAGGTAAAAGTTTGAATGAGCATTAAATGTATTTCCAAATGCAGAGCTCCAGATAAACTGTGTATTTGCGTGATCATGCAATAAAAATAATTGAAAACCCAATGCAATTGCCGATTGCAGAGTTCTAAAACCCAATTCATGCAAAGAAAAACCCAATAATTTGTCAAAACCATGAGTTCTTCACGCTTTTAGTCACTATCGTGTGGGTTATTTACCCTTATCTATTACATAGTCCGCCATTTGGAGTTTGGTGAAAGAAAAAGATATCACTCTCAAAGATTTAAATAATTACTAGAACACACCCGTGATATCACGGGTCCGTGACTGAATTAAGGTATATAACTATGCGCAAGCCTTATTTTAGTATTAGTATTGTCATCTGATAAAGTCATGCCGATTATAAGATATGTACCGATTATCAGGTTATCTACATGTTGATATCGTAAAATATCAGCTGCGAGACATAATATGAAGCTTTTTGTCGAGTGAGCGTAGCGAACGAGATCAAAAAGCCTTCATATAATGTCAAGCAGCTGGTATTTTACAATATCAATATGCAGAAAATCTGATAATCGATTTATCGGGCATTATTTGCGTGTTTCAGAAGTGTTTTCTTTGTTTCACCAGCACACAAAAGATGACTTGATAAGTTCGGGTCAAAGTTATTAATGTCGGTTCAAACATTATGACGTCGCTGATATGTCCGGGTCAAAGTTATTAAGGCCGGGTCAACGTATTTGACGTCACAGAGACATGATACGGAATAATATTAAGAGCTGAACAGAGTGATATAGACAGTGGGACGACCGATAAACAGTTTTCTCTGCTTTCAAGTCTTTCTGTTTGAACCTGTCGAACTGAAACAATAATATTAATTATTTGGAAAACAAAAGGTCCTGGAATGGAGTACTTTTTAATCAACAGCATTGTCCTATATAAGTTAAATATAAATAAAGTTGAATTCTTTACTTCGCTGTTTTACGTCATGCCCACTAACAAACTGAAAACTGTACCTACACGCCTTATTTTTAGTCCAGATTTTTAGTATTCGTATTGTTATCTTAGAAAGTCTTACTGATTAAAATACTACAATAGGTTACAATTTGACAATTTAGTAGTGTCAACCCTGTGGTTATGACCCGTGTATATAGCATATTAATCCTGAATACAACGTTTGGTGGTGCGCCTGTCAGATGCGGAACGTACAGATAAGGTATTAGGCTATTGGTATCGGTAGCGGACTCGACCCGGAACTTCTTAATTATTGGCAATGTTAATTACGTGGAAAACAAAAGGGCCTGGAGTGGTGTAATTTTTAATCTACACCTTTGTACTATATTAGTTATATAGAAAGTTGAATTCTGTGATTCGTCGTTTTTACGTGATGACGGCTGACAAATTGGACCTCGTAATTTTAGTATTATAGATATGGCAGTGATATTGTTTGCCTTAAATTAGTGGAAAATAAAGGCTATTTTTACCTTGGAGAAGAATCCCAATTTGAAAAAAAATGGCTTAAAATTATTCCCAAATAGACAACTATTTTCCCAAATATTGCAGTCTCAGTAGTAATTGTGCATGCATATAACTGAAAAACACTCATTGAAACATTTTTCATGCCTAAAATGACTATATGTGCAGATTTGAGGGTCTTTTTATGTATCATCACTGATAATATCGGGTCTTTTTTCAAATGAGGGTTTACCTCTTGAAAGGGGGTCTGCAAATTGAAGTTCCAGTGAAATTCATGGTTAATTATAAATTTCAAAATTTGATAAAATAACGCATATTTTCCCAATAAAAAAGGGTGGAGGTAGTTTTGAAAAAAGCCAACAATATCACTGTATGGTTTTGGAGATAAATTAATAAAACTACTTAGTGTTTTAGTATCATATGTCTAGATCAAATTAAACATAAATTAAACATTTAACTAGGAAAAATGCTATAAAATGGCAGAGTTCGCGAAATCTTTTTTCCCCTGGTGGTCCTTGAAGAAAATCTGCTGGTTCTCACTATTAACTCTATTGAAAAATACTAAAATTGTGTCGGTCCTATGCAAAATTTTGGTGGTAAAATCCTTATAAGGACCACCACTTTTCGCGAACTCTGAAATGGTGTTTTCAGGGTGGATTCCATTTATTAGCTATCTCAATTGAATAAATCTGATAGTCTACTGGAACCAATGAAAGAATATATACATTTACATTATGTATATTTAGATACATATGTTATAAGTTTTTATATTTGTTTTCAGACTTGATTAATATGGAAGAACTTGAAGTTTTGGAGTCGATATATCTTGATGATATTAAAGTTAGCAAGGATGAACAGTAAGCTATATTTAAGTGAACTTTCACAAGATGACTTATAGTCAATTCCTATGTCCACTATTAACTGATTAAGGTGAATTTTATTTGTTAGTCAAGGAATCATCTCTGCAAGAATTAATGATGCTTGAACAGTATGTAGAGGTTGTTAAAAGGGTAAAATCTGTAGTAAGAGTAACTTAAGTCTAGCAAATAATTCAATAAGGCAGCAACCATTTTATTTTCGGGGGGGGGGGCTATGGTTTTTTTTGGAAAAAAAAGTTTGTTTCCAGTTTTTGGAGAAAAAAATAATTTGTTTTTGATTCTGAGAAAAAAAAATTGTTTGTTTCACCCTCAGCTGCCACTATATGTAAAGCTAAAATTGAAAGAAAAAAATTGTTTTCGACTTGTCACGAAAAAAATAGATTGCGGTGAGAAAAAAAAATTTGTCCAGAAAAAAAAAACCATAGCCCCCCCTAGAAAATCAAATGGTTGCTGCCTAACCAGCTGAATAAATATATATAAAAGTCTATAAAAAGTGATATTTATAAAGTTAAATTTCTTAATGAAATTTCTTTATTTCTAGGACAATAACCATGAAACATTATTGTACATTTACAGAGATTCACCAGTCAGCATACAGTTACAGTTACACCCAGCCACAGGAGATGAACTAGATAAAAGATATGTTTGTATGACCTTGACATTGAACCTACCTCAACAGGTTAGAAATGTATTTATAGATATTATACCCCATTTCTACAGTGAGGGCTATATTGTATACACCTTTTCTACAGTGAGGGCTATATTATACCCCCATTTCTACAGTGAGAGCTATATTATACCCCCATTTCTACAGTGAGAGCTATATTATACCCCCATTTCTACAGTGAGGGCTATATTGTACCCCCATTTCTACAGTGAGGGCTATATTGTACTCCCATTTCTACAGTAAGATAGTATACCCCCATTTCTACAGTGAGGGCTATATTGTACCCCCATTTCTACAGTAAGATATTATACCCACATTTTTACAGTGAGGGCTATATTGTACCCCCCATTTCTACAGTGAGGGCTATATTGTACCCCATTTCTACAGTGAGGGCTATATTGTACCCCCATTTCTACAGTGAGGGCTATATTATACCCCCATTTCTATAGTAAGATATTGTACCCCCATTTCTACAGTGAGGGCTATATTGTACCCCCATTTCTACAGTAAGATATTGTACCCCCATTTTTACATTGAGGGCTATATTGTACCCCCATTTCTACAGTAAGATATTGTACCCCCATTTCTACAGTGAGGGCTATATTGTACCCCCATTTCTACAGTGAGGGCTATATTATACCCCCATTTCTACAGTAAGATATTGTACCCCCATTTCTACAGTGAGGGCTATATTGTACCCCCATTTCTACAGTGAGGGCTATATTATACCCCCATTTCTACAGTAAGATATTATACCCCCATTTCTACAGTGAGGGTTATATTGTACCCCCATTTCTACAGTGAGGGTTATATTATACCCCCATTTCTACAGTAAGATATTGTACCCCCATTTCTACAGTTAGGGCTATATTGTACCCCCATTTCTACAGTGAGGGCTATATTATACCCCATTTCTACAGTGAGGTCTATATTATACCCCATTTCTACAGTGAGGTCTATATTATACTCCATTTCTACAGTGAGGTCTATATTATACCCCATTTCTACAGTGAGGGCTATATTATACCCCATTTCTACAGTGAGGTCTATATTATACCCCATTTCTACAGTGAGGGCTATATTATACCCCATTTCTACAGTGAGGTCTATATTATACCCCATTTCTACAGTGAGGTCTATATTATACCCCATTTCTACAGTGAGGTCTATATTATACCCCATTTCTACAGTGAGGTCTATATTATACCCCATTTCTACAGTGAGGGCTATATTATACCCCATTTCTACAGTGAGGGTTATATTGTATACACCTTTTCCATGCGTTTATCTGTTCATCTAACAAATGTTTACATCACACTTTTCTCAGCAGATACAATGTATGGAATGACTTTCATATTTAGTCAGCAGCCTGATAGTTATGATTTGTAATGTGTGAGCACTTTATGGATCTGTCATCATGGTCATATATAGATATAGGAAGATGTGGTGTGAGTGCCAATGAGACAACTCTCCATACAAATAACAATTTAAAAAGTAAACCATTATAGGTTAAAGTACGGCCTACTTTGTAATGTGTGAGCACTTTATGGATCTGTCATCATGGTCATATACCTACTTTGACAATAAATTGAATTTAAAATAAAATGTTGAATGAACTTAAATCTTTTTCACACTTGTCTCAAGTACAGCTGAACAGTATGACTTCATACAGTTAGTTCATTTGGTCAAAACAAATATTATCTCATTGGTTGCAATGAATTACCGTGATTTCCCAGTGAAATAAAAAAGATTAATTTCTTATGTGAAATACACTTAGTTATTTCATTTCTCTGATGTCATACAACAAGTAAGGTATTGACAAGACATAAAAATACGTAAAAAAATACTAAGTTTCTCAGGGTTTCAATTTTAATTTTTATTAAAAAGCACATTGTCCATGTTATAAAAGAATATCTGATGAAAGAATTAGAAAAAAGAAAAATATTCACAAGTGACTGACCAGCACATTTATTCATGAATGTGCATGGAATTGATATCCATGAAATAAAATTTTGTTTGGAACCATAAATATCTTGTACAGCTCTTTGAATTAAGAATGTACTTAGGTGAGGTTAGGTAAAAATTAATTAATTAAGAATTTGAAATTGATACTATAAGCTGGTAGAGCATTCATTAAGGATAAAAAAATATGCTTAAAATATTGATAGGTCATGGACCTCCTTTTCCAGATATTTGAGATTTAAAATATGGCGGGAAAAGGCTGACTCGGACTTTTACCTTATATTTGCATTGGTATTATTTGGATCTCAAAACAAAAGAAAGAAAATAAAGAATCTTCTAAAATTTTGGTAAATGACCTTTCATGAGCTATTAAGACATAAATATGAAAAAATAAATGGGTGTTATGGGGCAAAATATTTTACCTTGCATTATATGGAAAAACCCCAAGGAGTCTGAACATTTGACACGAATTACAAAACCTCACCTAAGTATTACCAATGTTGTTTCAACTGATCGGGCGGAGCTTATGTTTTAATTTGCATAAGGACAGTCTATTTGGAGATATGTGTGATAAGGATGATTGCCGTTATTATACTAATTGAATTCTAATCACTATTCAGTGTCACCAAACACATATACAAATGTACTGAATGTATGATATGGGACGAATAACTGGACCCTTCATTGATGAGCTTATCCCAAAACTCCTGGCTATAGATGGACTGGTCTTATATGAGCCAACTTCTTAAACTCTGCCCAGTCAAGTGAAATATATCTAGCAATACATCCTTAAGTGAATTTACATACAGCTATTGTTTTAATACTTTATAGTACCCTGATGAAGTACCAGACATTGTCATCACCAATCCTAGAGGTATTGCTGAAGAGGAGGTTCAAAGGTATGAAAGGAAATATTCAGGTTTTATTCAAATTTATAGACGACAGACTTTGAAAAGAACATGTTTTTGTTACACACGTATAATTTAATTTTAATGCAACACGTCTTCTGATTGGCTGACATCGTTTTGTTTATCAGCTCATAGACATAATTTAGTCATGTGACCGTGACGTCATCAACATTTTTTCATGGTTTACTGGGGTTTAAAATTGAATTTAGAATTTAGTGCACACTTCAAAATAACCTGCTACCCGCATTATTCAGTGTGCACCACATTTTTGATGTTATTTCATCATAGACAGAAAAAAATATAACAGTCATTCCTTGAATAGAATAAACGATTGAATTAATCATGCATGGTACACACAAAATTTCTTAAGCCTTTATAAAAAATAAGGTGATGTGGTATGATTGCCAATGAGGCAACTATCCACCAAAGTTCAAATGATGTAAGTATTTATGGGCTTAAATAAAAAGCATAAATATTACATACAACTGCATCTGATAGTGAGTGGAAGTTAGAAATATACAGAAGCTATTATACTTTGAGAAATGGAAATATTGAAAGTTCAGAGTGCAATATATAAATGCAAATACATGTTGAATAAGATGAAAACGTGAATCGAACTGAACAAAGAAACATTTAAGAAATTTTTCTTTATTGCAGAAATGTAGAGGAGTTTAAATTTTCATTACATGATAAAATGCTTTATTGTTAAAATATTTTTTCCAGTTTACTTGAAGAACTAGAAAACTTAGCCCTAGAGCGAGTAGGTGGAGAAATGTTATATGAACTGATTGAGGTAAGGTAATATGGGGTAGGATTGTTAACTTATGAACCTGACATTTAGCCCTAGAGCGAGTAGGTGGATAAATGTTATATGAACTGATTGAGGTAAGGTTATATAGGGTAGGATTGTTTACTTATGAACTGATTGAGGTAAGGTTATATAGGGTAGGATTGTTTACTTATGAACTGATTGAGGTAAGGTTATATAGGGTAGGATTGTTTACTTATGAACTGATTGATGTAAGGTTATATAGGGTAGGATTGTTTACTTATGAACTGATTGAGGTAAGGTTATATAGGGTAGGATTGTTTACTTATGAACTGATTGAGGTAAGGTTATATAGGGTAGGATTGTTTACTTATGAACTGATTGAGGTAAGGTTATATAGGGTAGGATTGTTTACTTATGAACCTGACATTTAGCCCTAGAGCGAGTAGGTGGAGAAATGTTATATGAACTGATTGAGGTAAGGTTATATAGGGTAGGATTGTTTACTTATGAACCTGACATTTAGCCCTAGAGCGAGTAGGTGGAGAAATGTTGTATGAACTGATTGAGGTAAGGTTATATGGGGTAGGAGTGTTTACTTATGAACCTGACATGTTCAATCATATAGATTACTATTAAAAAAAGACAATTAAAACATTTTATAAAAAAAACAATATATTCGAGGGAATTCAAGAAAATATGACTTTTTTTACTTATAAAATGAAACTAAGGGAGGTAGCTCAACCTTCAAATTGGTTTATCTTAACCAATCAGTCAAAGTGACTTGTATTATTAAATAAATTATGATTTCTCTCTGACATTGTAACAATATGTGTAGATGTATTTGGAATTTAAATGTAAAAATGATTGGGGTTTCTTTATTCATAGCACACATTTCCAGTGAAAAATTAGGTCAATGTTAAGCAACATGTCTTGTGTTGAGAAATTGTATCTTTTCATTGTGAAGATGAGATGTTAAAGCTCTGAACACAGAAAAGCTTAACTGAAAATTGTTGAACAAGTTCAATGAAAATTCTATTCTGATCTAAATTTTCGTCTTGCTGTATTAAAATTTCATCCTTAAGCTTTAAATCAAATAAGATTTATTTATAGTCGGTGGAAAAAGCATACAAAACAGTTAAACAGAAGCACTTTAAAGATTTTAAAATCGGCATACATATAAAATCAGACAAACATGCAAGAACACAGCCATAATTTTATCATCAATAACATTATTGATCTATATAAATAATGATATCAAATGTTTTATATTTGGTTTTTTTTCCAGCTTGCCAAGGAGAGTTTAACAGATGGGAATGTTCCACACTGTCCGTGTACAATTTGTTGTGAACACTTTACCGAGGAGGATATGTTTACCAAGACTGATTGTTATCATTATTTCCACAACAACTGTCTCCAACGTTACATTAAACATCAGTTAGATGTACAAAAACAGGTGGAAAAATCTCGTATACAACATACAGAAATTAATGAAGATGACAAAAAGGTACTTAAAAATGACATTACCATACTTGTTAAGATTAGGTAATCGCTACACTAAATGACCAATCGTAAGAAATTAAAATCAAAAGTATAGGAAAAAATGCTTGACCAAGTTGAAAATAAATATTTACTGGACTAGTGCCAATAAAAAAAGGTTTATTTAGAAAAACAGTCTAGGAAAAAATGCTTTGCTCAGAAATGGCTGGTCATTCTTAAAAGGAAATCACATGACCCAAGTGTTATTGTTTCCCTTGCATATTCGATTGCCCATCATGGTATGATGTTTCTTTAAAAATTTTCAATTAAACATTTTTATGCCACCGCTGTAGAGGAGGGGACATTAAGTTTTACCCTTGTCCGTTAGTATGTACATCCCTAAGTTGATTTCCATTCTCTAACTTTAGTTTGCCCCGACCAAATTTGATAAAAATTATACACAATGCTTATTACCACAGACCTTGTTGAATTTTGGTGGCGTCACTTTAACCATTTTAGAGTTATGCCCGTTTATAAATGAAAAAGGTTGCTGAATATTAGTTTCTTTATTCTAACTTTAGTTTGCCTCAATAAAATGTTATGAAACGTTTACTGGATATTTTGAATTTTGGTGGCATCACTTTAACAGTTTTATAGTTATGCCCCTTTATAAATGAAAAAAATTGCTAAATTTTTATATCCCGTTCTCTTACTTTAGTTTGCTTCAACCAATTATTATAAAACTTATACACAATGCTTATTACATGTACCAAAAAACACTGATCAAGTTTGAATTTTGTTAGCGTCACTATAACTTTTCTAGAGTTATGCCCCTTTATTAATGGAAAAATTGCTGAATTTTTATACGACCGCAAAATTTGAAAAATTTTTCGTCGTATATTGCTATCACGTTGGCGTCGGCGTCGTCGTCGTCGTCGTCGTCCGGCGTCCGAATACTTTTAGTTTTCGCACTCTAACTTTAGTAAAAGTGAATGGAAATCTATGAAATTTTAACACAAGGTTTATGACCACAAAAGGAAGGTTGGTATTGATTTTGGGAGTTTTGGTCCCAACATTTTAGGAATTAGGGGCCAAAAAGGGCCCAAATAAGCATTTTCTTGGTTTTCGCACTATAACTTTAGTTTAAGTTAATAGAAATCAATGAAATTTAAACACAATGTTTATGACCACAAAAGGAAGGTTGGTATTGATTTTGGGAGTTTTGGTCCTAACAGTTTAGGAATAAGGGGCCCAAAGGGTCCAAAATTGAACTTTGTGTGATTTCATCAAAAATTGAATAATTGGGGTTCTTTGATATGCCGAATCTAACTATGTATGTAGATTCTTAACTTTTGGTCCCGTTTTCAAATTGGTCTACATTAAGGTCCAAAGGGTCCAAAATTAAACTTAGTTTGATTTTAACAAAAATTGAATCCTTGGGGTTCTTTGATATGCTGAATTTAAAAATGTACTTAGATTTTTAATTATTGGCCTAGTTTTCAAGTTGGTCCAAATGGGGGTCTAAAATTAAACTTTGTTTGATTTCATCAAAAATTGAATAAATGGGTTCTTTGATATGCAAAATCTAACTGTGTATGTAGATTCTTAATTTTTGGTCCAGTTTTCAAATTGGTCTACATTAAGGTCCAAAGGGTCCAAAATTAAACTAAGTTTGATTTTAACAAAAATTAAATTCTTGGGCTTATTTGATATGCTTTATCTAAATATGTACTTTGATTTTTGATTATGGGCCCAGTTTTCAAGTTGGTCCAAATCAGGATTCCATATGAAATATTGTGCAATAGCAAGAAATTTTCAATTGCACAGTATTGCACAATAGCAAGAAATATCTAATTGCACAATATTGTGCAATAGCAATTAATTTTCAATTGGAGTTATCTTTCTTTGTATAGAATAGTAGTTGATAATATATGTTGGAAATTTGCCAGACATGACTATGATGTCATTTTCTATTTTTATTTGCCAATAACTTTATGTAAATGACTTCATTGGAAATTTGCCAATATAAAATGTTGCTGATGAAGCTTTTTTTCCTTATCTTATCTAAAATGTTTTTAGATAATGTATGTTGGACATTTGCCAGACATGACTATGATGTCATTTTCTATTTTTATTTGCCAATAACTTTATGTAAATAACTTCATTGGAAATTTGCCAATATAAAATGTTGCTGATGAAGTTTTTTTTATTGTTTTATACAATAAACAATGTATATTAACTTTTACTACCAACCAATCTTTACCATTCAGTGATAACAAGCACTTTATTTTACATTTTAATATTTTATGATGTATTTAAAAGAGTAGTTATTGTTGCAAACTCCATTAGAAATTTGAATTGATATCAGTTTTGGAAAAAGGGAAACGGGGATGTGAAAAAAAAAGGGGGGGGGGTTAAATTTTTCTCATTTCAGATTTCATAAATAAAAAGAAAATTTCTTCAAACATTTTTTTGAGAGGATTAATATTCAACAGCATAGTGAATTGCTCAAAGGCAAAAAAAAACTTTTAAGTTCATTAGACCACATTCGTTCTGTGTCAGAAACCTATGCTGTGTCATGATCAACTATTTAATTTTAGATTTAAAAAGTTTGAAGAAGAAATCTTTAATTGATTTGTAAAATCTTGACATTTGTTTTGTGTAAAAAAAAAACATGTAATGTCAAAAATTTGATCACAATCCAAATTCAGAGCTGTATCACGCTTGAATGTTTTGTCCATACTTGCCCCAACTGTTCAGGGTTCGACCTCTGCGGTCGTATAAAGCTGCGCCCTGCGGAGCACCTGGTTAGTTTCTGTTCTCTAACTTTAGTTTGCCTCAACCAAATGTTATGAACTTTATATACAAAACTTATTTCCACAAAACTCAGATCAAGTACACATTTGGGTAGTGTCAACTTGATCGTTCATCAGTTATGTCCCTTTATAACTTTATATGATATGCAAGCAGGGGCATCATCAGGACACATTCCCAATTTATTTGTAAATATTTCACTTATTATTTAAGATCAAGTGTCCTGTATGCAGAGAAGAACTAAGCTATGATGCAGAATTTTTACAAGATGATTTCAGTAAATTGAAAAAAGATGAGACTTTCTACCAACCATCGTGTGACATGAGGGTATGGCAGAAAAATATGGCGGAGCTGTACCTAAAACAGAAAGATAAAGGAGGAATAATTGATGTAGAGGCTGAGAAAAACAAGTATCTACTTACTGACTCGGATGTAAGTTTACAAAGACGAAAAAAAACATGATGGTTATGACTTGCTCTGATGTAAATTTTATAAAGCAACTTTAGACGAGAATATTGTCTTAAAGATTGAGGAGCTTATTTCAGTTTCAATATATTGATAAGGGGATGTGGTATGATTGCCGTTGAGACTGCTATCCACAAGTTAACTAAAAAACATAGACACAAGTAATAAAATGACATCAAAACCTGACTTGACAAGATGTTACCCAATTAAAATTAAAAAAAACCAAACTGTTTCATCAGTCCATTACTGTGCATTAAAATCAATCTAACTTTCTAGTAGACATTTCTAGCCAGTTAGGTAATACTTACTAACTTACTAGGAAAAATGGTATTTTGATTTATCTTTACATTAGGATTATGTAGTTAATTGAAAAGAATAGATATTGGGTATCCATTCATGACACATAATCAGTACATGCATAACAAAAAACACAAAAAGCAAAGGAACAGGTCTTTTATTGTTGTTCTTCATCTCAAAGTCATCGTCAGACATTCAGCTCAGAACAAACAATTTTTCACCTCATTGCAAGTTTGAGGAGACGCCTAGCACTATTTTGATTAGAATTATAATAAATCTGACAATCATGCCACAACTGTGAATTTAAGAACAAAAACAATGGTGTAATATCAATAAAATCTGGCAAAGAAATAAAACATGTGCTGTCATAATTTAGGCCAACAAATACAAACAAAACAAACATTCAGACTACTACAGGGTACATCAAAATGTATGTTAGATAACTTTGCTGGAAGTAACATATGTATGGGAAAATAATTCCTGTAGACTATGTAAGAAGTAACAGATTTGTAACTTATCTTTATTTTTTATTGTTTTTTCAGAATGAAATTCCTATAATTGTTTCAAAAGTAATAACCGATAATACTGAAAATGACCAAACAAAGCAACCAAATGTAGAAAAAGAGGATTTAAAAAAAAGAACTTCAGCCTCATCTAAATTTCACAAAACAGGTCGCGGGCAGGGAAAATATGACAGAGAGCCTCATTTTCGTGGTCGTAAATTTGATGATCGATATGATAGGAACCATTCTGCTTCTGATCGACCAAACCAAAGAAGAGGCTATGGTTATAGACCATCATCAGGTAGACAACAAGAATATTCAAAAAGGGATTATGATAGAAGACCAATATCTGGTAACAACTATAGGAGAGGGTTTGGTAGGGGAAGTAACCCTAAATCACCTAGAAATGATTCTTCGACTAAGGATTTTAAGGATAACAGAAGTGAAAAGCAGAATCATGGAGATAAAAGTGATGAAATAAATGGATCTGTGGAAGAGAAATTAACTAACAAAGATTCAGGATCACAAAGGATTGGGGTTAAAGTGAATGACATGCAGAAAATAGAAAATGGAGAAAGAAGTAAAAGTGAGTTAATAGCTGAGAAGAAAACTGGAAATGGAGAAATGAGTGACTCAACAAGTGATAAAGGTAGTGAGGTGATTAAAGTTGTAACAATGAATGAGTCAAATCGGGAGAAAATTACTTCTACTGATTTAAAAGTTTCTGAAAAGGACAAAGCACCTGCAAACAGTTCCAAACTTCCAGTATCAAAAACAGAAACTAAAGATTCATCACAGGTCACTCGTGATCAAATAAAGAATGATGGATATAGAGGTAGAGGTCAAAGGAAGCATGCTGGTGAGGTTAATAGAGGAGAAATGAAAAGTCAAGGTCGTTTCAGGGATGAACATCATCATGATAATTCAAGATGGAGAGATCAAGATCATTACTATGGTAACAGAAAATATTATGATGATTATCGTGATAATAGACACTATGATAGGCAAGGTCAAGATGAAAGGAGAGGGCAAGTACAGAACTATGATAGGAAAGCTCAAGGGTACTATGATGACAGAAAACGTCTTGAACCTAAACACAGGAGTGAAAATAACAGAAGACCATATGAGGGAAAAGAACCAGAAAAACTGTCTTCAAGTGATTCAAGGTCATCTGAATCTGCAAAGACTAAAGAACCAGATAAGTTGTTTTCAAGTGATTCAAAATCAACTGAATCTGCTAAAAAAGATATTTCAAATTTTGACAAAAGTGAAACTACTCATGAACAAGGTGCTAAGTCACATGCTTTAAGAAAAGAAGAAAAACAAAAGCATATACGAAAAGATGTACATAGGGATGAAATAACAGCAGTACCTCACAGAAGTTATAGAACCAGTATTAATCATTCAAAAATGAGTTCTGACAGACAAGAAAAACAAGGATGTGATAAACATGTAGACAAAATAACAGGGAGTTCAACTACCAAAACAGATACAAGAACTAGTAGGCCACCAGGATTTGAAGTTAAAGGCCCACCACCGGGGTTCTCTGAAAAGTCGGTAAAACCACCACCAGGGTTTTAGTATATAGCCTACCATTGTGTTTCCCTGCTTGGCTTTTTATTATGTAATCTGTCAAGTTTAAATTGTATTTGAACCAAGTATACTTTTATGAGAAAACCCTTAATTATTCTCACATAAATGGAAGAATATTGTTGTATAAAGCTACCCTATTGTCTTTCTGCAGTAATTGTTGAATGCTTAGAAAAAAAATCATATTTTTATCACATAATGAATTATTAAATGTTTAGCAGATCTGAAAGTTTTCAGAAAATTTTATGGAGAGTTGTAAGGCACACAAAATTGTCAATTTAGTCATAATTTATGGTTCAAATGTTCAGCCTATATGTAAATATATTTTGAATGGGTTGTGGATGTTAGAAAAATTCTTTCAAACACCTATGCAACTTTTTTTCTAGAATACATATTTAGCTTTATTTTAGCTTATATGATGTTACGGTTGTAATTACAAGAAAACTAGGCATTTTTATTTTGAAGAATCTTTACTGTGGAGTTCTGTTTATGCCAATGTGAATGATTGAATGCTTATTATGTGTCATTGACTACAAAACATAGTAATATAAAATATATATGTATAAACAATTCCTTTTGTAATAATTTTTGTGTATGTTCAAGACAATAGGAAAAATAGACAGTCATCAGTTGTGAGAAATAATATTTTAAAAGTGACAGCTTTTTATGCCCCACCTACGATAGTAGAGGGACATTATGTTTTCTGGTCTGTGCCTCCGTTCGTCCGTCCGTCCGGTTAAAGTTTTTGGTCGAGGTAGTTTTTGATGAAGCTGAAGTCCAATCAACTTGAAACTTAATACACATGTTCCCCATGATATGATCTTTCTAATTTTAATGCCAAATTATAGTTTGACCCCAATTTCATGGTCCACTGAACATAGAAAATGATAGTGCAAAGTTCAGGTTAAAGTTTTTGGTCAAGGTAGTTTTTGATGAAGTTAAAGTTACATCAACTTGAAACTTAGTACACATGTTCCCTATGATATGATCTTTCTAATTTTAATTCCAAATTAAAGTTTTGACCCCAATTTCACGGTCCACTGAACATAGAAAATGATAGTGGGAGTGGGGCATCCGTGTACTATGGACACATTCTTGTTTTAGGACTAGTTTATGCATTGTAGTTTAGTTTGGGTTAAGGTGGTACATAATAGTACAGGGAGATAACTCTGTAAACGGCTATATATATTCAATGAAATTTGGTCGATAGTGTGTGTGGTTCAAGTTTTTTGAAATTTTTATATTTTCTTCAAAGGACAAAGCAAATATATAGCATGGAATGTTACAATGATATGAAACAGGAACACATCAATAATTATATAATTGACATAAAAGAAAACAGAAGAAGACATAAATTGGTTTATATTTACTGTTTAAATACTATGCTATTTTTCATAAACTTGCACAAAGGACTGTCAATTAATATTTATAGAATATACAAAGATATATATCAGGGTAAATCACCCACTATTTCCAGTATTCATTGTAAAATTATTATAATCACAGCGACAGACATATTATAGTATGTGTATTTTATATGTATTTTAAACTTTGATTTTTACTAACGACTCAGATTTTTAGGGAATTTATATTGTGAACTGTAGCATGATGCATATATGTTCATTAATTCAACAATTCCTGAAACTATAGAATTAAAAACTATTGCAATTAGTGTACTGGTAGTTCCACAAATTATAAATTGAGTAACCTGTAACATGGGACAACTGAAAATATTTATTTCACACTTTATAATTGTCATTTAAAAAATAAAAAATATTTATGATGTGCAAAACATGTTTTTCATCTATCTGTATTCACCTCTGTAACAGGCTTATTTGTTTAGCAGTGTTTATTGTGTACAAATCAGAACAATAACATATTAAAGCAGTGCATGTACAAATGTACTTTAAAACCAAAACGCTGAGACAGATTTTTAACATGCCAGTTCACAAGGTATCAGGTCACAGGAACCCAGGCATAAGTCTGACTATGTCACCAAAAATGTCAAATGCTTAGCAGAGAACCAACAAAAATAAATATTAAAGTCTTTGGTTTGGCAATCTATTAAAACCCCATGACCTGCCTTTCTAGAGGCTCACATATTACCACAAGACCACCAAGGACAATAAGATGGGATGATTAAGGTGGTACCCAACACTTTCACTAAAATTAATTTGGCTCGTTTAATTTTCATAAAATTTTAACAAAGTATTTACTTTGACCCTTTAACAAAAATATAAAAATTTTGAAAATTTTGAACCAACCGTTTTGTCAGAAAAATTACACTGGTTATATAGCAGTTTGACAAACACCAATTTTGATCATTGAGAAGCTTAATATTCTCTTAACAACGCAACGTAATTAAAACGTTTGGCTGATTTTACAGAGTTATCTCCCTGTAGTGTTAGGTACCACCTTAAACACTTTTTAAATTACCTTTCAAAGAAATGTTTAGTTACTTTTATGATTAGAATTCTATGCATACAATAATATCAAAAATTAACCTATCATTACATGAACTAATATATTTTGGTATACCTCATGTATCTGGTACATTCAGTGGTATACCTCATGTATCTGGTACATTCAGTGGTATACCTCATGTATCTGGTACATTCAGTGGTATACCTCATGTATCTGGTACATTCAGTGGTATACCTCATGTATCTGGTACATTCAGTGGTATACCTCATGTATCTGGTACATTCAGTGGTATACCTCATGTATCTGGTACATTCAGTCAATTTTTATGCCCCATCTAGGATAGTGTGGATTCATTATTATTTGTTTGATACCAATTTTCGTGGGTTTCATGGGAACAGGTGAACCACAAATTCATATTTTCAATTGGCTTTATATACAGAAATTGGCAAATCCCCGAAATCAAATATCCACAAATATGCAAGTTTTCGACAATCTATGAAAATAAATGAATCCACAGAAAAAGAGCGGCATTTTGTTTTCTGATCTGTGTGTCCGTTCGTTCTTCCGTCCTTTCGTCAGCTTAAAGTTTTTGGATCTAGGTAGTTTTTGATGAAGTTGAGGTCCAATCAACTTGAAACTTAGTACACATGTTCCCTATGATATGATCTTTCTAATTTTAATGCTAAATTAGAGTTTTAACCCCAATTGTTAGTTCCACTGAACATATAAAATGTTAGTGCGAGTGGGGCATCCATGTACAATTGACACATTCTTGTTTTATTTATTTAAATATTAAAGTGTCACATCTTCAGAATTTATGCCAAGTAAGCAATAGAGGTTTTTCAAATTTGGAAATCAAGACAATTAAATTTTCTAGATATAAGAATATGTAGTATGAGTCTGGCATGGGGTAATCGTAATCAACTGTAATCGATTACATTTTGCAGTGTAATCATATGTAATCAGTAATCATGCCATTTCTGATTACAAGTAATCGTAATGTAATCGATTACATGGCAAAAAACAGTTGTAATCATGATTACTTTTAGATTACTTTAAGATTACATTCATAAGATTACTTGATGATTACAAATATTGTATAAATATGAAAATAGTTTTTTGATAGACAAGATGAAAATAAGAAAATGTAAAGCTTGAATGAAAAATCATGAAACTAGTAATCACAATGATGGGACCTTGTTTAATGTGATCATCTATATAATAAATTTGTATAACCAAGTGTTTTATTTTGTTTTGACAGATTAGAAAAAGAAATCTACTGTCCAATATTTCTTTGTGAAATTGAGCTCTTATGAAACAAGAATATGCTTTGAAAGCATTTGTTTTTCTTGATTGAAAACTTCTGATATTAACTCCAATTTCATATTAGTTTACCCAATATTTTTACATAAATACATTGAAATTCAAATGCAGAAAACATTTAGTTCCTATTTGACTTTGATTTTCGGCATAAATATATAAGCCCACTTAATTCAAAATGGAAGTTAAAACCAGGTTTCATTTATTGACAAAATTGAATGAATTTTATTTTCCATAAATTCGTGTATAAATATGTGCTTTTTTTATTTTAATTCTTTATTAACTTTATTAGCCTTAAGGCTCACCAGTATAAACAAGTACATTTTGTACATGTACAGTGTATACATATGGCATAAATATTGCAAATAATATGCTTAGTAAACAATAGGTGACGTCAGAAGTTTCATCAATACAATAAACTGTTGCTTAATATAAAGAGAAATGTATAATCTTTCCTAAGTTACAAAACTGTTTTGTGTTTTCACCTGACAATAATTCTATTAGTTACAATTAGATCAAGTATTAAAAATTTTCAAACAAATAATGACAATCAACCACTTTTAACTTTATTTATATCGTTATTAAGACAATAAACAGACAATAAACCTATACTTACTTAATTTTCCCTTATTTTCAGTTTTTTTCTTAATTAGGCAGTTGGTTACAATTTGTAGTTAAAAATAAAGTTACATCTTTTACATAGAGAAAGGACACTTGTCTATAGCTATTTTATCAAATTACACATGTTACACTGTAACTGTAACTGTCTTGTCTATAATTTTTTTTAAAAGATGAATAAATTAAGGCTTTTAAAAAAAATCACCTAAATAAGTGGATAAAAAGTTATTAAAAAACTTTGATATTATAGCAATATACAATGTAATCATAAGTAATCTAAAGTAATCATGATTACAATAAAGAAAAGTAATCTAATGTAATCGATTACATATGAAATAGGGTGTAATTGTAATGTAATCGATTACATTTTATTAGCAAAGTAATTGTAATTTAATCGATTACATTTTAAAGTAATCGACCCCATCCCTGGTATGAGTGCAAATGAAGCAACTCTCCATCCAAGTCACAATTTATAAAAGTAAACCATTCCAGGTCAAAGTATGGTCTTCAACACGGAGGCTTGGCTCACACTGAACAGAAAGCTATAAAGGGCCCCAAAAATGGCTAGTGTAAAACCATTCAAACGGGAAAACCAACAGTCTATTCTATGAAATAACAGAAACGACAAACACCTATGAACCACATGAACAAACGAAAATTACTGAACATCAGATTCCTGACTTAATTTTCTTTTTGACAGGATTAATTGTTTAGCAATTGTTTTTTTCAACACAATCAAAGTTGACTGAAGATTTCTGTTACAAATATAGATATCCCTTTGTCTCTCATTTGATGTCACAGAGGTGAGATATTGTAATGTTTAGGTAGACAGAGGTGAGATATTGTAATGTTTAGGAAGACAGAGGTGAGATATTGTAATGTTTAGGGAGACAGAGGTGAGATATTGTAATGTTTAGGTAGACAGAGGTGAGATATTGTAATGTTTAGGAAGACAGAGGTGAGATATTGTAATGTTTAGGAAGACAGAGGTGAGATATTGTAATGTTTAGGTAGACAGAGGTGAGATATTGTAATGTTTAGGTAGACAGAGGTGACAGAGGTGAGATATTGTAATGTTTAGGAAGACAGAGGTGAGATATTGTAATGTTTAGGTAGACAGAGGTGAGATATTGTAATGTTTAGGAAGACAGAGGTGAGATATTGTAATGTTTAGGAAGACAGAGGTGAGATATTGTAATGTTTAGGAAGACAGAGGTGAGATATTGTAATGTTTAGGAAGACAGAGGTGAGATATTGTAATGTTTAGGAAGACAGAGGTGAGATATTGTAATGTTTAGGTAGACAGAGGTGAGATATTGTAATGTTTAGGAAGACAGAGGTGAGATATTGTAATGTTTAGGAAGACAGAGGTGAGATATTGTAATGTTTAGGAAGACAGAGGTGAGATATTGTAATGTTTAGGAAGACAGAGGTGAGATATTGTAATGTTTAGGACGAGTTAAACAGAGTAAAACAGGTTCAGAAAAGATATTACAACTAGTATTACTAACCATTCAGATTTTTAAGGGCATTATTTTATCTTTTAATATTATTTATGAATGGACAAAGGGAGACTACCAAGTTTCTCAAACTTGTATAAAAATATTTCATAATTTATTAGTGGATTTGTTTATTTTTTTAAATCATTGGTACCAAATTGCAGGGAAAGAGGTGAAGTTCTATTTCTAGGATATTTGATTTTACTAGCCTATAAAAAATGAAACGTGTTCTTCTTACTCACAAAATCCATAAAAATTGTTAAACATTGTACCATAAATTATAATGAATCCACAGCTATACATCTGTATAAATTCTTGACTTTATTTATTGACTCGTTAGTTATCCCTTATCTAGGTTAATTTAAGGACAGTTATAATTGTTATGATTTTAAATTGTTTGAATAAAATATAAGTTAAATATGGACAAAAGTGTTTTGTTTTATGTCATTGCCAAAGTGTATGTTAAGGACATGTAAAGCTCTTCAGGCTTTCAGGAAACTGTATTTCTTGACTGATTGATACAGTTCATTGATCAAGTGTTGTTATGACATTGACAACATTTAGATTTGTCTCCCCAGTCAGTTAAAATTACAGATTTGTTTTATCACTAAAAGTCCCATAGTGCCATTTGAAAATGTTTGGATACTTTAGGGTGATTACCACCATAGCCTATTATCAATATAAAAAAAAGCCCTAGAAGTCAATTTGATATACAGTTCAAATTAGAATTACTTAAAAGGCAAGTTGCTTTCAACAATAATGAGATAATGATGACTTTCACTGTCACCAAAAGAATAAAAAATCAAACAAAATCAAACAAAAGTTTAATTGTATCTTTTTTCCAAAACTTTTTGGCTGCTTTTACCATATAGTTTTATAATTTTATAATATCCTGTGTTTCATGCCTGTTAACCTTCTGTTGACATAATTCCATCCAACATGTCCTTTTTGCAGTTATTGGTCAATGAGATCATCACATATTATTACATCACCTTGCCCACAGGTCTCTGTGAACTATTGCCATCACTTGGCATCTATCACTGTAAACTTCAAAGAAACCTCTGAAACTACAGCACCAACTTTTCCTTAGGGAATGTAGTGTAAATTATATCCAGGAATTTGATCCATCAACAAAAAAGGCTGCTGTCACTAGATAAAGAACGGGATAAAGCAGCTATATTTTGATTATCATATATCCCCCTCTTTTGTGGAAAAAAAAATTGGTTGATTATATAGGGAATCACTGAAGCATGTCTGAAGTGAGCACCCTCCCCCTTTTTAGGTCAGTTAGCAGGGCCCCTCTTACAAAAAGTTCTGAATCCCCCACTGCTTATATCTCAAATTGTTAAGCAAGGGAAAACTGGCTGTGGGTAAAAATTGGCAGCAGGTCAAATCCTATCTGATAAGATCAAGGATTTACTACAATGAACTTTGAAAATGAGGCCAATGTCAGATGATACCTGCCAGACAGACATGTACAATCAATCCTAACACCAAATGTGTTGACTTATTACTTATAGTTTCTGAAAAACAGGAAAAGTTAATATTTATTGTTAAACTATGAAAATGAGGCCAAGGTCAGTTAATTTATACTTGCCAGACATGTACACCTCATAACAAATTTGTTGACTTTTTGCTTATAGTTTCTGAAATTCAGGAACACTGAATATTTACTTTTGAACCATGCAAATGAGGTCAAGGTCATATGATACCTGTCTGTCAGACATGAATAACTTCAAATCATTCTGTTCATTTCATTTTAATAGTATCTGCAGGCAAAATACAAGAACTTCACACTTTTGACAAATGATCCTCCTTATAGGAGTAATTGTCCTTGTAATACAATACTTTTTTGTGTTTTCGATGGAATTATAATAGATTGAAAACTGTGAATAGTTAAATATGTTCAACATAATACTACCTAAAAATATGGCCGAAATGTGTGTGTTAACGAACTCATTAGTTTATTGCTCCTAAATGACATTTTTTTCGCTTTCGAAATACTATCTATAGAATGATGGAGAGAAAATCGCAATGGCAGAAATAATGATCAGCAAAATGTGATCGTTAAATAGACAAACGACAGAAATGGTCAATCAACTTCCACAAGGATTTGTATTGTTTGTTGGTCTGATGACATTGTCCTTGATTGACTGGGAAATGGCTCTTATGTCGTTTTTTTAAAGTAGTTATTGCGTATCTGATAAATTAAATCTTAGTGCTCTCAGTCAATTAGAAGAAACAAAATCGTTAAGTAGTTACTGTAGACGAACACAGTTATTTTCAAATGATTCATATCAAATTGGATGATATTACAAAGTGGTAAGTTAAGAACAAAGTTTTTAAAGTAATATTTATTAATTGGTTGCATATAATGCATCTTCCTTAGTGCACTGTCAAGATAGTAAAAATCTTCCTGAAATTTTACTATCTAAGTTTAAATTTAATATGAAAATATGAAGATGTGATATGATCGGCAATGAGACATCTGTCCACCAGAGATATACAAAAGCAGATGTAAGCAACTATGACTATAGGCTTTCGAAAAAGTATTGGGTTGTCGCCCTTCTATATAGATGAATTTGATGGTGTGAGAAATGCTGTTACAGCACTATTATCAAGTACTATAGTATTCCATTTCCTGTACAAGTATTTCCGACACAAGACTTTCTTTTATAATGACACATACTTTCTAAATAATTATGGATGAAAAAGCAGACAGTTTTATCTCCCCCTTACAACATGTACAAATAGTGTAAAAATAAAATGTCAAGTGAGTCCTTTAATTTCAATTACTTTGTACTAATCATGACCTGAACTAAAGCGTCGTGACGGTCGAATAAAAGTAGACCGTCTTATATTAAAAATGTTTCACTTATCTGAAATTTCCTTATTATTAATACATATAAAAACACATTTTCAGAAAATATTGTCAAAATATAATTTGAGGTATTATTTGGATGTTACCAACGTTTCATCGTATTCAATTAAATTCTTATAGATATCCTGTTAAGATTCTTCCGTCTCTTAAAAAAATACTGTGCGTTGGTATTACCGTTGATGAAAAAATATCTCTATTGGTTTAAATAGCTCAGCATTATTACTTAGACTGTCTTCCTCTTTCATATCAGAGTGTCTAAATATAAGAAATAGTGAACTTATATGATACGTCAATATGTAACTTTTCATTATAGCATGATATGTTTTCATGGAACCTTTCATTCTACCATGTCAATTATTATAGTTATATGTAATGCCATGAGCCTTAACCATTTATTGTTTAATGAGTTTGTGCCAATAAAGATATTTGTATTAGTATTTGTATTTGTATTTGTATGCATGTATTATAGTAAATATATAACGGCTTTGATATACTTTTCAGGTTAGAGGGGTTCTCATGCCCCTCTATGGTTAGCAAATTGTGTTTTATTATATTTTTCTGATGGTTGACTGCCGACTCCCTTCTTTTTCAGGCCCTTTTTGATAGCGCGGATCCATAATTGAGTTTCTTCCCTGTAAATTCATAACCAGTTTACATACGACTATGGCTGTCAGATTAAGTAATTACAGTCGTCGAATATCGTCCTTACTCGACATTCAATCGTCTAGAAATGCAGTTTATCAAGTAACAACGAAGTTGATCCATCCTTGAAGGATATTTTTCTAATCAAACGCAATGGAACGAAAAACACCGACATGAACACTATTCTATACAGTTATTATAAATTCAGGGAATTCTTTAAAATACATGTGCTCTTGACGATTTGAAATAGAAATTTTAGTGACCTAATATTGTTTCTTTATTATGCCTGTTCTTTACGAAAGAACATGGCAAATTGAACGTGTCATTGAACAGTTTAATATCTAAGCCAACTGTTTGATCCAATAATTATTTCCGTTTCAGGTCTCTGTGGTAGCTGACCTTAACAAAAGATGCTACGCTGTGTTGCTATCTCTCTTACATATACCTGATGCTGGTGTTGTATAATAGTAAAGTATACTTAATGAATTTATTTACACAGTAAATTTATGAGGATCACACTTTTAGTATCACACATAAGCAAGGAGGACACATATACATATCGGTTAATGTTAACAGACCTAAAAAAAAAAAAAAAAAAGAGAAAAAGAACAAGTGGATGTGCTTTTTGTATTTTACTCAGTATCATCATGGGAGTCATTAGAAATATAACTTTAATCACTTAAATTTCGCTGTGTTAAACAGTCAGCATGTCGCCTCATTTTTAATAATTGTGTAAGAACAAAGAGAAGTCAAAGATATTTTGTCAAATGAAAATCTTAATCAGATGAAGAAGTTAAGTAACCTAACCGAATGAAGAAAGGTCAACATACATCCTATGAGTTCAATTGTTTTCCTGTCTGAATCTGAGAACAATTAAAGTGCAATTCTAAACTTTGAATGTGTTTTCAATTAGTTATTATAGCTATCACTCAATGCCATCTTCATTGACATCCTACATATTTGCACTAAATTCTGTCTTACAATATTGTGATAAATTCCTGGGAGATTGACTGCACCAAAGTTATTGCACCAGATGTACATTAAAAAAAATAAAAAAATTCTGTGATGATCATGACCAAGCTATTTAAGAAATCCGGTACCTGAATATGCTAGTGATAATGAAACAAATGACCACAACATAGAAAAACAAAGGCTAAGCAACACGAACCCAACCAAAAACTGTCGGGGGGGGGGGGGGGGGGGGGGGGTCTACCGTGTTCCGGAAGGGTGAGCAGATCCTGATCCTCATGTAGCACCCTTACAACTTATATGATACTTCGGGTTTGCTAGTATATTATTCATTTCTAAATATACGTGTTTTGTGTACTATGGTTTGTTGGTCCTTTCCTTTTGCAGCCATGGCGTTACCAGTTTATTTTTGATTTATGAGTTTGAATGTCTCTCTCGTATCTTTCGCCCCTCTTTTGTAGTTTTGCCAATGAGTTCCAAGGATGTTTTTGTGGTTAATTTTTCACCAAAAGAGGACTAGGGTTTACAAACTATACGTATCGCCCGGCATTGAAGCCAATGCGGAGTTATAGATGTCCTTCTTTTAGATATATCAATAATATATGCAGTTTTTAAGTAATAAAAATAAAAGTGTTATAACCAATCCTATCAGTGTCATTAGCCAATGTTGAGATGGTGATAGCTAGTAAGTACAAAGAAATGGCTTTCACAAACTTTACATCTCATATCAATTTTTTTCTTTTAAAAAATTCTTAGATATGTTGTTTTTTTTCAATCATTATAAACAAAAATGTTGAAATAATATGTTAAGTTAATTTTTTTCAGATTGGTCACTTAATCTTCTTCTGTAAAAGTATAAAGTTTAATTTTGAAAGTATATTATTCATTGTATAACAATAAAACTGAGAGTACTATAACATGTGTTATAGCAGTCTCAGAATAAAAGCACAAAAATGTTTTTTTTTAAATGATGAAAAATGGGAAAATATCAAAAACGGGTACTTTCAAATGGTCGAAGAAAAGATAAAAAGGTGCACAACCATATGATTTTTTCTTTATCTATTTCTTTCTTACAGTCATATAAATCCTGAAATCAGGTTAAGAAAAAAACTTCAATTCTAGAAAATTTTTTTACTCCTCAGAGGTGTACATAATTAATCACCCCTGCTACAAAACTCAGAGGGCCGAAGGCGAAGAAGTAAAATGATGCAAAGGTGCGAAATACTTAAAGATATTACTTAGTAATATTTATTGATAATGTTTTGTTAAATGATGGGTAAATTCATCAAAGTTAAAAATATTTACCATCAAATTATAAAATAAGTTGGAATAGAAATAAACTCAAATAAAACGAATTTAAGAACCTTTAATTTGTTTATATATATACTAGTCAACCAAAGAAACACAACTTTTTTCAAATTTCAAGGTGAATTTTTCCGTTTATATGACCAATATTGAAGTAGTAATACTTAATGACTATGGAAATATAAATCCGTTTAAAAAAGAGAAGATCTTTTGCTTTCATGACGTCATTTGGCGAAATTTAATTTTTTTGACAAAATTTACATAAAACGACAATTTTAAACACAGAAGTTCCAACTAATGATACCAACCTCTCATTGAAAGGTAAGACGATGTTTGCGATCAATTTTTTTCAAAAAAATTGTACAGTTTCTTTGTTTATTTGTAAAGCAAAGTTTGGCCCCACAAGAAATCGTTAAAATGTATACATTGCCCATTGATTTACTATAGACAGTAAGTGTGAAGTGAAATTAAAAAAAAACAAAAAAAAAACCCGGTCAAATTCTTAATACTATAATCGAAAGATTCCAAATGTACAGTGTGTTGTTTCTTAGCTTAAGCATTGATTTGAGACGAAAACATTTTTTTTTCTTTTTTTGCATTTGTTGAAACCCTTTTTTACCAAAAATTGTAAAATACATTGTTTCAACCCATTAGTTACAATATGAACATGAGCACATTGGATATTTTTAAACGAATTTTAAAATTCATTTAGTACTTTGAAAATTGTGTGTCGATTTTTTATCCAACTTTCCGCAAAAATAATTTGCACCCTAAGATCGTTTACATGGAATTTTGTTACTTTCCGACAGGTTTTGATTTTCATTGTCATATGTGCATACATTGCAAATGAAAGCTTTTTAAAATAGTGTATCTCCAGTGGCGGACCCAGAACTTCTTGTAAAGGGGGGGGGGGCGCTGACTGACATAAAGGGGGGGGGGGCCGCGCCAGTCACGCTTCAGTGATTCCCTATATAAGCAAACAAATTTTTCCCACGAAAGGGGGGGGGGGCCCGGCCCCCCCCCCCTGGATCCGCCTATGAATTCTCATTTTGTTTTATAACTAATACTTTTTGATAATTTTTATTCCAAAGTCGTGTATCGTTTCTTTTGTTGACTAGTATAGAATAATTTCCTAAAAATATAAATGTAATTGCTTATCTTTCTGAAACATGTTTAATGTTGTCTAAAAAATGCACCGCCAGCAAATTGATAATTGTGCTAACTTGGGAGGCAAAAGATAATTATAAATAAATTTTAAACGAATGGATTTGAACAGTGAAGATTACATATAATTCTTCCCTTATCCGTTATATTTTATTTCTTCATTAAACATAGATCAAAGAAAGCTATGCACTGAGTTATACATGTGTAAAATTAAATCCACTGCGCAGTTCTGCTATATAAAGAAGTACAAAATTTGGTTAGTTCATCAGACTGTGAACGATGTTAAGAATATATTTAGCAGACTGGATTGTCCTTTCTCCAAGGGCAATCAGTAGGCTGGCACTTATCAGTAAACATATAAATTAGTAAGAGAGAAATATTAGAAAGGGAATTGTAGCAAGTCTAGGCAAAACTATAAGAACCCTAGAAATCCCGTCACAAGGTAAAACCATGAGAACCGTAGAAGTCTAGTTCCAAGGCAAACGTGTAAGGACCCTAGAAATCCTGTCACAAGGAAAAACCATGAGAACCGTAGAAGTGTGGTTCCATGGCAAAAGTGTAAGGACCCTAGAAATCCTGTCACAAGGCAAAACCATGAGAACCGTAAAAGTCTAGTTGCAAGGCAAAACTATAAATAAGGACCCTAAAAATCCTGTTACAAGGAAAAACTCTGAGAACCGTAAAAGTCTAGGTGCAAGGCAAAACTATAAGAACCCTAGAAATCACGTCACAAGGCAAAACCCTGAGAACTGTAGAAGTTTAGGCGCAAGGCAAAACTCTAAGGACCCTAGAAATCATGTTAAAAGGTAAAACTCTGAGAACCGTAGAAGTCTAGGTGCAAGGCAAAACTATAAGGACACTAGAAATCCTGTCACAAGGCAAAACCCTGAGAACCGTAGAAGTCTAGGTGCAAGGCAAAACTATAAGGACTCTAAAAATTCTACCACAAGGCAAAACCCTGAGAACCGTAGAAGTCTAGGTGCAAGGCAAAACTCTAAGGACCCTACAAATCCAGTTAAAAGGTAAAACCCTGAGAACCGTAGAAGTCTAGGTGCAAGGCAAAACTATAAATAAGGACCCTAGAAATCCTGTCACAAGGCAAAACCTTGAGAACCGTAGAAGTCTAGGTGAAGGCAAAACTATATGGACCCTAGAAATCCTGCCACAAGGCAAAACCCTGAGAACCGTAGAAGTCTAGGTGAAAGGCAAAACTACAAGGACCCTAAAAATTCTACCACAAGGCAAAACCCTGAGAACCGTAGAAGTATAGGTGCAAGGCAAAACTCTAAGGACCCTACAAATCCTGTTAAAAGGTAAAACCCTTAGAACCGTAGAAGTCTAGGTACAAGGCAAAACTCTAAGGACCCTACAAATCCTGTTAAAAGTTAAAACCCTGAGAACCGTAGAAGTCTAGTTGCAAGGCAAAACTATAAATAAGGACCCTAGAAATCCTGTCACAAGGCAAAACCTTGAGAACCGTAGAACTCTATGTGCAAGGCAAAACTATAAGGATCCTAGAAATCTTGTTTCAAGGAAAACTCCTGAGAACCGTAGAAGTCTAGTTGCAAGACAAACCTCTACGGACCCTAGTAATCCTGTTACAAAACAACACTCCTTACGATTGCAGTAGTCCCGTTGCAAGTCAAAAATCCTGTTGCAAGGTAACATTCTGACGACCGTAGAAGTCATGTTGCAATGCAAAACTCTAAAAACCTTAGATATCCTGTTGCAAGGCAAAACTCTGAGGTCGAAGAAGTCATGTTGTTAGGCACCAATCCAAGGACCGCAAAATTCCTGTTGCAAGGTTACACTATGATGATCGTAGAAGTCCTGTTGCAAGGCAAAATACCGAGGACCGTAAAGAAGTCCTAGTGCAAGGCGAAAATCTGAGGACCGCATAAGTCATGTTGCTAGGCAAAACTCTGAGCACCGTTTAGAAGTCCCGTTGCTAGGCAAAACTCCGAGGACCTTATAGAAGTCCCGTTGCAAGGTAAAACTCTGAGGAACTGTAGAAGTCCTTGAGGCAAAACTCTGAGCACCGTTTAGAAGTCCCGTTGCTAGGCAAAACTCCGAGGACCTTATAGAAGTCCCGTTGCAAGGTAAAACTCTGAGGAACTGTAGAAGTCCTTGAAAAAGGCAAACATTTGAGGACAGTATAAGTCCTGTTGCAAGGCAAAACTCTGAGGAACTTGTAGAAGTGCTGGTGCAGGGCAAAAACCAGAGGACAGTATTATAGAAGTCCCGTTGCAAGACAAGACTCTGAGAAATTGTAGAAGTCCTAGTGCAAGGCAAAAATCTGAGAACAAATAAGTCATGTTGCAAAAAAACTCTCAGTAACGTATAGAAGTCCCGTTGCAAGGCAAAATATCTGCTCGTTTTAAAGCGTACCATTATTTGCTACATGACGTCAAGCAACCAATCAATTAATCCAGATTTTTAGGATCTACTGCTTCTACAAATTTTATTTTGAAGTAAAATCGCTTATTGAAGCACTAGTTCTTTTAGATCAAACGCGGAATTTATTTCCTATAACTGTCCAAATCCATGGAATATTTTTGTCGACCCTTTTTTGTCCCAGGTTAGGTGAGGGTTGAGCGCTAACAAACATGTTTAACCTGCCATATTCTTTAAATGCCTACCCCAAGTCAGGAGCCTACAGTTCAGTGGTTGTCGTTGGTTCATGTCTGTCATACTTGTTTTTCGTAAATTGTTTTGTTATAAATTAGGCCGTTAGTTGTCTCAATTGAACATTTGATACTTTTCATGTCGGGGCCTTTCATAGCCGACTATAGGATGTGGGGTTTTCTCTTTGTTGAATGCCGCGCGGTTGCCTATATAAAATTGCTAAGATTTAACAATAATTATTCAGATAAATCATCACATAACGGTTTAATACAATTGAAATAAACCTTTAGGTTTCAAAAGCAGGAAATTTGTTTTTTTACAAATCTGTCTCAAATTATACAAAGGATACACTTGTTTAACCGTACATACTGGCATACCCTGTAATAAATGTGACTGAAAAAGGTGAAAAATACAACAGAGGAAAAAAAATTAAACACAATTTTTAAAAATATCATTAACTTATTAAAATTTGAGAACGCAAAGTCGAATTATTTTTTCTTTCCGATTTCGTGTTTTCGACTTCGCGTTTTCGACTTTGCGATTTCGACCTATAGAATATGAAGAGCCAAAACGCCAAAACGTGAAATGGCCTTCACCGGTCACCATATATAACTAGCAGTTTCTGACAATGAAATCTCCGTCTCAGTTAAACCGATTGAAAGATTATTGTCTTCGTTATATGAATATCACCAAGTTTTGTTTTAGTAATCAAGCTATCATAAATTATCATTCGAAAAGAACATAATCTGAATCATACCAACAACTCGTTTTCGAATAAATGTCTTTATTTCCGATTCAAAATTAGCTTTTGAGGTAAATGTACTTTGTCACGAGAGAATATTACCATAAAAGATGCACGAATGGATCACAATCCTAGAATCATATCAGCTAGTAAGTATTCTTTAAACTGGAAAATACACTCACTCCATACTTACTGTATGAAATGGATAAAACGGGAAAAAGCTGACAAAAAATCTTTGGACTCTTTTTTTAATTCAGTAATGAAGATAGTTGATATACGTATTCAACATTTTAAAGAACATTTTACTATAAACCCTTACAACAATAAACCTATTTCTCGTATCAAACATAAACTAAAAGAACTAGGCAAGGAATTTGTTTTTGTCCCGGCAGATAAAGCTGCTAATAATATTATTATTGTTTGACGTAAATTTTACATTGAGGTTCTGAAAAAGGAAATCACCAATTCACCAACATTCCAACTGACTCCATTTTCATAAAACGAAATCTGTAACAAACATAAACTTTTAGGCACCGCTTTACAAGCAGAGCCAAATACAATGAAAGTCCCAACTATGTATTGGCTTCCGAAGCTACACAAAACCCCTTACAAATATAGATTTATTTCGTCTTCAAGCCATTGTTCAACTACTAAATTGTCTATTCTTCTTACCAGCACACTTGGTACAATTAAAAACCTGATAATAAATTGTTCAAATAAGGCCTTCGAAAATAGTGGAATAAATTACTTTTGGAGTGTCAAGAACTCGTTGGAAGTACTTGATAAATTGCATGCTTATATTGGTGATTTTGAATCTGTTCAAAGTTTTGATTTTTCTACCCTGTATACCACATTGCCTCACATTCTCATTAAGAAAAAATTCACACACCTAATTAAATGGGCATTCAAAAAATCAGAATGTGAATATATATGTTCAAACTCTTTTAGGTCATTTTTTAGTAGCAATAAACAAAAAAACTATGTTAATTGGACATGCTTTGATACTATATATGCCCTTGAATTTTTACTAGATAACATTTTTGTTCGCTTTGGGGATTCCGTATATCGTCAGATTATCGGAATTCCAATGGGGACTAACTGTGCACCACTTATTGCGGACCTGTTTTTGTATTGTTATGAGTTACAATTTATGACAAAAATAAGCAAAGACCCATCGAAACAACATCTGATAAACAAATTTAATAATACTTTTAGATATTTGGATGATATTTTGGCTCTCAATAATGACGACTTCAGTATGTATATTAATGAAATTTATCCTGTTGAACTTACTTTAAATAAAGCTAATACTAACAATGACCACTGCCCTTTTCTCGATCTTGATATCTATATCACTAATGGAAAGCTGAATACTAAAATTTATGATAAAAGGGATGATTTTTCATTTCCTATCGTTAATTATCCGTTTTTAGATGGTGACGTTCCCTTGTCACCATCTTACGGTGTTTATATATCTCAACTTGTACGATTCGCTCGTGTATGTAACAATGTTTTAGATTTTAACGAGAGAAATTTATGTATTACTGAAAAAAATATTACACCAGGGTTTTCGATATCACAAACTAGTCAAAACATTTACTAAATTTTATCATCGGTATAAAGACATTATTCGTAAATATAGCTCAACATGCAGACTTCAATACGTTCAGGTATTTCACATCCAATTTTTTATGGTAATATTCTTTATAAAGCACAAAGGTGTCAGTATTCACCTCAGAAACTTACAAAACCTTTGAATAGACTTATTAAGAAGGGATATAATTACGATACTGTTGTCAAGTCATTAAAGATTGCATATTTTGGCGTTAATATTGAGTCATTGATAAGGTCTTTGCATCGGAACTAAACACATTTATTCTAAAAACAGTTGTTGGCATGACACGGGTTATGTTCTTCTCATATATGTTATGATGGTATGATACTAAACCCCTAACGGGAAGGATTGTGCCTGATGTTCATATGATGAAATCATAATCTTTCAGTCAGTTTAGTTGAAGTCTGGAGCTGGCATGTCAGTTTACTGCTAGTAGTCTGTTGTTATTTATGTATTATTGTCATTTTGTTTATTTTCTTTGGTTACATCTTCTGACATCAGACTCGGATTTCTCTTGAACTGAATTTTAATGTGCGTATTGTTATGCGTTTACTTTACTACATTGGTTAGAGGTATAGGGGGAGGGTTGAGATCTCACAAACATGTTTAACCCCGCCGCATTTTTGCGCCTGTCCCAAGTCAGGAGCCTCTGGCCTTTGTTAGTCTTGTATTATTTTAATTTTAGTTTCTTGTGTACAATTTGGAAATTAGTATGGCGTTCATTATCACTGGACTAGTATATATTTGTTTAGGGGCCAGCTGAAGGACGCCTCCGGGTGCGGGAATTTCTCGCTACATTGAAGACCTGTTGGTGTCCCTCTGCTGTTGTTTTTTATTTGGGCGGGTTGTTGTCTCTTTGACACATTCCCCATTTCCATTCTCAATTTTAACGTTACGCACAGTGTTCGGTTTAGTAATGGTAACGTTAGTCGACGTAATGTTCATTTATTTCAACCGACTTTTGTATAAAACGTTCAAGCTTTGCTCTATTTTAATACATATGGCTTTTTGATGTTTGACTACTTATTTAAAAAAATTATATATATAGACTGTGAACATGACTGATTATATATTTTTGATGAATAATCTTTCCATTCTCGATTTTATTTATTTCCTCATAATCTTCACTTATTGTAATAATTTTAGGGTCTTTCTATCCGTACTACCAACAGTTACATTCCAAATATGAGTCTTTTGAGAAGATTAAAATGAAAAATAATTCTCGTTCGGGTCAATGGCAGCAACAGCTACTATATGTATCCTCTGTTTGATTGATCTATAATTTCAATTTCATTCTCAGCTTTTGGAAAGAAAACGGCAGGTTGAAATTACTCATTTCATTAAGATTAAAAAGTGATCTACAGTCCTTGAATTAGGATCAGTATTTTTCACATGCGTCAGTTTGTCGGATGCGTGGAAATAACTGTTAGTATATGCAACAAACATTCGTTCTAGCAGAAACATATCTTTTACTAAAGGTCCCAAAGTCGAAAGGTTCGGTATTATAGAAAACTTATCATTTATCAAAAACTTCGACGCCTTTAAGATCAGCACATGTATACATATATTTTGTAATTTATAAACGTTATATTATATAATAACTGGTTATCTATTGTTGAAAGGACACCCGTTGATATGATTGATTTGCAGTTGGAATACCGTTTCATTTATCAACGCCTATAAAGATGCTAGTATTCAACCGAATTTAAAACAGTATAAAAGTTTCATTTAGTCTGTAGGTTTCTTATGACTTATGTTTAGTAAGCTTACTCAAGCTTCTTCGTCGAGTCCAATTGCACGAGCTTATGACAACAATTAAATTAAAGCTTTTTTAAGAAAAGAAAAAAACCCATAGCAACAACTTTATTGTGAAGTAGAAAGTTTAGTTTAAGGATGTTCGCTTGTCATGTTTTGGGGATTTTTGTCAGATTTTCGGAATCCTCTTCTTTTATCCATTTGAATGCCTTAAAAAATTTAGCTCATTGACCCCCATTTTTCTTTTTATAAATCTTTTACATGTATAATTATAAGCCATCTGTAAAAGTCTTATAAAATCCTTGTTCTTTTTTAATACTTTTTGAGCACTTAAACTTGTCAATGATAAAGCTATGAAAAATCAAGAGAGAACATTTTCCCGCCAATATTTCAATGGTTAATA
This sequence comes from Mytilus edulis, assembly GCA_019925275.1. Taxonomy (NCBI): domain Eukaryota; kingdom Metazoa; phylum Mollusca; class Bivalvia; order Mytilida; family Mytilidae; genus Mytilus; species Mytilus edulis. Next base: position 13,298,620 of record CM034360.1, on the reverse strand, counting down.
ATATCTCGAAAACAAGCACAGTGACTAAAAAAAATGTGTTCCTTAAATAATCCCCTATCAATATATGCTAGTGTTATGAAAAGCGTGTTATTTTAATATTGAGTAGCAAACCTCCTTAAATACATTTTATTCGCTTAAAGGAAAAGGACCTGACACAACCTATGTTGATATAAAACACGAGGAACCATTTTGATCTCCTTATTAAATTTAAGACTTGTTTAACAGTTTGCACATTTAGATCACATAAAGATATGATATCATTTTAAAAAAGGCAGAAAACAAATATTTTAATGCCCAAATTGCAGCCTTCTGGAAGCCAACTGAGAACATCAAACATAATAGTGCTAGAGGTATAGGTGGAGGGTTTCGATCTAAAAAAAAAACATGTTTAACCCCGCCTCATTTTTACGCATGTCCCAAGTCAGGAGCCTCTGGCCTTTGTAAGTATTGTATGATTTTTAATTTTAGCTTCTTTTATATTTTTCGGAGTTTAGTATGACGTCCATTGTCACTAGTTGTCACACATTGAACTAGTAAATATTTTTGTTTAAAGGCCAGCTGAATTTTCTCGCTGTATTAAAGACCCATTGTGGCCTTCTCTTTGGTCGGGTTTTTGTCCCTTTGACACATTCACAACTTCCATTCTCAATTTTTCATTCAAAAAGGAAAGATAGTCAAAGGCAAAATGACGCATGTCATCAATATCCAATCTACAACTACATGTTGGATCATATATAATATTAGCTACCAATTCACAATTTTTGTAACTCGATTCTTACATTTTGATACTCAATACTTATTTTTTGTTAATCGATTCTCACTTATTGTTACTCGATTGTTACTCTTTGTTACTCGTTTCATACTTTTTGATACTCGATTCTTACTTTTTGATACTCGATATTTACTTTTTGATACTCGATACTTACTTTCTGTTACTCAATACTTACTTTTTGTTACTCGATACTTACTTTTTTACTCGATACTTACTTTTGTTACTCGATACTTACTTTTTGTTACTCGATACTCTCTTTTTGTTACTCGACACTTACTTACTGTTACTCGATACTTACTTTTTGTTACTCGATTCTTACTTTTGTTACTCTAAATTCTCTTATGTAACTCGATTCTTACTTTTTGTTACTCGATTCTTTCTTTTTGTTACTCGATTCATACTTTTTGTTACTCGATTCTTACTTTTTGTTTCTCGATACTTCCTTTTTGTTACTCGATAATGTGTGTTACTCGATAGTTACTTTTTGTTACTCGTTCCTTTTTTTTATTACTCGATACATACTTTGCGTTGCTCGATACCCATTTTTCACAATTTGATACTCACTTTTACTTCTCGATACTTGATACTCGATAAAAAGAAATCCTCTTATATATATAGCTGACAAGAAAAACTAGAATTATGCTCTATAAATTTGTGATTTGTTTTCTTCAAAATACATTCAGTTTATATTTATCATAACAATCTCATGGGGAATATCGTACTTATATTACTTAATATGCTAAAAAATCGTCTCCTTCGATATATCTTATTAAAGGATACACGTATATGATATGAATATTCAGGGGCGGATCCAGGATTTTCGGTTAGGAGGGGCGCAAACTTAAATTTCCGCCGAGAGGAGCGATGCGAATATTTTTTTGAGGTATTATTATCGAAATTATTGAAATATTCTTCTAGAGAGGGTGCAATGTAGATATGTTGCCAAGCGTGGCGAGAAATAAATATTTTGTGGTAAAAGTAGCGAGAAATTTAAGTTTCAAGCTAAACCCGCATAAATCCACCCCTGACAATCTGCAATCACCATAATTAACAAGAAATCTGCGAGCTTCTATTCATTGACTCAATAATAGCTCACCGACCAATATAAGATTTTTAAAACAAGAATTTCTACTTTTGCCAGCGATTTTTAATTGTCTTTTCTTAATTTTTCTTTTCTTCTATTTCCGGAGGTCGTGTCAAACTTTTTATATACATTTCTACCGCAAACCAGTAAAATCAGAATGAGGTCCTTGCGAAGATATGTTTATTTTCATGGGTTCCTATGTAATACGGTAGTACGGGTTGGGGCCTTGACCGTTTATGCATGCTTCGGCAAACTTTACAGGACTGGTTGAAAGTGACAAACATATATTGATATCATACAGAGATATTAAACAATGATACAAATTAATAAACGAACCTTTCGCTTGAACCAGTATTCCTATCTTTCATTAAGAAAGAATTTAAACAGGACTGTTTTCTTGGCCGTGCCATAATGAAATAACCAACCCAACCGTGGGTAGGGCACTTTCGCCTACTTCGGGGAAAAGTGAGGTAGGGTTGTTTGAACTTCAATTATCAAAGAAATTGTTTATAAAATCCGCAACTACCATGTCACAATTGTTTTACTTGAATGCTAAAAGCCTATGATATTTTTTCACCAAACACAGTACCGCGATGAAGTATAATATATTTATAGAACTTATAAATAAACCGTACTATACTGTTTAGAAATCAGCTTATAACCACAGTGTACCACTCTTTAGTCTTAATTAAAGACCAACCTAACTTTTAACACAAAAAACAACCAATTGTGTTTAGCATCTTTTTGCAAATAAATTTATATATATTTTATTTTATTTTTTGTATTAGTAATTATATTTTCAAAAATCAAGAAATTAATAGTCATGTAATAAGATGGTACACTAAATTACTTATGTATTGCAAAAAAGGGCCAATCAATTCTTGTTATTCATATAAATAGAACAACTTTGTTGCAGTGAGTTTGTGAATTTGAGTAAAAAATCACTTAATGATCTACTTGATTCCTTACCAACACTTATTAATGTGGTATAAAATTCGACACCACCTTCAGTAGGTCTTGCTTTGACTTTGTTAACATAGTTATTTATATACATATACACAATAAAATACTTCAAGAAGTGGGGGAATTGCCTCCCCTGACTCACTGCAACAACGTATGATCTATTAACTTATCAGAAAATTATATACTATCATGCATGTTATTCAATCCATCTTGTATGGGAAAGGATTTGTATAGGCACTGCCTTTTGTCCAATCCCTTTGTTTAAATGTACATTTGATATTTGAACAATAAAATATTTTGAATTAAATAAACCGTAGGTCAGTTTATTAGTAATCACGTTGATTCTGTTAAACTTAGACCCTGTTCACACTAGCATTTTTTTGTTATCGATCTAATTTGAATCGATCTAAATAAAACCAGTTAGCGTTCACATTATCTTTAATCATATCGATCTCTATCGGTCTAATATGAACCACTGCGTTCTCACTACAATTAAAAACGCAATCGATCTAACCTTTTTACCCGTAAAACTGTAAACATTATGTATAAATAGAACTGATTTATCAAATTCATGTGTTGATACACTGATACACACACTTGAAAAAAAATTGGATGAAGTTATTGTTTCTCTTGAATCGCAAGTTAAAATTTTGATACTGTTGTTATTGCAGTTTTCTTTAATTTTGAAAATAATAACCGTAGCAACGAAGTTACAACAAGACACCGGAAATACTGCAGTTCCTGCAAAGAAAAAAAATCAACATAAGAAGACACAGATATCGCAAATCTATGCTACGGAGAAGACAACATGTTTTCAGTTTGCTTTAAAGGTCTTTTAACAGAGAAATGTGGGTTAAACAACGAACCTCTGAGATAGTTTTGTCGCTATACATGCGCATACGTTATTTTCGATTCAATCGTACTAGTTTAAACCGATCTCTGCGTTCACATTTAATGTAAGATCGGTTTACTTTAGATCGATTCAAACTAAACTACCACTTTTGGTGTTTTAGTTTAGACCGATTGAAGATCGATTCAAAGCGTTCACATTAGCCCTTAAACCGATCTAAAGTGAACCGGTCTAGTTTAAATCGATAAAAATGTCCTAGTGTGAACGGGGTCTTACTGTTTTATATACTTCTTTGAATGTTAAAACAGATGCAATGCGACGACATTAATATTCGTCGTCTGTTCAGATACTTTATTGAGCTGAGGACAAACCATGCTTTGCAAATTTTAGGGGGGCGCACGCCCGCCACGCCCCCGCCTAAATTCGCACCTGATATTTGCTAATTTCGAATTTTGTATGTTTGTAAAATTGTCAATTGTATGTCATCCATGTAAAAACTAACTATTTTGATTTTATACCAATAAATATTTTGTTTTGATTTGATTTTTATCTTACTTTCACGTAATACTTAGCAGTAAATCGGTAGTTTTATCAGAAGAAAAACGAGTTGTTCCTTAACTACAAAAAAAACCCAAAAAACTACAAGGCCTTATCTTATTTCCTGATTCCACGAAATATAAAATAAACAAAAAGGAATAAGAAATATCTACGTATAAATGCAAATTAGATAATTTATGATTCGTCTACGAGTTTAAAACCTTATCAAGTCCTTCCAAAATATCTTGTTAAATAATTGAAATCGAAATTATAAATTTGATTATAAAAGTGAACGTCAACTGTACATAGTTAAACATTTAAAATGATGAAATAAAATAATACAATTGTTTATAGAAGGATCAAAACGTATGATACTATGATGAAATAAAATAATACAATTGTTCAGAGTGGAATCAAAAAGTATGATACTAATTGTTTATAATAATTATATCTTTGGATAATATTAATAAACAATTTGCTGGCAAGCCTCCAACTTTCGATGGTTCTGTTCCGCCGATATAAGTACATACTATACTATGCTGGGATGTGCTGATTGATCATATGTTTAAGAGATTCGCAGCTGACCACACTAAGACATACTAATTGGATATCCAGTATTTAGCGACGAAAGAATAATGTTTTATTCTGCAACTTTACTTGTGGTGTTTGGCTTAATTAATGACTTTGTCACATGTGCAGGTAGGAATATATTTATGCATTTTTCTTTAATTTTAATACTTATTTATTGGACATGTTGCCGGCAAGTTTGAATTTAATTAGTATTGAAAGTTGTTTGGCTGTTTTATCTTTTACTCCAGACCTAGTTTCGTTTAACTTTCTGATCTGTATATATATGGTCTGATTAGAATTTGGACAGATAGTAAAAATATTATATCATGGAATTCCAAAAGTCTAATTATGACTTTTATAAATAAGATTGGGGGAAAAACACAAACCAATTTGTATGTATGTTCTATAAAAAAAAAAATATTTTGTATGCGCTTTTAGCATTTTATATTGAAGAGTAAGAAAACAAGAGAATGAATTGCGTCAATTCGCGTACACATTTAGATTTTGTTTTAATTTGTCATTAAATAGAGAATAAAACATGGCAAAATCCGTATCACATGCCGTATCACCCTCGACCAATATCATCCCTCGGGCCTAAAGGCCCTTGGGCTGATATTGGTGTCTCGGGATGATACGACATATGATACGGATTTTGCCATGTTTTATTCTCTATTTATCATATATTTCAACAGGAGAGTTATATTATATTAACTGTTCACTAGTTTAGTACCTTCAGTTCTACTTTTGTATTTGAAATTTCTATAAAAGTATGCCAAAAAGCCTAGAAAAGTTAAACGCAGCAACAAAGAAAAGAAATAATCGAAATTTTGTCCATGCATTAAAATTCTCTGATGTCGTTTTAATGGAACATTGGCATACCTGTATGATATCAAGACAAACTTCTTCGTCGAATGAATTGTGAAAATCAGCATGAAAAAGGCAATGGTTTTGAAATTTGTTTCAAGACGGAGGAATTGAATTTATCACAAAAACGGACTCGTCATAGTACATTACGTAGTTCATAACATAATTTCAATCGGCTGATGAATCGGCCCTTTGGCACTGAAAGGAGTATGACTTTGGGCCGATAATCGGCCCTGTGGCACATAACTCGTTAAAAGCCTTAAAAGAACTGCTCAATTACTTATCCAAAGCACCTGGGTAACCTGCTGTTGTTTTAAAAATATTTTGTTTATTATTGTATTTTTTTGTGTGTTTTGTATTTTTTTATAGTTGCATTTAGTGTGCCAAAAAATAGGAAAACTTGACGTTCTTGACGTCACATGTACATACCGAACAATGACGTCATTCAATAAATTGCGTCACGCCCGAATGATAGCAAAAAATAAAATAAAAAAGTAGGGTGTGATGAAGGGTATGTGATAACGGGTAGGGGTGTGATAAAGGGTATGTGATTAATTAATTAAAGGTATGCGATAAAGGGTGCGCATCAAAGTTTCGCGATATGGATATTGAACAGCAGGCTATTTATCAAATATTCAAAAACTACTGTATTTACCACTAAACATATGATAAAGAGAATTATCATTCAGTAAGTTAGAATAGAAATAATACTCTTGTTGCAGTGTAGGAATCTATATTTCTATTAAACAAAGAAGAGGTCTGACGTTATTCTTTGTACTAATAACTGTCAGTAAGTTGGGAGGAAATAGTACAGTTACATGCATAATACAGCAAAGTTTACTATTTAACCACAGACAGGGGAATTACATTAGTTTCAAGTAATTTAAAAAAAAGCATATCTTCGTTTACAGAAATAGGACAAACAATCATCACTTTATTTTAAAAAAACAATTTTTTATTCCCAGAAATAGGACATAACATAGAATTCCTGTTAAAAAATGATTAATCAAATCTATGTTTAATTAGTTCTATTAAGGTGTATACTTGTCGTACTCTCTTTTCAGCTTTTTTGCATTTTATTCAGTTTTTGAGGTGAATTTAGACATTTTCTAAAGCTTTACCTACGTTCATCAGATCATATTCAATAATACTTTTTGTACTTTTTTATAGTTGCTAATCTATGTCCTATTTTTGGGAAGGAAGAAAAGTTTCTTCAACTAGCGATTAAACAAAGATAAGCGCAAATAGTACAGTTATATGCATAATTTAGTGAAGTGTGCTATTTGCACTTATCTTGCTTAACCGATTGTATATGCTTTCGTGCATTCGAAAAGAACGGTAAACAACTCCTTTTTTTATGATTCGGTGAAAATTTAAGACCAAGTGACTTATTATGGAACTTATTATAGTTATATTATGAAAAAATTCTATGAAAATAAACAGATGTATCGTTCCGTGTCTTACAGCAGACGGATTAAATCGTGATGATGATTGATTGATTTTGACTTTATTTGAACTTTTGTTGATTGTTGTCTCATTCGCAATCATACCCCATCTCCTTATTTTGATATATTAAAATCATAAAATTATGCATATTTTAAATTTAGATATTTTTAATTTGAAGTACAAGTTGGTCGTTAAACATGTTAAATGTTGGATACAGATGTCTTTGATGAATAGATTACACGATTTGATTATAAAGCTGATGATCTAATCAAATCATTAGTATAACTGTGCAGGGGCGTGTGTGTATGGAACATTATGTAACACAAAACAGCAACACTATGAATATATAAGAGGTGGGAGGTAAAATGATATTAAGATATGTATTTACAACATGATATAAATCATTTTCGATAACACACCGTATGGCAAGGTTTAATAACATCCACTCAGCAACCCTGAGACAGCAAGCCACCTTATGGCAATGTTTTATTAAATTGTTGTTTTTACATTTGCAGGACCCGGTATAAATTTCATTTATACAATTTATAATATGTATATAAATCTTTAAGCTTTCTGTGTTCGATAAAATTCATATTAACAAATACAAATGCTTCACTCCATCAAATGACCAACACACTAAATGAAACATTCTCCGTTTCCATTCTCTCTTCTATTCGTTTGAAATTTAGTCCAATAATGTTAGATCTGCGATAACGAATTATTGTCCCTCATCGACAGCAAACCCATCTGCAATGTATCCAGCACACTGATGTACTCCGTCTGCAATGTATCAAGCGCTGTGGTACGCTCTGTCAACTAGGCTATACAGTATATATTTCACTAGTCGAGTGAGGCATGTCTGCTTCATCACGGGACATGATGTATGATGGCATGTTATATGGTGCAGATCAGCTGTTTTAAACCAATATCTATAATCTGTAAACATCTTCAACATTAAGATATACATTTTGCTAGTTAAGCCAACTCAAGAAGAAAAATCCAAGACGCATGATGTTAGTGCTAGAAAACCAGATGTCTTCTATTTAAATGACTATCTGGGTAAATCCGAATTACCTGTTATGTTTGTTATGAATGAATTCAGGAGTTTCATCAATAACAAAAACACACAAGCATCGGTTTTAACTAGTAGAATAGAAGATATGGACCTCTTTCCCCCGAATGTAACCTACCAAATTGGGCCCATCCCGGGTCTGCATATGTGTGTGCAAAACGACGGGTAACCCATGTGGAGTCGAATCTGTTGACCCTTCGGGAGCATATGAGATCATCCCTAGACTTGCTACATGTCCCTTCCTAATTGTTTCTTTTCTTTTCTTTTTTCTTTCAATTTTGTCCCTTTAATAATTTTACTGCTATAACTAGGAGATTACAATTATACTGACATCCTTTCTCCAAGGGCAATCAGTAGGCTGGCACTTATCAGTAAACATATAAATTAGTAAGAGAGAAATAATAGAAAGGGAATTGTAGCAAGTCTAGATCATCCCCTGTTGGTGGTTTTTTTTATCAGTCTTTAAATTTCTATGTTGTGTTTGTGTATATACTGTTGTTTTCTTGCGGTCTTTTTCTTTCTTCCTGGGGGTTGTCAGATTATTTAAAGCAGTTGATTTTGAATTTCCCTTTGGCATTTTTTTGCCTCTCTTTTATGCTAAAAATGATATTGTTTTGTAATCAAGAAATGAGATGGGGGCGTACGCGTATTGAGGAATACGAGTCCAGTTGCACATTGATAGTAAATATATACTCAGATTAAAATTTGGTATATTGGTATTCATATAGTGCAAATAACTGATATATATATATTGGGAAATCAGGGATTTATATTTAGTTATGAAGAGGAGGGACCATGGGGGGATCAGTTCTCTAAACTATGCTTGGTTCCTTTCGTTTTGCAGAGACATGCATACGCAAATATTTACATATACAGGACTTCATTTTATAAAATATATCTGTAACTGTATAATATGATTATCCAGATTCATGGAAATTAATTTCTAATTTCATTTAAAAGTCAGCGCGCAGATCAAATTAACACCAATCTTTTTTTAATGGTTTTAATGCATGGTAGCGAGTAAACACGCAGATCTAATTAAAAGAAATCTGTGTTTTTTTTAATGTTTTTAATGCATGGTAGCAAGTAAATGGACTGCTTGTTTGACTACGGTGTGGATGTTTTCGATTATAAAAATAATCTAAAACGTGACATTCAGCAAATGAGATTACATTTTGTATAATGTTGGAAACAAGTAGAAGTCTGTTGAACTATAGCTAGGAGGTAGGCCTTTACCACACCCTATCAAAAGAGTCAAATAAAATAATCCTGACCGTGATATAGTCCTATAATATAAGTCTTCGTAGGTCTCAAAATTTCTTCCAAAATTATGTTCCTTTTTGCTTTAAACTGAAAAAAAGACGGATATTATCAATCTTTTTTATTTATCCTCAGTTGATAAACTTTTTCTTTCTCACCACATTACTGCAAATACGTGATTTTTCCTTATGAATTTGGATAAATTAAGATTTATTACTATTAAAATCATATATTTTAAGAAAGGTTATATGTTCACCCTGAAAAATAAAAAAATAAATGAGAAGGAAGAAAGTCATACATATAACATGAGAAACTGTTGAAATTATGCATCAAAATCATCAAAATTAGTTAAAAAATCTGGTGAACTATTTTGAATGACATTTAGACAAATGTTCAGTTGACATCTTGCATTAAATATGTGTTCTGAGTTATCGGATATTAATCCTATTGTGAAGTATGAGATCTTGACTTCTCTGTGGATATTTGATGTTTCATCAACGCATGCTAAGTGTCATCAACATAGTGCTGTGAGATAGGAGGAGGAATTGTTACATCAAAACTCAATTAATATGTTTATTTTATTTTTTTCTGACAAATCTTGGTTCTATGCCGTATAATTTGTTAGAGAGGAAATATATAAAGACAACTCGATTACCAATATACTAAAAGGACAAATTCAATTAGTACGAAATACACACATTCTACAAATTTAGAAACACGAAGCCAGGCAAAACTGGGGATTATCTTGGGCATTTACATCTTTCATAATGCTGATATCTACACAGCTACTTAAAAAATATTTTTTTAAAACCCCACTTGATAGGATGAACATGTAAGCCCCTATTGGGAAGGTGATTTTCATATGGTTTTTATGTGCCTACAGGGACGCATATAGTTAAAAATAACTAATAAAATAGAGATCAGACATATACTGGTACTATATGTACATGTAGGTGTTGACTGTGTAGTGGGATAGGTAGCAGCTCGAATATTTATTCCGATAACCATACTGATTAAAGCTTAATTAGAAAAAAATAATTTGTTACGTTATCTTTATTAGCTTACGCAGATGGCCTTGCTCTCAATAATTACCATGTCAAAACAGTAAGTGCATACTACACAGGGTTCTTAGATAATTTATAAGCGGTTAATCTTTTCTGTAAATCGACAAAATATGTTTCAAAAAATTAGTGAACAGAGAATATGATTTTTTTATACATTAATTTTTAAAACTGTTCTGTCTTGAAAGTTATAAAATTCATAGAATTCTTCTATTTTTTGGAGTTATGATTTTAGAATTTTTGTTTTAACTGATTTAAACATTTAATGACATTAAATGATATTAAAAGTTTCAACAATTTTTCGAACATTTCTCTTCTGCAAACCTGGTTATTAATTCTTAAGTTTTATGTACTTATTTTTGCACTTCAAGTTTAGCTTAGATAGTCACTAAATCTGCAGTTGATCAAACTTACCGACGACAGCTTATGTATGACAGTGTAGATGTTGTTTTAACGATTAACAAATACAGATATAGCTTAAGCTTCCTCCATTAATGTCCAGTTTATTGATTCCAACTTCGAGAAATCTTCATCTAACGGGACGGATTGTGCCTGATGTTCATATGATGAAATCATAATCTTTCAGTCAGTTTAATTGAAGTCTGGAGCTGGCATGTCAATTAACTGCTAGTAGTCTGTTGTTATTAATGTATTACTAGAACACACCCGCGAAATCGCGGGCATACAGCTTGTAAACTGTTGTAGGATGAATTTTTGTAAAAGATATTATGACTGGAGAATTTCATATAAGGTATCAAAAGTCCTCTCCCTTTTTTCCAAAGTCCGTTATGTGTTTCCTTTCTGTTAAATTCAATTATTTTTCGTGTTTCTCAATTATTCTTCCCCTTTGCTACGATGCATTTTTTGGTAAAAGTCAAATTAAATTAAAAACTTGCACCGCTTCAAACATGAAATAAATGAAACTGCTTATAGACCATTATAATTCTAATAAAATGTACTTCTAGAACAATCCATGAGTGCTTTTCCTTTTGAGAGCACCATTAACATGCCAATGGTAGGATTTGAATCTCGTATAAATGACTAAGGCTCATTTGAGGGGGGGTCTGAGGGGCCCTGATCCCGAAATCCCGGGCTTAGAAACATGAAATCCCGAGTTGCGTATTTTAACAAAATTCATATCTCGACATCCCGAAATTAAAAAAAAATATTCCCGCATCCCGTAAAGATCAATCCCGAAATCATGAGCTTAAAAACACACGATCCCGACGTCCCGAATAAGTCCTGCCTCCCACTAATCGCTACCCTACTTTCATTTTGGCCAAATCACTACTTTTACTTTCAACAATAAATTCATTTTGTATGCCCCATTTATGGGCATTATGTTTTCTAGTCTGTTCGTCCGTTCGTTCGTTCATCCGTCCGTATGTCCCCCCTCAGTCAGGTTAAAGTTTTTGTCGAGGTTGTTTTTGATGAAGTTGAAGTCCAACCAACTCGAAACTTAGTAAATATGTTCCCTATGATATGATCTTTTTTTAATGCCAAATTAGAGATTTTACCCCATTTCACGGTCCACTAAACATAGTAAATGATAGTGTCGGTGTGGCATCCGTATACTATGGACACATGTTTTACTTATTTCAATATATATATATGCAATGGTATGACCCCTTAGATAGCTAATATTTCAGAAAAAAAAGTAGACAGAATACAGAGAGTCTCTGTATATTATAGTAGTATAATCGTAGTGGATAAACGCGAAAACATAATTGTCTCTAAGGAGGTATAATAGGACATAATAGTTGTGGTTCTTGCGATCTAAACACCATGATATGGAGAACGCTCTGATTGGCTTATTTATTTTTCATTTTTGTAATCTATCATACGATTGGTTGTTCTTGTGCAGTTTAAAACCGGAAGTCTTATCTATGACTAAAAGTCAGTCTGATAATGGAAACAATATCCGGACACCTATTTTGTCGTTTTTCTCCCAAAATAACCCAATCTGAATAATCATAAGAATGGATGGCAAATGCGACTATGCATGTTACATAAAGCACATAGAGGCATGCTGATTCATTTATTGTTAAAGGAAGAGAAGCGACACACAAAATGAGGTCTTCTCGTTTAATACATGACTAAAACACACTCGCGAAATCGCGGGCATATACAGCTTGTGAACTGTTGTAGGAGGAATTTTTGTAAAAGATATTATGTATGGAGAATTTTATAAAAGGTATCAATTAAAAGCCTTGTCCCTTTTTCCAAAGTCCAATATTTGTTTCCTTTCTGTTAAATTCAATTATTTTCGTGTTTCTGGCCTCAGACCACAATTATTCTTTTCTTTGCTACATCGCTTTTTTTTTTGGTAAAAGTCAAATCAAATTAAAAAACGTTTTCAAACATGAAATAAATGTAAGTGCTTATATATCTATCATTATTAGTCCAATAAAATATGCTTCTAGGACAATCCATCAGTGCTTTTTCTTCTTGCGATCTATCACCATGATATGAAACGCGAAAAATAATTGTCCTCTTCAAAGAGGTATAATAGTTGTGATTCTTGCGATCTAAACACCATGATATGGAGAACGCTCTGAATGACTTATTTATTTTTCATATGTGTTATCTATCATACGATTGGTTGTACTTGTGTCACATTGTTTGCTTATTTTAATATATATATGCAACTGGTATGACCCCTTCAATAGTAAACATTTCAAAGAAAACAGTAGACAGAATACAGAGAGTCTCTGTATATTAAAGTAGTATAATCGTAGTTTACATGTAGATTAACGCGAAAAATAATTGTTCTCAATAAAGAGGTATTATAGTTGTGGTTCTTTCGATCTAAACACCATGATATGGAGAACGCTCTGATTGGCTTATTTATGTTTTCATTTTTGTTATCTATCATACGATTGGTTGTATTTGTGCATGTTTCAAACCGGAAGTCTTATCTATGACTAAAAGTCAGTCTGATGACGGAATCATATCCGAACCCCTTTTTGTCGTTTTTCTCCCAAAATAACTCAATCTGAATAATCATAAGAATGGATGACAAATGCGACTATGCATGTTACCTACAGGACACAGAGGCATGATGATTGATTTATTGTGGAAGGAAGAGAAGCGACACACAAAACGAGGTCTTCTCGTTTAATAGTATAGATTGTCATTTTGCTTATTTTCTTTGGTTACATCTTCTGACATCAGACTCGGATTTCTCTTGAACTGAATTTTAATGTGCGTATTGTTATGCGTTTACTTTACTACATTGGTTAGATGTATAGGGGGAGGGTTGAGATCTCACAAACATGTTTAACCCCGCCGCATTTTTGCGCCTGTCCCAAGTCAGGAGCCTCTGGCCTTTGTTAGTCTTGTATGATTTTTAATTTTAGTTTCTTGTGTACAATTTGGAAATTAGTATGGCGTTCATTATCACTGGACTAGTATATATTTGTTTAGGGGCCAGCTGAAGGACGCCTCCGGGTGCGGGAATTTCTCGCTACATTGAAGACCTGTTGGTAACCCTCTGCTGCTGTTTTTTATTTGGTCGGGTTGTTGTCTCTTTGACACATTCCCCATTTCCATTCTCAATTTTATTGTTTCAGACATTTGATCCAATGTTAAAAAAGCAGCCTGTCACCTACATAGATAATAATCGATATCACCCCGAGGACGTTAGCCCCATTTACACCTTGATAGTATGGTTAGTGCAAAATGATAGCTGTTTTATACTTTTAAACGTTGTTTTCATCTTTTTATTGGATTAGGCATACATGCAAGATATCCGATTATATTTAATGGTTTCTAGGTTTATATATTTATGTAAAGCAGTGTTCTCTTATGTTCAAAATTTTGTGTTCTGTCTTTTATCCAAATACTCGTTAGACTGTACAATAATTTTCAAAGTGCAATGTACAAATGATACTTGGTCAAAAGGAGTAGGTTCAGTAAGGCCCCTTTTTGGCCCCAAAATATAACAGTTTTACAAAATTGTTAAAATGTATATCTTTAGTTATACATTGGAAAGTAAAATGCTTCTGCTACATTAATATGGGCTGTTTTTGACAATACAATGCACAAATATTGGGTACTAGCATCATTAAGTCATGCTAAATTACTGAAATCTTCCCAACTTTAGCATTTTAGTTAAATTTTAGACGGTTTCCGTGTTAAATGAAAGTTGCCGCATTCGTGTTCATTCTTAATATTGAAATATAAGTTGTATTTTATGATAATACATAACATATATATAGGTTGTAGATGAACATGGATGCGGCCACTTTCGTTTTTGACAAAAACATCTGATAAGTGACATTTTGGGGCATATTTGATAGATTATTCGTATTTCAGCAAGAATCGGAGCGTTTTTAATGAGTAAATCAGTTAAAATCTTTCCCATAAACTTATTGAATCAACTGAAATAGACACTTAAGTGTTTAAAAAGTGTCTAAAATCTTGTTAAAATCTTTCGTCAGATGAACTTGAAATTTGAGGCCAAAATCAGCCCTTACCGAACCTACTCCTTTCTAAAATACTATGAAAATTAAACAGCAACAGCAACACCCTCCCCCCAAAAAAGCCATGAATGTTAATTATTTTTATATGCACTAATCCTTACACCTAACTCAACACAGCGGGAAGAGACTGATGAATGGTGGATGGGTGATCGTTTAAAGTCCATGCATATAAAGGCCGAAGAACATATATGAATATGTACCCAGCTTTGTACTCTCAGCGGGATCTTTCACGTTTTAGCTTAGAAAGCTACAGTTTTTGGGAAGACATGTCACCCTATCCGTCTTTGCTGCTACGTGCCTAGCGAAGAAGCAGCAAACATAATGTTTACGGTCTATGTTTTGATCCGGTCGGGGATCGAACCCACGACCTCCCGCACTCTAGGAGTACATGCTTCCCTGAGACCACCGGGACGGCAAGAAATAAATGGTGTAGCGACGAAAGAAAATACTTCATGATTTTGGATCTTTGCTTAGGTTGTAACTAGATAGTCTGTCGTCCTTGGTTGAAATAGACTAATCCATACGGGAATTATACTTCAAATTACATAATGAAGGCGTTCAGTATAATTGTCACGTTAATCCCCTCAAATGTGTTTTGAGTGTTTACTATATAATATTATAACACAGGAAAAAATACTGTAACTGTAGTGTGACATAGATTTTTGAAAGTTATTTAAACTTTTATAAGCTGATTCATTAGAGGAAATTACTCGTCAAGAGACAAGTAGCTTTTGTCCCATGTATACATGTATATTTGATCAGTATGAGAATTTTATCTTTATAGAGTTTGAAAAGGACGATCATAAAGGTTTTCGTTGCATTCATAGGTTGACATGCAAAAATGAGTGAAACTGTCAATTATCAAAGATGTGCTTCTACAAAGGGAAATTGTCCTTATCACCTTTCGTTTTTTTTTATGTTTTTGTCAGTTAAATAAAAGGGGGATATTTCACTTACATTGTTTAAAAAAAACACTTTCAAACTTATGCGAACGACTTTCGAACTCGTGCTCATGACTTTCAAAATATAGGTGCGCACGACTTTCAAAATGGTTAGCACGACTTTTGATCACCTTTTAAAATGGTTGGCACGACTTTCAAATTCGTGTTCTCGGCTTTTTGACCGACAAAGTTTGACTGGCTCTATAAAGACGTGCTCACGAGTATAAATGTCACGCCTACTGTATGTCTAAGATATGGAGCGCACTATTTTAAAAGTACTGTACACGAGATTTTTCAAACTGGTGCGCACTAGAATAAATCTCCGGCAAACAACAAACAAATTCACGTTCATTTGCTAATAAATTAGCGATGATAGTATATATATTGCCTACAAAGGAGAAAATGACGAGGGTCACAAAAGACAGGTTTTGTATATCAGAACTAGTATTACAGCTTTCAATCGTGGTAGTTGAAAGATTACACGGGAATTATACAACTGTAATAGTTTTTTTGTTTGCAAAACTACTCTTCAGTACGACTATGTAGTAGCTTTTTATCAGGTTATCTTGTTTTTGGAAGAACTTAGTAGAAGGATATGTGATTGATATTAAGGATTACACCATTGATTATTATGAATTACGTCAATTTTGATAATTACATATACAGTGCTAAAACTTTTTCTGCTGATTCGAAAAGATTAGAAGACTCCTGAAGTGTGTTAATCTAACTGATAATGTCTAACATGTGGTAACATTATATTTGATTGGATATCTTGCATTTTCCCTGCTTTATCCATGAATGAGACCAAATTCCTAAATGCTATCACCTTCTTAATTATTGCACGATATCCATTTTGCTGCAACCATAATACAGTCTGGTAAATTCGATACAAGTATACCCATTCGTTCTAACAATCTCAGGGTATCTTTTTGTATATATTTTTAAATTATAAGTTGATTTGGAGACATTTATAATTGATTGATTGGTTTTGGTGTTAAACACAATTTCAGAACTTTTGGCTATATCACAGCCAGTTTGTATTGGTAGATCAAGCCCTAGTACCGGAGTGAACCTCTGAACTTTCGCAGTAAAATGGAACAACTGGTTCATTAGATCTGACTTATACATATCGACAATGAGCAGGGTTCGAAATCACAACCTCTATGAAATTTTAACACAAGGTTTATGACCACAAAAGAAAGGTTGGGATTGATTTTGGGAGTTTTGGTTCCAACGAATTAGAGGCCAAAAGGGTAAAAAAATAAACTTTGTTTGATTTCATCCAAAGAAATATTGTTGGGGTTCTTTGATATGCCAAATCTAACCGTGTATTCAGATTCTTATTTTTGGTCCTGTTTTCAAATTGGTCTACATTAAGGTCCAAAGGGTTCAAAATTAAACTTAGCTTGATTTTAACAAAAATTGAATTCTTGGGGTTCTTTGATATGCTGAATCTAAACATGTACTTATATTTTTGATTATAGGCCCAGTTTTCAAGTTGGTCCAAATTGGGGTCCAAAATTATTATATTAAGTATTGTGCAAAAGCAAGAAATTTTCAATTGCACAGTATTCCGCAATAGCAAGAAATCTTCATTTGCACAGTATTGTGCAATAGCAAGAAATTTTCAATTGCACAGTATTGCGCAATATCAAGAAATCTTCAATTGCACAGTATTGTGCAATAGCAAGAAATCTTCAATTGCACAATATTGCGCAATAGCAAGAAATTTACAATTGCACAGTATTGCGCAATAGCAAGAAATATTCAATTGCACAGTATTGTCCCGTTTTCAAATTGGTCTACATTAAGGTCCAAAGGGTCAAAAATTAAAATTTGTTTGATTTCAACAAAAATTGAATATATGGGGTTCTTTGATATATGCTGAATCTAACCATGTATTTAGATTTTTGACATTTGGGCCCGGTTATCAAATTGGTCCACATTGAGGTCTAAAGGGTCCAAAATTGAACTTTATTTGATTTCATAAAAAGTTGAATTTTTGGGGTTCTTTGATATTCTGAATCTAACTATGTTTTTATATTTTGGATATTGGCCCATACTAGGTAATTGTCCAATTTAAAACTTTTAAGTTATTAAGTTTAAAGTTCCTAGACCACATTTTTTCTGTGTCAGAAACCTATGTTGTGTCAACTATTTAATCACAATCCAAATTCAGAGCTGTATCAAGCTTGAATGTTGTGTCCATACTTGCCCCAACTGTTCAGGGTTCGAACTCTGCGGTCGTATAAAGCTGCGCCCTGCGGAGCATCTTGTTAACGTTTAACTTCGATAGTCACTAAATCTGCAATCGATCAATATACCGATGACAGCTTATGTATGTAAATGTGGTTCTAACGATAAACACATACAGATATAGCTTCCTCCAGTAATGTCCAGTTTATTGATTCCGACTTTTTGAGAAGTCTTCATCAATGCTTGTTTCAGACATTTGATTTAAGGCAGCTTGTCTCCTACATGATACAAGATAATAATCGATATAACCCCGAGGACGTTAGCCCCATTTACACCTTGATAGTATGGTTAATGCACAATGATAGCTGTTTTATACTTTTAAACGTTGTTTTCATCTTTTTATAGGATAAGGCATAAATGCAAGATATTCAATTATATTTAATTGTATTTAGATTTATGTTTATGTAAATCAGTGTTCTCGGATGTTCAAAGTTTCGTGTTCTGACTTTTATCAAAATATATCGTTAGACTGTACAATAATTTCCAAAGTGCAATGTACAAATGATACTTGTTCAAAATTTCTAAAATACTTTGAAAACTAAACAGCAAAAAAAAAAAAAAAATGAATAATGTATATATAAATGTATATTGTAAAAATAGTCCTAACAATGTCAGGTCTCTATCAGCTGTGAACAAATATTAGGGTAAAAGCGATAACAATTTTATAAGATAAAAGATTCCTGACTTTGAACAAACATTTTTAATGTGACTTAATATAACAGGATACATTTTCGTGTTCAAATGATTTCCAATATAATCCTGGTCGATGGCAGAGAAATTGAAATTTAAAAATAACCCAAATTGAATAAAAGAAGATTTGATAGGTTCTTCGTGTCTGTATTTGAAATAAATAAAAAAAAAAAAAAAAGGCAGGACCATCTTCTCCATTCTTTTTTTTCTTTTTTTTATTATTCTTTATCTTTTTTCTCGTTTCTATGTAATTCAAACGAGAAGACTGGAGACATATATCTGTTAATTTCTGTATCATTTGGTATCTTATGAAGAGTTGTTTCATTGACAATCATACCACGTCTCCCCTTTTTTATATATATATTAGCTCATTATAAAAAACATGACATTGTATAATGACAAAATACAGGAATGACAAGTAGAGGAACGTAAATGCAAAATTGTTAACTTTAACAACTTGTGACTTGGATGGAGAGTTGTCTCATTGGCACTCATACCACATCTTCTTATATCTACAAACTAATAACTATCTAGTTGGGTTTTAATTTATGAATACACAAATCAATATGTATACCGTTAAAAACAGTATTCAAGGATTTAATTTCAGTCTATAGCTTAACAATATTTCAGTAAAACAATATCTATATTTTATTAATTATTGGACATCTATATCTAAAATATAATATCTATTAATTTTTTATGTGCACTATAATACATATACATAACACATCACAGCGTGACAAGACTGTGATGAATGATGAATGGATAGCTGTTAACGTTTAGTGGCAAGTTAGTTAAATGCATGTAAAGGCAAAAAACAGGGCTACAGTTCCCTGGAAGACGTGTCACACTGTCTGTCTTTGCTCTTACCAATTGATCTGCCTAGCGGAAAGACATCAAACACATTTTTATAGTCTATATTTTGACCTGCCGGAAAAAGAACCCACGACCTTTCGCACTCTAGGAGTACACGCTACCCTGAGACCACCGGAACGACAAGAAATAAATGGTGTAGCGACAAAAGAAAATACTTCATGATTTTGGATCTTAGCTTAGGTTGTAACTAGATAGTCTGTGTCGTCCTTGGTTGAAAGAGACTAATCCATACACAGGAATAGTTGTGAAAAAATATACTTCAAATTACAAAATGAAGGCGTTAAGTATAATTGTCTAATCCATCAAATGTGTCTTGAGTGTTTACTTATAAATATAATAATATAACACAGGAAAAAATACTGTAACTGTAGTGTGACATTGATTTTTGAAAGTAATTTAAACTTTTATAAGCTGATTCATTAGAGGAAATTACTAGTCAAGAGACAAGTAGCTCTTATCCCATGTATACATGTTATATTTGATCAGTATGAACATTCTTATTTCTTAAGAAGATTTAAATAGACGACCTTAAAGGTTTTATTTGCAGTCACATACAGGTTTCCATGCCAAATTGAATGTAACTGTCAATTATTCAAAGCTATGCTTCTTAAAAGGAAAACTGTCCTTTTCATCTTTCATTTTTTTGTATTTTTTTGTCAGTTTTAACCCTATAACGGAACGTGCTCACGAGTATTTGAGTCTAGTGCACCAGTTTTGAATTATCGAGCACACCAGTTGTAAAAGTCCTGAACATGAGATTTATCAAACTTGTGCACACTTCATTAATAAGTCTCCGGCAAACGATTTTTGTATACAAGAAGGATGAGTGTAGTTTATAATTGTGGTTACGTTTTTGTGTGTGTGTTTGTGTGTGTGTGTGTGGGGGGGGGGGGGTATTGAAGTTTTAAGAATTAGTATGTAGTTAAAAGATTACAGGAATCATAACAAACTTCTTTTTTTTTTTGCAAAACTTGTAATCAGTACGACTATGTAGAAGTAGGGTTTTGATCAGATTGTCTTGGATTTTGAAGAAATTAATCAGAGGATATGTGATTGATATTAAGGATTACACCATTGATTATTATGAATTACGTCAATTTTGATAATTACATATACAGTGCTAAAACTTATTCTGCTGATTCGATAAGATTTGAAGACTCCTGACGTGTGTAAATCTAACCGATACTGTCTAACATGTGGTAACATTATCTTTTTATATTAGTTATCGTACATTGTTCATGCTTTATCCATAAATGAGACCAAATTCCTAAACGATACCACCTTCTTAATTATTGAACGATATCCATTTTGCTACAACCCTAATATAGTCTGGTAAATCAGATACAAGTATACCCATTCGTTCTAACAATCTCATGGTATCTTTCTGTATTATATTTTGAAATTATAAGTGCATTCGGAGACATTTATAATTGATTGATTGGTTTTGGTGTTTAAAATTTTTTTAGAACTCTTGGCTATATCACAGCCAGTTTGTATTGGTAGATCAAGCCCTAGTACCGGAGTGAACCTCTGAACTTTCGCAGTAAACTGGTCCATTAGATCTGACTTATACAAAACTGGTCCATTAGATCTGACTTATACAAAACTGGTCCATTAGATCTGACTTATACAAAACTGGTCCATTAGATCTGACTTATACATATCGACAATGAGCAGGGTTCGAAATCACAACCTCTGTGTTGAAAGGCTAGTTATCATTGTGTAGAGGAACTGCTAAGACCTGTATGGCATTTATGTGGTTATTCCATTTTACTATTTGGCTGCATTTGGTTGTTGTTTCGTTGTGTATTTTTTATTCTTATGATTACAATTCATTAATGGCAAATATTTAATACAAATTCAAGACATAAACACGTTAAAACTTGTGTTGAAGGGTAAGGCATTTGGGTTGTCACTGAACAACGAGAATACATTTGTAATTTTTACCCCTTACAACAGACCATCTAATTAAAACTATGTTTCAGTTTGTAATAAAGGTCAACTGGGTTAGAGATTGAGCAAAAAAGCTATTCTAATATATTTGAAAACGTTTTTTTTTTTAAAGATTTTTGTGTCAAACAGTTAAACCCCTAATTTTTAAGTATTTTCAAAACTATCAAAATTCAGAGAAAATATCTTTCACATCTTTAATTAATAATAATACTTTGTTGTTGTTAAAAGTAATATAGCAAAAATACCGACTCCATAAAGAATTCAAAGGTTTAGTCCTTCAAGTGTCAAATGTCAAAATCAAAAGCTGAAACACATCAATAAAACATCTTGCTTAACATTTGTTTTTTTTCTAATACCCGTAACGTTGATTATTGAAAATTAATCTGTACAAGACAATAGTGATAGGACATTCGGTATAATAAATTAAATAACACATAGATGAGAGGGTGATAGAGCAGATTGGTACCCCTCGAAAAAAACAGTGTCAACCTTGGTTTCGCCGCGGTTGACAAAAGAGGGACGAAAGATACCTAAGGGACAGTCAAACTCATAAATCTAAAACAAACTGACAACGTCATGGCTAAAAATGAAAAAGACAAATGTTTTCTCGGGGTAACAATCTGCTCTATCACCCTGGCAGCTGTATGTTATTTATATATTGACATGTCTTTTTTTTTTTATAATGAATTCAACTTTAATTAATTTAGGCCAAATGATAGTTGAACAATCCGTATTCAATTTATAATATGACTTCCTACTTTTATTTTTTCTCTCGATTCAATTATAAATCATAATAGATCCACATCCGCATATCTAACATCCGCATCCAGGATGTTATACTCTATGACTAAGCATACATCTCTAGTTTCCTCATCACAGCGGACACAAAAGTATAAGGGATATAGTATTCATTTGGACCAATGATATTACGTAAAGTTTTATTTTTATGTGTTTGATAATAACTCTCATCGTGTATGCCAAACCTTGTGGGAAGGCCAATCTTTAAAAGATTTTAGAGTCTCAATACAAAAGAACATACAAAAAACCCGAACACAAATACAAGAAACACAACAGAACAATCCCAAAGTTTTAAGGGATACTTTTCCTGAAAAAAATCCAAAAGTTTATGATCGAATAAAAGATATATCCTCCACGTGTAGGAGATGATTGATCTGGGATGCTCCTCCGGAAGTGATTACAAAAAATGTACGACAATTGCAAAGTATCCATGGTTATCTGTGACACAGATATGTCATAATGATCATCATACATCTAGTGATTGTGTCCTTTTAAATTGAGGAAGACTTCAACGTTACAAATTGGAACCATAACTTTATATGGTTTTATCGTATAAAAGAACCCTCTATCACGGAAATCATGATAAGAAATGCAAGCCCTGGAATATTGTATCAACTGAGATATATACTCCTTTTTTTTTGCAGGCGTTAAAATGTTGCTATATAATAATGGAAAGTTCACAAAATTGGTACGGGGAAATCATTTTCTTTTGTGAATTTTAAATTTCATTCACCAGGCTCTATCGAAAGCATAAAAGATATACGATTTACAGGAAAAAGTTCAAATTATATGAATACGATATTTTAATTTTTGTGTATTTTATATCTCAAAGGGTGGGATACGGTATCTAAATGTGATCACATGACCTAAGCTTCCAAGCGATAGTAAGAGCGAATGACGCCCTTCAATAATTGATAAAAACATATTTAAAGATATCAAAATTAAGATGATTAAAGAAGTTCATTACACACACCCAACATACCACTCAATGCCGAAATTAAAATTCTCCAGCCTCTTATATACATAGAGTGGTTCTTAAAATACTCGTGTATACTTAAAATATTTGGCAGAGACCTGAAGTACATAAACTTACACCAGATACTGATAAACCTTGTTACATATCTAAAACGTAACAATGTATAAAAGTCTATAAAGATTAAGCTAGATCCTATCAGCTTTGATAACAATTACTGCTATGTCTAGCTTCATACCTTCAAGGACAAGGTACGTTTTGGAATAGTTGTTGTTTTGAGGTAGTAATGTATACACACCAAGAAGAAGATGAGTAGTACAGTATCATTATATAAATCTGTATTGCCAAATATCACCCATAAGAGTCAAGCAATACAATCAAACAATCAAACAATCAAACAATGATATCAAACAATTTTATACAATACAATGCTATACAATATAATACAATACAATACATAGAATAATAGAACATATTAGAGTTCAATTATAAACTTATGTAAAAAACACACAATATAAAGTTGCTAGTCAAAGTATTCATCACTTTTGATAGAAAAAAAAATCAATTGTGGTACTTACTTATTCAAACTCTCGCATCCTTTATAGGTAATAACATATGATTTTCAAAGGGAGTTGAATTGTTGGAGGGGGAGGACGATTGGATTGTTGGAGGGGGAGGAGGACGATTGGGTTGTTGGAGGGGGGGAGGACGATTCGATTGTTGGAGGGGGAGGAGGACGATTGGGTTGTTGGAGGGGGAGGAGGACGATTGGGTTGTTGGAGGGGAAGGAGGACGATTGGGTTGTTGGAGGGGGAGGAGGACGATTGGGTTGTTGGAGGGGAAGGAGGACGATTGGATTGTTGGAGGGGGGGAGGACGATTGGGTTGTTGGAGGGGAAGGAGGACGATTGGATTGTTGGAGGGGGAGGAGGACGATTTTTCAAATTGTCGAGCGAACTGAATAAGCTTGTCTAACAACAGCTGAAAAACATATTTTGTCGACAAAAAAAAAACATCCACGAGCGTAGAAACATTTAGTTTGATTGCGTAATTGACTTGATTTTAGAAAGATTCATTAAGTACATATATCTGGCAGCAGGAAATTTGTTTAAACAATTTAAATAATCTGAATATTTCATTCTTGAAAAAAAATAATACCAGAAGAACTTAATTATAAACATAGATCATCTTGTTTAGTGTGTTGATCGTCAGGTAAATTCCTTCTTAGACAAAGTTCTCTTGTTCAGCTTAAACGTTTCTAATATATTGGTTCAAAACAACATTTAAAGTTCTAAAATCAAACATTTTATTTACTTTAATAACAACTTTATATATAGAAGATATTTTCGTATTTGCTAAAAATGCTTAAAGAATTATATAATTAGAAATTAAAGTATATATATCAGTTCTTAAAAGTATATAGTACCAGATGCTATTCTGATAAATCTTTTGCAATCAATGAGGATCTGTTCACGGTACAGTAGTTGTTATTTACTCGTAGAAGTTAAAATAGTACATTTTTATGAGAGAAAAAAAAAACCCAAACAAACTGAAAAGAACTATAATGACTGTAAGCTAATTGTTGAATCTTTATTATATAAGACTAAGAAGAGGTTATATGATTGCTAATGAGATAACTATCCAGAAGGCATCAAATGACGCAGATGTAAGCAAATATAGGTACCATACTACACACATGCTGTAAAGTTAGTTATGAAAGATTTACCCCCCTTAAAACACAAAATGTTAGACTATTTCACAGAGAGAAAAAAATCTCATACCTCTATAAAGGATATTAAAAAAATATCTTAAGTCTGTAAAACATATTTCAATTTACTCCTGCTCCTTTGATTTTTCACACAATGTTGTATCTAGGCTATATCTTGTTGCAAATATAAAATTTATTCAAGAACTGCAGTACAAGATACTCATATTTGTGAAAGTGTCCACCAAAATACTACTGAAATAATTTGGCAAATGATTTGTTACCCGTCATATTTCTCTGATATTTTAATATTTTATTACTGTCATCCGGAAGCTGTTATCGTTAATTATCATTTATTCCCAATTACATAACTCATTATATAATGATTCTAGAAGATTTGAACGTTTACTAGATATTACGGAATCTCAAATGAATTGATAAATATAATCGTTTTGACGGAGAGAAAGAGTATCTGCTGTAGCAAAAAGAAGATGAAAAAGAACTTTTCTACTGTACATTGTTCTGCTTCAGTGATCTTTGTTTTTTCAGGTGCATTAAATGTACCTATTGAACTAGCAATACCTTTGAACAGTTGTATTGAACTCATTTTGACTGCTGTTTTTTGTTGTTTTTTCCCGTTTACTTTTTAAACTTAAATTATTGGTGTGACAAAATGTGTGCAATGTTTTAGTAAATTGTATTTTTCTGCGGATTGTGTCGTAAAACATAAATGGAAAGAAATGTGGACGTTTATGACAAAGCAAACAAACAACAAAACCTCAAAAGCCTTTAGAATTTTAACCAATAGAAATCAGCATTGCATGATACAATTCATCCTTTTTATCAGAGTAGTTGGATTTCAATTCAGAATAATATAGAACCTTAGTAAGATTGAAAAATAACAATTTGAAAAAAGTTACTTGTAACTTACAAATATGATATGCCAACATGAAAATTCAACGCATTATTGACGAATATCTACAAATTGTATATTCTATTATACCACCAATCACTACAGTGGTCAACAGTCTTGTATTGATTGTACGTAAGCTAATCTGTCGTAACCACAGTATATTGATTATGTAAAAGCAATCAAAGATAAGTACCATATGTAAAGACGAACTTCTTACTACAGAGTCTTTTACATCCATGATAATCTTCTGATTATTGGTTTTGACCTCTGTAATACTGATCGGTCAATATTGTCAAAGAACGCAATATTATATGTTTCTTATATAAAGATCGATAGTCCTTTAGAAATTGTTCGTTTAACTCACAAGTGACTCGATGTCTTCTACTGAAAATATTTGATGCAGAAGAAACGGTGGCGATAGCCAGAATTTTCATAAAGAAGGCATGGAAATAACTGCTTAAATCACGATGTATGAATATGGATATTGTTTTGTGTTTACAGGAAAACATATTTATGGATTTATATCTATTGCGGCATACATCAATCACCAATCAGTAAATCGTGGTTAGGGTTGATTCGTTGTAGTTTCGTATGTAATTTTGAATGTTTATATATTTCCTATATCATACTTGTATTGTTACGATGTATCATAACAAAGACTAGGTTAGTAAGGCTAGATGAGATGCATATATTAGATGACATATACAAATACACCCAGATTTATGTGGTTTTTAAGTGTGCATTAAATTTTAACTCCTAAAAGATTTTGTTTACTTCATGTGGACCATTGTAAAATCTTAAACAGCTGCATTCTTACAAGTCCCTATCACAATTACAGAATGTAACCTCGACAAAGCATACAAATCACTCGAAATTAACATTAAGAGTCGTTATGATATTTATCTTTGATAATATATAGCAATCATTATATAAATATTCCATAACCGTAGGTATATATTTTAAAAATGAATTAGTAGGTCATCCAATATATTTCCTATTGTTTATTTTCTGTATATCACTACTGTTATAAATTAGACGTGCGTTTAAAGATGTGCTATTTTTACCTATATAGTATATACCACGATATTTTCTTGTCATTGTTGTCCGAATTCCATTCCACAAGACAACAACTGTCACCAGTGGAATATAAAGTAGACGGGTTTTAAAAATCTGCAATTTTTACTTTAATATGCCATTATGTTTAATTTTTTCTTTATCTTTGCTGTCCGAATTCCATTGCACTTGTGATGTATTTCGCGAGGTATTTCGCCGCTGGAACGCAAAGTAGACGCACCAAATTTAAAAATTTTATTTTCATGTTCTATCTAAAATACTGCTGGTGATCTATTTTAGACCCCTAGGGTATCATAATATCAGAAGTCATTATGACGTTTTTGTTTATTTGACGAAATTCTACTAAGAGCTAAACTTTGAAAAAATTATTATATTATATACTGTTCTAATTTAAGAAACATTTAGAGTTTGACATATTAATTATTACTAACACCTAACTATAGAACTGTTCATTACTGTTTGAATTTTGACCTCTATACGTCTTTTTGTTTCTTGTATGGTTATTGTCTCATCGATGTATAGTTCAAGTGTCCTTTCATTTACACGTGCTTGTGATATTAGTTTGGCATTGTCATGCATATAAAAAAATCTTAAAAATATGCCAAGTACTGTCTGTATTTTAAAACAACCATAAAAAGTTATGGTTAAATACAATGATTTAGCATAATTTGAAGGATTTTATTCCTTATATAACGTCTGGGTAATATTGTTATAACTTTGCTCGCCCTCTTTGTCTTTGAAAGTTATGCATATTTTTTTAAGTCAAGAGGAACTTTTATGATTATTGAAAAGTCTTAAATAGCATTAGATAAACATTTTGATCCTTATTTTACATTTAAATTTTTTGTTGCTATTTGAGAAGGAATATGTTTCTAATAAAAGTGTTTTAATCATGTTTATTTATGCAAAATAAAGGCATATCTAGCCTTGAAGCGGGTCACTTATCATCGATTAAGTACTAAGGAACCGGTGTCGTTTGAATTTTGAATGAGCTCTGCTTGCAAATAATTGCAATTTGATCTCTGATCCACAAATACATAACGCAAACATGCTATAAAATTTAACATTGAAAAACCTTCAGGTGTCTGCCGAATAAGAAATATAATACATCAGGAATAAGGAATAGAAATTACATAAAACATTTCATTACATAGATTACCTTAACAGTTTGACCGAAATACCCACAGATATGTCCCATTTCATTGCCCTTTATCGTACCACGGTTTGACCGCGATATCCAGAGATATATCCCATTCCATTGCCATTTGTCGTACCAACAATCCGAGTTTGTTCATCGCTTATTACTGAACTTTTGCTTGAAATAAGGAAAACTTGTGAAGAGCATTTGAATACAAAAACAAGTTTTTGATGTTCAATTGTTGTCGTTTGTTGATGTGGTACATAAGTGTTTCTCGTTTCTCTTTTTTATATTGATTACACCGTTGGTTTTCCCGTTTGAATGGTTTTAAACTAGTCATGTTTGGGTCCTTTATAGCTTGCTGTTCGGTGTGAGCCAAGGCTCCGTTTTGAAAACCGTATTTTGACCTATAATGTTTTAATTTTACAAATTGTGACTTGGACGAGAGAGTTGTCTCATTGACATTCATACCACATCTTCTTATATCAACTAGCTCCAACATTAGTTTTTGAAGTCTTTATCGTTGCTTTGTTCCCTAACGTCAATGGCAGCGACTTAGTATTATGATTTCAATCTCGGTACCACAGTATGTTTCTTGAGTTTTTAACCGGATTTTTGTGACAAAAATGTCGGTTATTGATTTGGGGATGTACGGCGGGCGGCCGGGCGGGCGGGCGGCAATCAAATGTTGTCCGTGCATTAACTCATGAACCGTTCAACCAAAGCTTTTAAAATTTTAATATGTTATTACTGACAACTATACGAAGGTCAAGTTCAATAATGGCGATTTTGACTTTTACCGTTCAGGAGTTATGGTTCTTGAAAGATTGAAAAATGGAGTTTCCAGTTGTGTTTGTGCATTTACGCATGAACTGTTCTACCAAAGCTTCCCAAATTTTAATATGTTGTTACTGATGACAGAATGGAGGTCAAGTTCAATAATGACGATTTTGACTTTTACCGTTCAGGAGTTGTGGTTCTTGAAAGATTGAAAAATGGAGTTTCCAGTCGTGTCCGTGCATTTATGCATGAACTGTTCTACCAAAGCTTCCGAAATTTTAATATGCTGTTACTGATGACAAAATGGAGGTCAAGTTCAATAATGACGATTTTGACTTTTACCGTTCAGGAGTTATGGTTCTTGAAAGATTGAAAAATGGTGTTTCCCGTCGTGTCCGTGCATTTTCTCATGAACCATTGAACCAAAGCTTTTGAAATTTTAATATGATGTTACTGATGACAAAATAGAGGTCAAGTTCAATAATGACGATTTTGACTTTTACCGTTCAGGAGTTATGGTTCTTGAAAGATCGTAAAATGGCGTTTCCATTCACGTTGTTGCATTTACTCATGAACCTTTCAAATTTTAATATGTTGATACTGATGACAAAATGGAGGTCAAATTTGATATTGACAATTTTTACTTTCACCATTCATCAGTAATGGTTCTTGTAATATTGCCAGGACACAAATAAATGTTAATAAATCCGGTTTGCTGTCGTTGTGACAGCCTCTTGTTTTTACTTAGCCTAAAGCATATTATTTGCATATTTAAAAAATACTATTGTCGTGAAACGGCAACTGATGGTAAAAAATACATATTCCACCACTTTTTACATGCATCCTATAGATTTATAGATTTTCGTTGATAAAAAATGCTAATTGTAGAAAAATATCGATATTCAGATGCATGTAAGGACTTTCAATGCGTGCACAATTTCATGAAAATTTAAAATACCGCTTATAAATAAGATTTAATTATTTTATGCTTACTTTATCGTTACATTTTTTTTAATTTTAGAATGGGGCTACAGTTCACCATATGGTAGGTTCTTATTTATTGTACAGCTAGTATTTATCAATGAAATATTCATACAAAGTTTTAAATAAAACAATGAAATATTCATACAAAGTTTTAAATAAAACAATGAAATATTCATACAAAGTTTTAAATAAAATATCTATAAATATAGTATATTTATTAAAGTCGCTGACAGTTGGTATAGACAATATTATATTATAGTATAAGTTTATCATCTATTTTCTCTTATATGTTTTTATCTCCCCTTGTTCGTCTTTAAAAAGAGCATCACTAACATCTCATAAAAACATTTGAACAACAATAATGTGTCCATAGTACACGGATGCCCCACTCGCACGATCATTTTCTATGTTCAGTAAACAAGTACTTTATATCAAATGAACTTGAATCCCCAATCGTTCTTGATATTGTGAAATATAATTGACGTGACCACTTGCCAATACACAAGCAGTAATTAAATATTTTTCTGTTCATTTGAAGAAAACAAACAACCGACAAGACAACGTTTAACATAGAGAAATAACTTGCTTTATAAATTAAGTAAAATGATAAATATATATTTAGAGATGAGTTAAGTTTTTTTCTATTTTCAATCTACAGGGCCATCAAACTGGACGACATTACATGGCAATGAGGCTTGTGATCGGAGGGCACAATCACCAATAGACATTCCAGATGCTATGAACGCTCAATATGACGAAGGACTGGTACCGTTTGCAGTCATGGGATTTGAAAAGAAAACAAACCAGTTAAAACTTATCAACAATGGACATACAGGTTAGCTGTAGTGTTTTTTTTTTTATTTTGACGAAAAACTTAGAATTTCATGTAACTCCATTAAAGTATCTATCTGCTTAAAAATTAAACACGTTGAGCAGACGTCTTATCAAACAAAAATTACACTCAAAAGTAAAATCACGAAAAAACCGAACGCCGAGTAAAATTCAAAACGGATAGTCCCTAATCAAATGACAAAATCAAAAGACCAAAGACATCAAAGAATGGATAACAACTATCATATTCCTTATTTTCTTATGTAAAAAATGGTGGATTAAATTTGGGTTTAAAGCTAGCTAAACCTCTCACTTCTATGAATGTTTATAACTCGAAAAATATACAGAAATATACCATTTCAAATACACTGTAAAAGAAATTAGGAAGATATCTAGTGCAGCGGCGAAATCTGAAACGACGCTTAGTTAAGGAGTTTAATGCACCCAAAGAACACACACCTGGATTTTTTTTTAAATGAAAGAATACATGTTAAACTTATATTTTAAACATGCCGTAAGAAAATCGTATGGTCGAATTTCCGTAAAAATGGCTTTTTAGAGCGTTATGTAGTGTATAAAAAAAATTCACTGATACACTAAAATGTTGATTATTATTACGAATCACAATATTACGGCTATTTTTTTATTTGATAATGTAAGAATATATAACTGACGATAAAACTAGTCAATAATTGTTTTAAAAATAGTTACCATCAACATTTTAAAAACCGTTTTTCTTCAGTAGTTCTGGTTAACACGATTTTTACCGGTTTCCGTTAATAACATGATAATTATAAAACACTTCATTTGTGTTTATTTGGCATAACTATACACTTCGATATTTACTTTATACAAAACAACTTTCGTTTGGAACATTTCTTATTCGATTTACAAGAAATTTTTAATTTGAATAGAACACATCAATCTGTTACACAATTTATATAATTCCGGAATTAACGTCTGGGACGTTTATTTTTGTTTAATCCTCACTCCGTTCAGTTCTATCACTGTACAAGCCAAATTTCGATTAGCATTTCACATTGAAACTGTTTAATTAATATCAGTTTTAGGGTTTATATTTGTCTTTACACTAGTTTTATATTTGCTTTGTTGTTGATTTCATTGTTTTTTTTTGTTATTCTGAATACCCAGAGTGGTAATATATTAGGTTATTTTTTATCATTGTTTACATTGTGTTAAGTAATCGCTTAAAAAATATTCCGGATCTGTTGTGAAAATTTTCCGGATAATGTCACAGTTCGGTAGTCCTTTAAAACTTACCCTAACAAGTGCCAAGAGAGTGAAGTCTTCCTTAGATTGGCTGGAATGCATTATTTGTCAGATTAAAAGCCTGGAAAAATGATATATTTTCACTGACAAAGGCAAAGTTAGTTTCATTGAAGCTACTAAACTACAGAAAAATGAGATCTATTTGAAGATTGTAGAAGAGTTGTCTTCTATTAATCAAATTTGTTCAGAAAATATTGATGCTAAATACCATAGATCTTGTTGTAAATCTTACACCAGTAAGCAGAATCTATCTTTTTATAAACAAGAATTTATGGAAACGGAGGAGAATATAGGTGGTGCTAGCATTTTGTCACCTGCTGCAAGCACATCTAGAATCACAACTCGATCAGAGTGGTACCCCCCTTTTTTTTTGCAAGAACAAAACTTACAAAAAAGATGCTAAATTGCACAAAGTGGAATCAGAAGACAGAATTAAGAACATACTTGAGGCAGCTAGAAATAATTCGGATTATGAAATTGAGTCAACGGTTTTACATGAACATTTTACTGAAAATGCCCTTTATCATTCGGCCTGTATAACTAAATATCTACTGAAAACACCCCAAAAAGTAAAAACAGAATCTTCTGCATTTGTGAAGCTGGTATCGGAAATTAATTCTGGTATCGGAAATTAATTCAGACCTGATATGATGTCCACCTTGCTTGAGAAATTTCGTTTCTTGCTTCCACAGGACTATGCTGACAAATACACAACATATAAATTGAAAAATAGGTTAATGAATTATTACGGCGATGCAATTGTCATACAACCACAACAAGGCCAGGGTAAATCAAATATCATGTTCAGCAGCTCTATATCTATCGGTGACGCAATCAAAGTTGCAAGTCAGCTAAAATCTGAACTCGAAATAGCACAGGCGGATTTGGAAATTGGAAGTTGGAAGTTCCAAAAATATAACAAGTGAAGAACAGATTTTACACACAGCTGCCAATATTTTAAGGCGTGATATGCATAGCCTTGATCTAAACAATGATTATTACCCAACACCTTCCGAATGTTCTCTGCCGTTGTCAATTCAATCAATGCCCCCCAACCTGACCAAATTTATTTGTTGGTTAATAGATGAAAAGTCTTTTCTGACCGTTACAAACCAAAATCATACTACCGTAGAAAAAAATGCGAAAATGTATGTCAATGAGTATTAATGTTATCACTCCTTTTCAAATTGGTCTTGCATTACAATTGTATCACGAATTTGGATCAAAACAATTAGTGGAAACATTAAATGCTCATGGGTTTTGCAGTTCGTATGATGAGGTAAGGCGTTACCTAACAAGCTTATCAAGTCATGAAATTGATCGGAAAAAAAATGGCGTGTATGTTCCAAACGGTATTGTACCGCTGTCGTCCAATGGTTGTCTTATTCAGGAAGGATCAGATAACATTGACTTAAACACGGAAACGGTGGATGGCAAGGATACTTTCCATTCTATGGCTAGGGCTGTTTTCCAACTGCAGACTGAAATGACAGATTCAAGCGCTGTACATGCTGAACAGGTTAAAGTTAAACGAGGACAGGAAAAATCTTTTCCAGTCGACGAGCAGACCATGTCTTTGATAAACTGTGTACCATTCAACAAGCCAAAGGAGCGTCCTGAGCCTCCCCGTCGTGAGAATGCATATAATGATATACAATCTTGTTCAGAAAGATGTGAAGCTTCTTTAGACTCCGTTCGGGTTTTGCTGCGACTTCTGTTCAGAGACGTAATTAAATTTCCAATGGAACTTCCAGAACAAATTAAACAAGCAAGTCCTTTCTTGACTGGGTTTAATGGCTTAATCGCAGAATCACTTCCTTGTCGGACACTTGTTACATATGCACCAGTTGTTGACTCGAAGCCAAGCGATATGTCCACCGTTTATATAACAATGAAGAAATGTATGGACATGTCAAAAGAAATAGGACAGGACTTTGCAATAGAGACGTTTGATTAACAACTTTACGCAGTATCACAGCAAGTAAAATGGTCAATGCCGGAAGTTTTTCAATTCCATATTTTGAGGCTTGGTGGATTTCACACACTTTCTTGTTTTATAGCTTGTATTGGCAAATTGTGGGCAGATGGAGGTCTTCGGGATTTTATTGTTGATTCTGGTGTTTATGCCGGATGCACTGTCGACCAGATGCTCTTAGGGAAACAGTTTAACCGATCAGTTCGAGGTTTAACACTCGTATATGAAGCATTACGATCGTTAGGGTTTGCTTCGTTTTTCAAAGGGTGTGAGGAAAATGATGGAATTGATGCAATACCAAAGGATGTATGGGTGATGCTGTCCAAATGTCAAGCAAAGTTTTCAGATGAATCGGAATCTTACAAAGATGTACTTAACGAGTTAACGATTATGTATACCACCTATGTATTACCATTAACAGTTAGAATCAGGGACTGGGGATATCTCGAGTCCCCGACATTTAAGTACTGGGATATGTTCCTTAACGCGGTTGAAGTAATGCTCCAAAAATTTCGTGCAGAACGGGAAGGTTTGTGGTCATTGCATTTACATACTACTACAGATATGCTGCCATACTTCTTCATAACCAACAGAACAAATTACTCTAGATGGACCCTGGTTTATATTCTCGATATGCTTGATATCCCTCATAAAGTCCAATCAGCATTTGTTTCTGGTGAATTTGCAATTCACCAAAAAAAGGAACTTTTAACGGCATTTAGAGTGACATGGCCACTGCAAAAAACATTATAAAAGACTCTAAAGGGCATGGGGGATTGTTGGATTAACCCGCAAAAATCTGCTTTGATTAGATGGACATTAACGAGACATGTTCTCGGTCATTTCGGTTCAGAAATGCGTGAATGAGCTGGTTTGTCCATAGCGAGTGATTTATCTCACGAAGAAATTAAACCAGCAGCAATGACACGAGATAACCAACAGGTTAGTGATTTGATAGATCATATCATCAACAAAATGACAGATCCTTTTGATGTTACCTTACATCCAGTTCCTCTCATAAACATTTCAACTGGGATGCACGCATCTAAAGAAGTTCAAGACTCTTTATTGAATTATATTAATGAGGGGACACAAAGGTTTAAATCTTTTGTTGACGGTTCTTTGTCGAATGGACAGTCTCGAAATTTCTATAACCCGATATCAAGATCTAAACTAAAGTCTTTCGAGGATATGACGAAAAAAAAACTAAACTAATGTGTCGTTCTGGTGACACAGTTAATGTGCATATCAACCCAGAGTTAGTTTTTAGGCGTGCCTTGGCTTTGGCAAATTGTCGAGAGGATGTAACAGTTGAAAAAGTTCTGTCCTATCCAATTGGCCCAATCCCAACATCCATGTTCCATGACGATGGTACAATGCGCAAAACTTGCAAGGCAGATTTAGCTCACATACTGGAACAGGATGTAGTAGTCTGTCAAATCCTTCCAATGGTCAATATATCCCGAACCACCCATATAAGAGATGGCATGGTATTATTGCAATCAATCAATGCAAAAAGGTTTAAAACATTTGGTGAATTGGCTTTAGATTTTTTCCGCAATCAGGTTGCTTGCTTTCAATATGCTTCAGTGGTTGCTGACATTTTTGATAGATATGACATACAAAATTCCATTGAAAGCTCTGAACGGGAACGTC
The DNA here is from genome assembly GCA_019925275.1 of Mytilus edulis. Lineage (NCBI taxonomy): Eukaryota > Metazoa > Mollusca > Bivalvia > Mytilida > Mytilidae > Mytilus > Mytilus edulis. The sequence goes on along the minus strand of CM034360.1, from coordinate 13,262,825 downwards.
GATCAAAGTCATTTTTCAATCCAAAGGTGTTTCAAGTAATCGAAGGAAGAATCATTCCAGACTGGAAAACATTTCTTAGCTCAGGTGAAAACAAGCAGTCACTTATAAAGTTTCTTGGTGAATTCACTTTGCAATATATGAAAGAAAATAGTTGTCTCATGGATTGACAAAAACTGTACCTTGTTGGATCATTTCCCAATCCAGAAATAGTATAGTGAAAATAATAAGTCCAAAAGGTATAACCGATTGCAGTGAATTGTCAAGTACACAAGAAGAGGCAGATACATGTATTATTCTGCATGCATTGAATGCTGACAAACTGTACAGGGAAAACGGTGTAAACGGTCGCATTATTGTAAAGTGTCCGGATACGGACGTACTAGTACTTTTAATACATTATTTCCCACAGATGACTCATATATCTGAATTGTGGTTTCAAACAGGATTATCGGCGTTATATTCCTGTTCACGAGCTGTGTGGGTCGTCAAATTCAGTTTTGTGTAAACTCCTACCCGCTGCACATGCTATTATAGGAGGTGATACTACATCGTCTTTATTTGGCAGAGGCAAGACATCCATGATAAAGGCACTAAAAGAAGCGCCTTTTGATTTCAATGACTTGTCCCAGATATCTTTATTAGATATAGAAGATTCAGTAGCCGTAAGTCGGAAACTCGTAACTAGGCTTTATGATCCTAAAGGAAAGTCCAAACGCTGCCATAATAATCTGAACAATTTCCGGGTGAAATGAGCCACATGTAAAGATTCTAGCTTGGTCCGACTCTCTCCTTGTGAAGCATCTTTCAGGTCCTTAGGTCTTCTTTCCAAACCAAAATCTCGATGACTGCACATATCGCCAAGTCTGCTATTGGATCACCTCTACAGTTTGGTTGGAAAGAAGGAAAGTGTGGACTTGAACCTGTCTTGTTTGAAGGTCAAATGTCATCTGACTTCCTTCAAGATTTGGTGTCCACATGCAAAGGAAAATCAGTTTGCAGTAAAAGTTGTGTGTGTTTTGAACAGAATTTGTCCTGTACTGAACTTTGTCAATGTCAAGCATCAGACCTTTGTAAAAACATCAATACACACCTGGCAGATATAGATGATGATGATGATGATGATGCTTGATTACCTGACCTATTTACGTCTTAATAATGCTAATTCATACATACACTTGTTTTGCTTTTAGTTTTTGTCCACCTTTTCTGTTGATTTAATATACGTTTAGTTTACTTTGATACTGAAGCTATTTCCGTTTATTATGAAAGGACGATTGGGCATTCCGAATGTTAAAAAACGTCAAAAAACGTTGATATGATGCTAACATATTTTGTAAACCTTATATGAATGCATTTTGATTTTACAACAAAAATATTAATTGCAACTTTGATCTGAAAAAAAATGTAAAAAATTTACGAAAATAACCATCAAGACCATTTAAACTGAAATCAATGAAATTAACTTTTATCCCTCCTTTACCTGACTTTAAACTTTTGTATAGTAGCAAGTCGTCTTCAGACTTCATTTTTATGGAAAAAAATATTACCAAAGTTCAAGGTCATCCTTGTATGGAAACTAAATGAAGTCATAAATCAAAAAATGTATCATATAACGAAAAACGTCAATTTTAACGTTAACAGTGACGTGTTTAGAAAAAAAATGGTATTCACAACAGGTTCCATATATGTTGAATGAAATATTGTCCCCTGATTGTTTAATATGTTTTATGTTCCTAAGTTTAGCCCAAAATAAACAGTATAGAGAAAATTTTGTAATATTCAATTGTTGACCTTTGACCTCAATTATGCAAAATTCCGACCACTTCTCATGCTTACGGCATCATTAATATTAAAGTTAACAATTTTATCTTTTCAATGATATATAATTTAGCCGTGTGTTCGGTGGGTGCATTAAAAAAATTTTTTTTGGATTCTACCGCTGGTCTAATCGGAGAGAAATATAAAAGTTTCACAGAATGACCACAAATAATGAAAACAAGAAGAAAGGATAAATAAATCTCCATCATGCATTACGTTATTCCACAGAAAAATAATTATTGACCGAGACGAACCATACTTTAGCCGTAGGTGGACTCCTATTCAGGTGCTGTAGGGCGATATGCAGTTTCTTATCCCAAAGAGACATCCATCAGCTCTACAAGTTAAACACGGTGATAAGTTTCAAACGAAGAAATAAAGTTAGAAAGATATATGATGTGTAAATGTGTTCATAAGATAAATGTAAAGACAAAACAACCAATTTTTATAACAAAGAAGGTTATGCGAACTTAAGCCTATAAAAAAACCTCTCTAATATAAACTGCATATCCTTAATGTTTAAATGAAAGGGTAAATAAACAGTCTTTTACAATGACAATAGACATGTGTATTGAAGCAATATATATTGGGTTGTCAAGGTAATTTACTTATACCACATGCAAAGAGAGCAACCTTTTTAAACCCTTAAAGTTGTTTTACTATTGCCATGCCGCAGTTTTTTTCTTTCAATTGACATACATGTATACTTCACCCAAAAAGAAAAAAAGAATACAGAACTCCGAGGAAAATTCCGGACGGAAAGTCCCTTGTCAAAAGAAAAACAGCTGTCATATTCCTGACTTGGAACAGGCATTTTCTTGAATAGAAAAAAGTAAAATCACAAAAATACTGAACTCCGAGGAAAATTCGAAACGGAAAGTCCCAAATCAAATGATAAAAAACACCAAACGAATGGACACATATTTCTGACTTGGTACAGGCATTTTCAAATGTAAGTAATGGTGGATTGATCCTGGTTTTATAGCGCTAAATAAGGGCAACAGTAGTACAATGCTGTTCGAAAATTTATAACTCGATTGAGAAAAAAAACCCTCTCACTTGTACGACAGTTGCATCCAACTCCATTATATTGACAACGATGCGTGATGGTAGATGAAACATGGTTTCAGTTATCTTAACCTCCCACTTGTATGGTAGTTACGTTAAATTCCATTATACGGACACTGATGTGCAAACAAAACAAGCAGCCTGATAGGTTAAAATGTCAAAAATAGTGGTAAAGCAGTAAATATTATTCTTGACTTAAGAACTTGTTCTGATTAAAATTCTTCATGAATTATTCTTTTTTATATGGCAGCTCAACTTAACATACTTGGAGATTTAACAGTATCAGGCGGAGGCTTATCAGGAACATTCAAAACTGCTCAATTACATTTCCACTGGGGCAGTAGCAGTATCAAAGGCTCAGAGCATCTACGCAACACAAAGGCTTTCCCCTTAGAGGTAAAGAACATATTAGCTTCATAAAAGAAATTCTTATTGTTGTGTGGCTTAATAGCGTTCATTAGTCGCTAGCGATACACAGGTATCACCTTTTGTCGTTTGTATCTTCGTCTTCATTCGCGTCACACCTTTTATTCAGTTCCAAGTGAAACGGTGCTGGTAATTATAAGATAAAGACTAAAATTGAGAATGGAAATGGGGAATGTGTCAAAGAGACAACAAGAACATTTACAGAATAGAAATGGGGAATGTGTCAAAGAGACAACAAGAACATTTACAGAATAGAAATGGGGAATGTGTCAAAGAGACAACAAGAACATTTACAGAATAGAAATGGGGAATGTGTCAAAGAGACATCAAGAACATTTACAGAATAGAAATGGGGAATGTGTCAAAGAGACAACAAGAACATTTACAGAATAGAAATGGGGAATGTGTCAAAGAGACAACAAGAACATTTTCAGAATAGAAATGGGGAATGTGTCAAAGAGACAACAAGAACATTTACAGAATAGAAATGGGGAATGTGTCAAAGAGACAACAAGAACATTTACAGAATAGAAATGGGGAATGTGTCAAAGAGACAACAAGAACATTTACAGAATAGAAATGGGGAATGTGTCAAAGAGACAACAAGAACATTTACAGAATAGAAATGGGGAATGTGTCAAAGAGACAACAAGAACATTTACAGAATAGAAATGGGGAATGTGTCAAAGAGACAACAAGAACATTTACAGAATAGAAATGGGGAATGTGTCAAAGAGACAACAAGAACATTTACAGAATAGAAATGGGGAATGTGTCAAAGAGACAACAAGAACATTTACAGAATAGAATCAGCAGAATATGGTTCATAGAATAGGAATTGCAAAACAATCGATATTTGATGAAAAAATACTAAAAGAAAGAAACACGCACTTTGAAGTATAAATTATGACCATGTGTCGTGATTACACAATTATATTTGGTTAAGAGTAAAAAAAAGTGCTAGCTTATGGTAGGGTTGTCTTGATGGTTTAACTTTATACATAACGATTTCCAAATTATCCACTTTAACGACAGTTAGGTGAAATAGATGATACATACAACTTGAAAATGACATTCGATAAGTAAGAATACAGCAGCGGTACATACAACGTGAAAATGACATTCGATAAGTTAGAATACAGCAGCGGTACATACAACTTGAAAATGACATTCGATAAGTTAGAATACAGCAGCGGTACATACAACTTGAAAATGACATTCGATAAGTTAGAATACAGCAGCGGTACATACAACTTGAAAATGACATTCGATAAGTTAGAATACAGCAGCGGTACATACAACTTGAAAATGACATTCGATAAGTTAGAATACAGCAGCGGTACATACAACTTGAAAATGACATTCGATAAGTTAGAATACAGCAGCGGTACATACAACTTGAAAATGACATTCGATAAGTTAGAATACAGCAGCGGTACATACAACTTGAAAATGACATTCGATAAGTTAGAATACAGCAGCGGTACATACAACTTGAAAATGACATTCGATAAGTTAGAATACAGCAGCGGTACATACAACTTGAAAATGACATTCGATAAGTTAGAATACAGCAGCGGTACATACAACTTGAAAATGACATTCGATAAGTTAGAATACAGCAGCGGTACTAAAAAACAAAAATAACAAACAAAAATAAAATAGACAAAAGTTCAGAAAACATAATATTGACAATTATATAAATTGAAAAACACGAAACTTTTCTTAAACTTGGAATTACTTTAGATACCCCAAAAGGGATATCAGTTCTTGATTGACTAATTGCACCCGTCTTGTTGTTCTTGGCAAGTAAGGTAAGGTAATTTATCAAAAATGTTATTTCTATTCATATATTCTGATTTTTATTCCAGATGCATATAGTCAATTTTAACAGTAAATATGGTAACTTAAAAACTGCTGCTGATAAACCAGATGGTCTTGCAGTACTGGGCTTTTGGTTTAAGGTATAGTTATATGATGTTTCTTTAATTGTATAATATTACTTGATAAAACGTATATTCCGTAACTATATCAGTTCTTATTCTAAATATTCATTTAACATTGTTATTTGAATAACTAAAGCCAGTTTTTGTTGTTGATAAGATCCATGCAGTTAAAAGACCTACATATTTTATGAATGTTTTTCATATTACAGAATTATTTTTTTCTTAGGACATTCTGGGAATCGGTCAAGTAAAAGCAAAAAGAAGTAAAATCTAGCGAACTATTAGTGCAGTTTGAGGAAAACATTAATTTGTTTAATGTTTATATACACGACAAATCATCTTTCCCCCTAAATTTCACCTTTTTGTAAGCTTGATTTTACTCCTTTATGTAGCTGTTACTTGACTGAGTATCTTTACACATTGTAGGTTTACTGTACAAAATGTTTAAATATCGGAGTCATAAGTCGGTAATATGATAATAGTCTATTGGCTGCTTAAATGCTTTTACACTCTTTACTCCAATGTTGTTTTTATGCCCCCGTGATAGCGATGAGACATTAAGAATTACCCTTGTCCGTTCCATACGTTCCAATATTCCAAATTTGGTTTCCGTTCTCTAACATTAGTTTGCCTCAGTAAAATGTTATGAATCTTATACACAATGCTTATTACTACAAAATACAGATCAACTTTAAATTTTGGTGATGTCACCTTTACCGTTCTTGAGCTGTGCACCTTTTTAAATGGAAATAAATGCGTGTCCGTTACCTAACCTAATTCGTTAACAAAGGTACCAGGATTATAATTTAATACGCCAGACGCGCGTTTCGTCTACATAAGACTCATCAGTGAAGCTCAGAACAAAATAGTTATAAAGTCAAACAAAATTGTTTCAACCAAATATTAGGAAACATAAATACAATGCTTATTTCCACAATACACTTATCAGTAGCATCACGTATACGGTTCTTGAGTTAAGTCTCTTTATAATATTATATGTAAGCGGGGGAATCATTTGTGTTCCATGGACACATTTCCCATTTGTTTTGCTAATAAAACATATTTTTATCATATATTTTGTTCGAACAATATTCTGGAATATGACTGTTTTTTTCTCGTTCCGTTGAATTGGTTGACAATATTTGATTTGGTCTGTTTTTATGGACTTCCCTTTTTTGTCTTTACCTTGGAGTTCGATATTTTAATTATATTCTTATTGATTTTTGATAAAGATATTTTACAACACTAATATTATATGCCCTTATTCGTCCATCTACTCTCGACCTGGACGTCACTGATGATTCTTAGGTGGACGAAACGCGCGTCTGGTGTATTAAACTATAAGCCTGTTACCTTGATAACTCTCGACAATGATTACAATTAAGAGAGAACAGGACTAGATCGTAACCATTTGCTAGCGGAGATGTTATTTATCTTACTAGTAGTAATTATATTATACATTTGTATGACATTTATTGTTTTAGGTTGTAGCCGAGGACAACGAAATGTTTGCCAGGTTGGTGAGCAATCTCACATCGATACAAAACGCAGGTAATACAGTAATGAAATAACGAAATTTAGAAAAAGTAAGAGAAATGCCATGCTGAATTGATATAGTTTATACAAAACCTTAACATAATTCAATTTTGCAGTAAACCATCTTTATACAATGGTAGATTATGCAATTTGGAGAAAATGGGGATCTGATAATAATTTATCATGACCTTAACAATAATACGGTCAATCTGATGTACAGAAGTTGTCGTTTGTTTATGAAATTTATACGTGGTTCTCGTTTCTCGTTTTTTTTTTATATAGATTAGACAGTTGGTTTTCTCGTTTGAATGGTTTTACACACTAGTAATTTGGGGGCTCTTTATTGCTTTTTGTTCGGTGTGAGCCAAGGCTCCGTGTTGAAAGCCGTACATTGACCTATAATGGTTTACTTTTAAAAATTGTTATTTGGATTGAGAGTTGTCTCATTGGCACTCACACCACATCTTCCTATATCTAATTATGCGAATGTTGATGACTATTATCCTTCCAAAAAAGAATGTTATCCATTCAGCAATCTGAACCTAAATATTATTTTGTTCAAATAGTCTAATAGTGTATCATAAGCGTTAATACATACATACATTTTTAATTTATTGTATCGAACCAGGCCATTTAATATCGTTAATGGTTCCAATCTTACTGCATCATATACATATTTGATAAATAATGTATCTTAAGTGATGCTTGCTGCCAACATATGTAAAATCAAATTCTTAATACGAAAGTTGAAGAGCCAAATTCTGATTAGGAATCAAAGATATGCACGAGAAAAATACATTCCTTAATTTTTAACAACAAATTGCAATGAAACAACATCTGTATTATGCATATGAGATGGTGATAAAGGATTTTAGTCCCTTACCGACAAAGTGTAAGAGGACTTTAGGTTTGCACTCTGTCCATCTGTCAGTCAGGCAAATCAGATTTCCAGATTTTTTCCCCTTATTTTTGACGATATTGATTGATATAAGAATTTAATTTTTGATGAAACACTTAATAATTACTAGATTTCTGTTCAAAGGGAAACAACTAATTTTTTTTAAAGATTTTTAAAAGACATTGTATTTAAATAAATGACATTTTGGATTGTTTTCCTTTTCTTTGGTAATTTTTTTGAAGTAGTAGGTTTGTTTGCTATTTTATGTAGTTTACACTTCGACAAGTTATAGATCAAGTTAGAATTTCGTTCCATTGCAATGAATCTTTTACCGACAGGGGACTATGTATTGCCATGCAATACTCACATAATGATTTTTGTTTTTATTAAATATAAAAAGCTGTTTATAATAAAGATTATCTTTTACGGTTATCGTTTGTTATCTTTATTCTGGAATCAGTATATAAATTAAACATTCATTTTATTTGTTTATTGTATTTGATAAATGCAAACTTTCTCTAATAGTTTTAAATTTTGTAAATTAAAAGGTTTTTGTTTATCTGTTGCAGACGCTGAAGTCGCTGTGACAGATGTTCTAGTTAGTGATTTAATCATTCCCAAACTGGACAAATACTACAGATATAAAGGCAGTTTGACAACGCCACCATGTTTTGAAAGTGTCACATGGACAATGTTTGAAGAGACTATTCCCATTTCAGAATCACAGGTATATACATTTAAAAAAGAGGGGCGAAAGATACCAGAGGGAGAGTTAAACTCATATATCGAAAATAAACTGACAACGCCATGGCTTTAAAATAAAAAGACAAACAGACAAATAATAGTACAAAAAACACAACATAGCAAACTAAACACTGAGCAACACGAACCCCACCAAAAACGGGTTATAATCTCAGGTGCTCTAGAAAGGTAAGTAGAGAACAGACGGAACAATCAGATCAAATATAAAAATATGAAAAACCCAGAGCATTGTTAGACCACAACTCAAAACAGACACAATCATGTAATAAGGAAAAACAATTGGAAAACAACCAAAAATACTTTAACGACTGTAGTTAAACATCGAACCCCCGAAGATAAAACATATCCATTACATATTTTTCTAATAAATGCTTAGAAAGCGATGTTTATATGGTTGACACATTCCCTCGTACCATCTCTGGCGTATCAAATTTTTAATATCCAGAACAAACCAAAACGATAATATATTTATGTATTTTATTTTTTTATTTACTTCAACAATTGCATTTAGATGGGAAAAAACCCCCATCAAAGTTACCAAGCTAATATATTTTATACTCGTGGTGCGCGTTTCGTCTTCAAAACACTCATCTCTGACACTCGAATTAAAACAATCAAAATGCCACATAAAGTACGAAGATCAAGAGCATTGAGGACCGAAAATTACAAAGGTATTGAAAACCGTTCACAATTTTTTTTCCTTATTGCATTTATGCATCTAAAACCTTTTGAATACACATAATAACCACATTTTATGTGATGAATTACAATTTTTCTTGCAGTTAAGACAATTCCGAAATTTGAAAGAAAAAAAGCCAAGCAACAACATTGTCAACAACTTCAGGCCAGTCCAAATGTTAAATGGTAGACGAGTAAGCAGAAGTTTCAAGTTAGAAACAGACGGAGCTAGCACTATTTGTTCCTCGTCAATTGTAACAGTTATGTTAGTTTATCTTCTACATTTGTTATGAACCCTGTAGACATAGGACCTTTTAAAAGGAAACATTGAAAGTTATGGACATTAATCAGTTTTTAAATATGCAAATATTTGCCTTTAATTACTAAATTGAATTTGTTTCATCGTAAGTCTACCTGATCTATATGAGTAATACCCATATGTCTAACTTCACTGGCAAGCATAAGAATGAATCGTTAATTAATACATTTTAGGATGAAAAGGGCGAATATTCTTCCTTAAATAAATTTCTTTCAATGTTTATATAACTGATATCTCATACTATTTAGTACCCAGTAAATTTCATCTAGGCTTCGAGAATATAAAAATCTTGTAATTACAACTTTGATTGGATGAATTGTACTGTAGTTCAAATTCAACTCATTGGCAACAAATATTCGTCATTTCCTGGATATTTCAAATGTTGTTTTTGAAAAAGCAAAAAAACAAATATTTTGACAAATGGAAAATTCAGTATTCCATAACATGAAAATGTAAGATTTTGAATTGAGCTCGATGTATTCTAAATATCATCCCAAGCAATGACTTTTATGTTGTACATGTTTCAAAAGTAATGATTTTGTTTATGTTCATGTTTATGTAGTTAATATGTCTTGTGTTTAAAATGCTTTTAAAGATATATTTTAGGGGGGCTCGTTTATTGACATTCCCCTCCCAACATCTAATCATCGCCTGTTATTTATTATCCTGATAAAAATCATGTCAGTGTCAATATAAATAATCATATACAAATAATATTATATTTCCTGATATGAACGATATAATCGTTGAAATGCTTTAGTTGTAATCTTGTATATATCATAAACAAAACAGAACAATGCAAAATGGGACAATTTTTTATTGTCATAATATTTTTACAGCTGCTTGTTAGCTCCCCTTATCCTAAAGTGTCCTTTGTTACAACAGTCGATTTTTTGGTCTATTTGTTGAGGAAATGATATATCTATGACACGATATAACACAACTTGTTTAAGTAACCACCATAATGTTCCTGTCATTGATATGATTAAGAGCTATTTGTATTGTATTTGAAGCTTTGCGGACATTAATCGGTAGCTTTACTGCCTCACATTGATTAACCTGGAGTTGATACAAATAAAAGTTCTGCATATAAAAAGAAGAATGCTTTCAATAATAATAGGGGATAATATGCTTAAATTCATTGGGATAAAGAATGTCCATTCTGCAGCATAAGTACAAAAAGAGAAATAGGCTTTTAGAAGCTTTAGTTTAAAGAATGATTTTTAGTTTACCTTACAATTGATTGTAATTGCTTGATGTAATATATACTTGCTATTGTGCTGTACAATATGCATAATAAACCAATTGAAATCTTGCTTATCTTTCATATTTGATTTTTAAGGAAAATGAATAAAAGTATTAAACATGAACTCAACTATAAAAAATAGAAAACAACACGACAACCAAAATCAATACAACGAAGAAAGAAAGATAACACTAAGACAAAACAAAACATGATATGTTTCATTAAAATAAAATAACAACAAGTGACCGAAACCGAAGATTGAACAAATGAAACCACTAAAAATACAGAAAACACAATTGTTGACAAGGTCAAGAAGGATGTAGGATAAACCTTTCTTAAATAGAAACGATTCCTATCTTTAAAAATTGATACCAAATGTATCATTATAAAAATATTAAAATGTGGTGTGATTGTGAATAAGACAACTCTCCACCAGAGACCAAATCCATCAAGCATCAATAATGTTGGTTTCTCTGTACCTTTTGTTATTCACTGATCGAGAATTCAGAGAATTTTAAAATACTGGTGAACTCAATTTAGCACCGCGTTCTGTTTATACGCATGTCATGAATACGGAATATCACCAGTGTCCGTTTTAGTGTTTAATAACAATTATTATTTTTTCATTTTGAATGAAGAATTTGGAAAATTGTCCATGTTAAAATTCATTTTCTCAGGACGAACTAAGTATACAAAATTAAATGGATACAATACGTTGATATAAAATGTCTTTTGTATTGGTTGATAGTGTTATAAGGTTGACCAAAATACCGATTCGTTTTTATTCAAAAAAGTTTAACCAGTAAACAGTTCTGACAATCAAGTAAACACAAAGAGGTAACTGAATGGATATTTTGTATTAAAAATTATGGGTTTGTGATGCAGCTAGCGAAAGAGTCTTGAAGACGGCTGTTTAAAAATTAAGTTTTTAGACTTTACCTTGTAATTTAATTGTGCTCAGTTTGTCTGTACTTTTGGCTGTATTAACCATGTGTGGATGTAATGAAATATAACTTGATTATGGGGGCATTTTTTGAAATTCCTGTTATGGAAGAAACATCAAGCCGATATGTTTCATTACTAATATACAATGTATTTTCAAAATTGTTTTTCCTTTTTACTATAAAAATATAGCTTTATTGGTTTTATTACATAAATATACACATAGATATTTTGTCTATGTAATCCTTCTTGTTGTTAGTATAACATTGTATGACATTTTTACGGAAAACATGAATGAATCTTTTTAACCAAACACAACTGTTTGCGGCGTTCTCATTGAATTACAAAACTACACTAAGGTGGGATTTTGAAATGGGTGTACATCGAAAGTTAAGTTACATATGGTAAACAACTTAAGAAGAAACATTTTTTTTATATTTTTGTTTCTGCACTTGTTTAACAAAAGACTTTAATTCTCAATTTGAACGTCTTTAGTATTTATAATTATTAATGATACGTTCATTCTTATCATCAAAATGTTCTTTCATATCAATTATTTGCACTTAGAAATAAATGACCCGTTTATTAATGTTCTTTGATTATAAAGGGTATCAATTAAGCAGCTGCATCACCAGTGCAAAGTACAAAATATGATTTAAAGTTAGCAACACGTTCGAATTTGTTCTATTAATTAAAATGAGGGCTAGAAAATATAAAATTATAAAAAATGGAAAAATGTTTTTGTGATAATCTTAAGATTATTAATTGTGATATTATGATATCATTCTGTAATAAGATGACTTTTGTTTTTAAATTTATCGTAAAAAATAAAACATTTTGTTAATAATTGCATGCGTCTGACGCGCTTCTGTGTCAGTGATCTGGATAATCGTTGAAAAAAATAAACAAAGATTTAAATTGTTTATTATGAAGTTTTCTTGAAAAACGAAATGGATTTTTGAATACATCATATATCGAGGGTATTGTTTGCCCAATAGTGTGCACTTTTGGTCCTCAATACTCTTCAACTTCGTATATTTTTATTAGGCATTTTTTAACACTTTTGGATTCGAGCCTCACTGATAAGACTTCTGTAGACGAAACTTGCGTCTGCCGCAAATATAAAATTTCAATCCTGGTATCTATTATGTGTACAGCAATATCTCTCCTTTTCTTTTTTATGTATGTTCTTCAGTTTCCATCATTCGGCTGGCATATTTCTAATTTCGTTCTTGACCTTGTTTATGTCTGTAGTGATGTTTTAGTTTTCCTTATACCTAATTTGTTCGTAGTGTTCTTTTGAATAAGATGCAACAGTAGTTAAAAACTCGTATTCATTTGTATTTTTATTCCCTTGCAGTTACTAAAACATGCACTCCTCGTATTTAGCTTATTCATCATATATATAATTGAAATACATTGAAACAGATAAATACTTTTTACCTTAAAAGTACATGAGTACAAGTTAACAAAGAAACGTACAACATCAATGAAAAGAAATACTCGAGGTAAACAAAAGCAAAGTAATCACCAACCATGCTTTGATAAAAACATACCCTGTAACTGATCGAAGACATTTAAAATACTTTATGTCCTTATTTGAAATGATTACAGCCATGAGAAACATGCCTATAGCTCTGTTCTCTAATAAAATATTACAAAAAGTAAAATCACAAAAATACTGAACTTAGAGGAAAATCAATTCGGAAAGTCCATAATCACATGGCAAAATCAAATAACAAAACGCATCAAAAACGAATGGACATGAACTGTCATATTCCTGACTTGGTACAGGCTTTTTCAAATGTAGAAAAGGGTGGATTAAACCTGGGTTTATAGCGCTAACCCTCTCACTTTGATGACAGTCTCATCCAATTCCGTTATATTTACATTGATACGTTAACTAAACAGACATAATAAATAAAACAGTCAAAATATGGGTACATCGGTCATCATCGTATAACAATTTTAAAAGGAACAATTTAACAGAACACAAAAACATCTATCTACCAACACATTTATTGATTTGTGTGTCTGACGTCAGAAAATTTTATACGTCACATAGATTTGTCGTTCAATGTGCATACAAACAATTTTAAAATTTACATAGTAGGCAATGTTAGCATATAGGGTTAAAAAATAAAAAGTATGTAAGAATAAATTTCAGAAATAGACTGAGATTGAAAATAGTCCAAAAGTTATATATAGATTTTGTAGTTCATAATAGAAATATATCATAATGACATAAAATAGAACAATATCATACTGACGGGATCTTTTAAAGTACTTGAAACTTGGAAGTATCGAAGAGTACAGACGAAAGTGATTTTACGAACCGTACGTCGATGCTAGTAGTTGATGGTAATATATTTGACGTAGATTAATATTTCTGTATTTGGGGAAACGAAGTAAACACAGTACAACATTATTACCCTTAACAATTAAATTGATTCAACTATCCTTATCCTATTCCAGAAGACATAAATATTTTCAAGTAGGACACTTTTGGTTTCGTGATGTATTCCAAACATAACTCGTCAAATACAATCACATGTGTTCACAGGTGTAATTTGAGAAAAAAACCAAAAAAAACCCACAAAAACACAAAAAAAACAAAGAGAGATGAAAACTTCAAAACAGAATGGATAACATAAGTATTATATGTTGAAGGAGACGGACAGCTAAATGAAAAAAGTCAAAGACAAATAGTCGTCTACCATTATACTGTCAACTTAAGACTTATCACGGAAAATTTGACAGAAACTTAGTAATACATATTTGTTCCGGAAGGAATATAATTTCCTGTTCTCCAAATAACGCTGAATATAGTTCTGGTCTATGTTCCTTTTGAGTTTCAATCGAAGAAGAACTGGATCTTCCATCACTGTATTGGATAACTACATAAGTGTCCTTCCAAGTAAAGGTATATATCTTTGCCTTCCAAGTGCTCACGAAACCTCTTTTTAAATTATTAATATCTATTTTATCAGCCATAAAAGCCGGTCTTCAAAGTTATTGTGAAACTGCCTTTTTTAGAGGTGGCGTTATTCAGATGTGGATACTTTAAAATTCCAAAGATATTTTAGATTACACACAATTTAAGACTATTCCCCATTTCAAACTAAAAGACAAATTGAAAGAGTTGGTATTGTTTTGTTTCATAAAAAAAGAATGGCCAACATAGATACAAGTATCCTACTTAGTAACGAATCACTCTTTTATTCAAACAAATTCCCTGAAACTGATATGGACCCTCAGTGCTCTTCAGCTGTGAATTTGTTTGGCTTTATAAATATTTTGATATGATCGTCACTGATGAGTCTTATGTAGACGAAACGCGCATCTGGCTTACTAAATTATAACCCTGGTACCTTTGATAACTATGATCAAGATGCTTAATTTCTTAAATGACAAAATATTAGTTACGTTTGGAGTACGTGTTTTTCAACAAATTATAGTCATTCCCATAGGAATCAACTGTGTCCATCTTCTTGAAGACTTGTTTCTTTATTCTGAGGAGGCTGACATCATACTGGAAATTCTTAGGAAGAAACAAAAGAATAAGCAATATCCTTTAACTTTACTTTCCGCTATAAAGATATGATGTTCTCTCGCTAAACATTCAAAATTTGGTGACTATGTTTAACGAATCTGTCCCATTGAACTAGAGACAAAAGTTACAACAGATACGGTTAAGTTTGCCTCATATCTAGACTTACATCTAGAAATGACAATGAGGGTCGGTTGAATACAAAAAAAAAATACGACAAAAGGGATGATTTCAGTTTCCGAATTATGAACTTTCCATTTTTATGTAGCAACATTTCAGTAGCAACATTTCAGCAGCGCCTGCATACGGAGTATTTATCTCCAAATTGATGCGATATTCCCGGGGTTGTTTTTCCTATCATGATTTCCTTGATAAAGGGTTGCTGTTCACTAGGCATCTATTAAACTAAGAGTTCCAAACGGTGATTTGAAATCATCTTTCGTAAATTTTACGGACTTAATCACGAGTTGGTTGACCGTTAGGGAATATCTATTTCACAGATGATATCGTAATTGAATTTAAACAGTCAATAGTATTTGACAAAAAATTACTGAGCAAATATAGATCGAGAGAGTTAGTATTGCTGTGTGCTAACAAACTGTCAACTACGTTATTGTTCATGGCCAAATACACGAAAGCTAATTTTTCTGTCACAAGCTGGGTCAAAAAGCTTACTGACTACAAAACTATATAATTATCTTAAAGATGCATGGAAACTAAGATCGCAAATTATCAGGTAATATGTTATTCATATATTATAAGTTATATCTGCATTATTAAATTATTTAATTGTTCTCTGTTTTCTGTCATATATATTTGTCATACATGTATATATACCTTGTATTATGCTAAAACAATGTTGTTGCTAATGCAATAAAGATTCATTTATTCATTCATACATATCATTAATGAGAGAGTGAAATACAGAGTAAATATATAAAAGAAGAACGGTTATAGGTATTAATGAGACAACTCTCCATCTAAATCACAATTTGTAAACAGTAAACCATTTTTGGTCAAATAAGGGTCTTCAACACGGAACATTGGCTCACACAGAACACCACATTATAGATGTCCCCAAAAGTAACGAGTGTAAAACCATTAAAACAGAATTCATAGATATCGGAAGATGTGGTGTGAGTGCCAATGATTATTTGTCACTCTTTTTTTTTTTTTTATATTAACCTTACTTTTTCCTTTCCATTAGTTATAAAAGAGTTAAGGCCTTCTTTATGTGTTTTTCATGTGTTTAACAAGGTGTCTTCATATACATTTTACTTATCAATATTGTATTCAAGAATTATGCATTTTAGTTGTATACTTTAATGACATATTCAGAAGATTGAAACAATTTAAAGTATTTTCAGTTATCGCGCTTTTTTATAGAAAGTAATTTTTATAGTTATGTTCAGACTTTCACCTTTATTAAAACGATTTATAGATAAACTCATCAAAAATACCCGGATTGAAATATTATGTTTACGCTAGACGCGCGTTTCGTCTACAAAAGACTTATCAGTGACAATCGAATAAAAAAGGTTAAAAAGTCAAAATAAAGTACCAAGTTGAAGAGCATTGAGGACAAAAATTTCCTAAAAGTTTTGTCAAATACATTTTATATATAGTTATCGCTCTTTTGTCGAGAAAAAATATTTATCAGGACTTAAATAATTGTAAACAAGATATTTTATTTATTAAAGAAGTTGTGACATGTTATTGTTACATGTATTTGTTTGTTATATGTAATTGTTGGTTTATTGCTATTGTTGGGTTATTGCTATTGTTGGTTTATTGCTATTGTTGGTTTATTGCTATTGTTACATGTTACGAAAGTTTGATCTTAAAATTGATAATTCACTCAAAAGAAGTCTTGATTGACAAACTCCAGGAAGAAATAGTTTTATATACCATCTGTTTTTCATAGACGTAATGGATTTTGTAATGATTAAAAGTGGCACGCCAGTACATACATTTAGGTATTTACTTTGCTCTTTTGTGTACTTGATGAAACCTAACACTGTAACTGGACAAACAATACAGTAGCTACTGAACATAATTCCCAAAGCATAGGGAGGAATGGGTGTTGAAAAAAAAAAATAACATGAAAAGATAAAATTGAAAATGATAACGTGGAATGTGTTAAGGAGACAGCAAAAAATAGCGAACTGTCACTGATAAGTCTTCAACAAAGCGAGAAATCCAGCAACCGGAAGTGGCCTTCAGTTGGCACCCACACAAAATTGTGTACCTGTTCGGCTAAATAATAATTGAGAATTTTGGAGAATTGTGTAATCACTGCACGGTAAAATATATAATAGCGCAAGTGCTCTTAGGTTTATTAAGATACAAGAAAAAAGTAAACGAAAATCATCCATATTCAGATTAATTTCTGAATATTATAATGAAAGTACTTAAAGGTAAACTGTGTATGTAGGTTCTAGGGCAGTATAAGAAAGTGGTGAAATTTAAAAAAAGGCTTTCCTTATCCCTAAGGTCAGAAAATACTACCGTGCAACATCAAATGATAACCATATCCAAAGACTAAAAACAGATAAACAAATACTAGTACTGAAAATTCAAAGAACAGCATGCTCGTATAGAAGATGCACCATATTTGTTTTCCTTGATTCCCCTTTTAAAGAATTATACATTGAGTATATATTTTGTAAACGGTAACATAACGTACATACTATAATATAGTATATTTATCTGTTTGCGTTTTTCTTTGTTAACCTGCTGCACACCTAATATGGAGTTCATGGACCTCTGATTACTTGTTTATTTTATTGTGGTATTTATAGAATTAATGACACGAAGACTGTTTACAACCTTGTTTGCAGTTTTCCAAATTTTGCCAAAACTATATTACATATGGATACATATTAACAGTCACGTTTGAGCCATGTAGATAGATCAACATTGTTGAAATTGTTAGTCAAATCCTTAAAGTTGATGAACTAGAGATATGTAAAATAACGTCTCGTTTTCTAAAAAAAAAAAAAAATCATCGGAAGGTACCAATACCTTGTTGATAAATTTTAGATACTGAAGTTACAAGTCATCTTAATAGCGTGTTATACTGTTCTTTTATTTGTCTCTGTAAATATAACTTTTACTGTTTTGTCTATTTTTGGAAATGCCATATGACGGGGTGCAGTACTTATACATCCCGTCATTGTGTTATTGTTTAATTATAAAGTTTTGTATTCTTGTCTTTCAATTTTGCTAATTTGATTGTCTATATGCCTTTTTGTGTTTCTTTGGAGGCTTATTTGTTGATGTTTGTAGTGATTCAGGTTATAACACAATGTTGACTGCTGTACCTATTTTGTCTGCTTTTTCACACATCGTTGTTAATTTAATGGAATTTTTTCTGCAAGTGTCAAACAAGGTTTAATCCTACATTTTCTAAATGAAGACATGCCTGTACCAAGTCAAGAATATGACAGTTGTTTTACAATCGTTTTATGTGATTGAGCTGTCGATTTCGCCAATTGATTAGGGACTTTCCGTTTTGAATTTTCCTCGGAGTTCGTTTCTTTTGTTATTTTACTTTTTATACTATAGGAATTTTGGATAACAGTGATGGTAAATATATGGTTTTGAAAATTCAGTAAACTTACAAGATTCAAGGATGAGATATTGTTTTTAAGAGTTGCATTCAATTCGAATTCCTTTGATGATAGTTACTAACCTAATATACTACATGTATATCAGCAACCCGTTTATTGTTCATGTTTATGGCATTGTCCTCTTTATATTAGAAATAAAAATTCATTATTGAAATAAATCTTACAAGTAAAATACATACAACAGCATATTTCTTTTTTAATTTATTTGTTATTTATTCTGTCAAATTATAGCCAATGACTTAACATAAGTAAACATTCCAAAGCCCTCCAAAAGAAGAATTGATTAACACATTTGTGTCAATAAAACTGAAATTAACAGGTGTTGAAAACAGGTGTTCGTAAAGTATTGAAATTAAATGATAAGAAAATCGAAAACAATTAAAATATGCAATATTAAACAGATTTTGTACTGCGGACCTTTGAAATGTCATACTATATTGTTGTATCATCAGAACATTTAAATGTTTTGCAACATATTTGTTTAATCTCAGGATCACCATTTTCTTATACAAAAAGCTCACACACAACATATGCGCGAAAACCAAACGTAAAAGGACATATTGCAGTTAATTAAATTTTAAAGATATAAATCTTAATTTAACCCTCCCCAATTCAGATTTATATAAATTCAAAACGGTTTTATTTCAGTATACTTAATCTGAAACTGGTGCGTTCTTCAGAACTTTTATCCAATAATTCCCGATAATTTTCAGTAACTTACAACTCATATGTGACCTATCCAAATAAACTACGTTCGCAACGTTACTTTTTCCAGTTAACCTCAATTAAAAACCAATTCTTTTTTTTAATTTCAAACATCCCGATCCAATATTTCGTGTTTTCTCATATCTAAAATGCTATCAATTTCACTTACACCAAATCTCAAATGTAGCAGTTAAACTGAATTGCGAATTATCCCAACCCAATATGGATATATATGTTTTAAAGTCCACTCCCGAACTGATATATTTCAATTGATCCATACCAATCTCAAATCATTAAATTGTTTAAGCTGTCTAAAACATTTCTGAACCTTACCTATAAGGAAACAAGAGTAGAAATACAAGATACATAACATATTCAATATAATCACATTTACGTCCTAAACAATCAAACATTTTGATATTTTCTGGTGCTTTATCTTTCTTTGTGTTATTATCTTCTATTATCTTAGCACATCTTTTTAATGTATGGTTGATCAGGAAAGGCCATAACCAAAAACTGTCAAAGCTGTAAAAAAAAATTAAAAATAAAGTGTCAAACATATATACAATCTTATTTAATGTACTGCTTAATAAGTTCTTTGTATATGTTTACATTGTAATTGAGGAAATATTAAAGTTTGAACTTATAAAAAAAAAGAAAAAAAAAGCACAACCCAACTTATTACAATTTATTATATAGTGATTAAGATTATAACACAACATAGACTGTAGAAGCACAATGTTTGATATTTGGACCCATTATGTATGTTTGCTCTTTCTCACACATTGTTGTCAATAGAATTCATAGCGCATGTCATACAAGTGAGATGTTGAATTATATAGCCAGGTTTAATCTACCATTTTATACATATTAAGGAAATGCCTGTACACAAAGTCAGAAATATAACTGTTGTTTTCCATTTGTTTGTTGTGAATAAACTTTTGATTTTGCCATTTCATAAGGAATTCCGTTTTAATTATTTTTGGAGTTCGGTATTTTTGTTATTTAACTGTTTACTCACTTGCTTTTTGATTTAATTAAAAATATAGATTCATAAACATATAGTGGATTTTTTTTTTACAGTTTATTAAGGAAATGAAAACAAGACAAAAACCAAAACCTAATTCATTAAGGTAGTGTTTTCCATTTCTAAGCAGCTTGGTTAATACGTGGATTATTTCCATTCTTTGATAGCATTTGTTAATCATCTGTATTAGTAAAACAAATGACAACACTAAGAAGAAGATAAACAGATATCATCATACTAAGTACCGTTTTGTCGGCAAAGTAAACACTTTTCTAAAAGCGAAAACAGTTCAAGTTCATAAGTTCAGATATAGTCGAACAAAAATTAGTTCAAGAATATTGCTGTTTGTTTACAGCTTATAATTTAGGACTAAACATTTGTCGAAATTTACCTTAATACTTTAAATGCAGACTTAAGCAACACTGTTATTTTTGTTTTGTTTTGTTTTTACTAATTTCAATAGTGTTGTTCTCTAGCTTACTAAAAAATATAAACCCACGATAAAGAGTTTCCAATGTCAAATAATTAAAATTTACATCTATCAATACCTAGATAATATTTGTTAATATTTGTTAATATTTACAATATCTCTTTAATGCTTTGTCCATTCATTTTGCAATATTATTGATATTGACAGTTAGTAAGACATATTGACAAAACAGAGGTTAAAAATACCAAAGGAATAATCCAACTCATTACTTGAAAACGAACTGACAATGTCATTGCAAAAAATACGAAAAACGACGAAAAACGACGAAAGACAAACAGAAGTATACAAAACACAACATAGAAAACCTGAGACTTGACAATCGTATAGATTCTATACACCTACTACACATATACTGGCTTCCGAAGCAGCCCAAAACACCTTACAAATATAAAATTTATTTCGTCTTGAAGCCACTGTTCCAATAATTAATTGTCTATTCTACTTACTAGTACACTTGGCACACTCATAAACCTGGTAATAAATTATTCAAATAAGGCTTTTCAAAATTAGGGAATTAGTTCTTTTCGAGTGTCAAAAATCTGTTGGAAGTACTTAATAAATTGCATGCTTATATTGATAGTTTCAAATTTGTTAAAAGTATTGATTTTTCTACCTTAAATAGTTCTTTGCCTTATAAACGTATTAAGAAAAATTAACTCCTAGTTAAATGGCCATTTGAAAAAAAAGTTTGATTCTATAACTGCCTTGAATTTTTCCTGGCTTTTTTTTCGATATAGAGATTCCGTATATCATTAAGTTATTGGAATTACAATAGGGACTTACAATGCACCACTTATCTTTCTATATTGTTATGAATTTCAATTTATGACTAAAATTAGCAGATACCCATCGAAACAACATCAGTTACAAAAGTTTAATAACACTTGTAGATATTTGGACAACAGATATGTTCCTTACGTCGTAACTACAACCCCTTTCCCTTTTCATGAATGTGACCTATCGAATAAGTCTATTTACTGGGTTTGAAATCGCATGAGCAAAACGACGGGTGCCATATGTGGAGCAGGATCTGCTTACTCTTCTGGAGCACCTGAGATCACCCCCAGTTTTAGTCGGGGTTCGTATTGCTTAGTCTTTAGTTTTCTATGTTGTGTCTTGTGTACTTTTATTTGTCTGTTTATCCTTTTCCTTTTTGCCATGGTGATGTCAGTTCATTTTCGATCTATGAGTTTGACTTTTCCTCTAGTATCTTTAGCCTCTGAAACATTACGACTTCAGTATGTACACAAAAGAGATGTATCCGGCTGAACTGACTTTTAATAAGTTAAGACTAACAATAAGCACGGCCCTTTCCTAGAATTTGATACATGTATCTAGGTCTTTAACGGGAAGAATAATTCCAAAAAAGTATGATTAAAGGGATAATTTCTCATTTCCTATTGTTATTAATTATCCATTTTTGATTGGGACATTCCCTTGTTGAAACACATTCACTTGTCAAAACACTTACTTTATTTCATCATCGGTACAAGGACATCATATACGTAAATATAATTCAACATGAGACATCTTGTACGCTAAGGGATTGCACATCACATATTCTTTACAAAGCACTAAAATAGCGGCATTCACCTTAAATGCTTACCAATATAGTGATATAGTTACTGTAGTCAGGTCATGAAAGATGGCATATTTTGTATTAACATTGACTAATCATAGGGTCCTTGCATAGGAAAAAACATATTTATTTTAAAACCAGTTGATGGCATAATACTGGTTACGCTGTTCTCATATATATATATATTATGATGGTATGATACTAACCACCTAACGGGAGGGATTGTGCTTTATTTCCTACGATGAAGACATAATCTATCAAATAGTTTAATTGAGGTCTGGATCTGGCATGTCAATTACTGCTAGCAGTCCTTAGTTAATGTTTGTATCATTGTAATTTTGCTTTGTTTATTTGAGTAACTGTTCTGAAATCGTACTAGGACTTCTTTTGAACTGTTTTTTTACTGTGCGTTTTGCTATGTTTTTGTTTTCCTCATATATTGGCTAGAGGTATAGGGGGAGGGTTAAGAACTTACAAAACATGTTTAACCCCGTTGGATAATTACATAATGTTATCGCTATTTTGTGCATTTTTCCTTTGATCTTTTTTTGTGATAATTTTCATATCATGCTCCTCGCTTAATATGGAAAATTATTGCTAGAAACTAAGCAGGCACGTGGCGTTGCTAACGAAATTGACATGAAATTGACAACGTTGTCATAGGTAAAATAGCGATAAACAGATTATCATTGATCATCTCAACTCGATTGCCTTTCTCGCTTTCGCCGTCCCGGCTCAAGCGAGAATATCAATCTCGTTGAGATGATCAACGATAATCTATAATTACAGTCAAATTTAATAAACCGATGATTATTGTCTAAAGCAGCTGCCATGAATAGTATTCCGTTTTGATTACTTCGTTTTAAAAACGTTTCGAAACTCTGATGCTTTTTATAAGTATGCTCATAAAGAGGACAATTATGGTTGAAGGGTATATATGATATGGCCCTATTAAACCATCAACAAATTGTCCCTATAACACTATTCTTTTTTGGATGTTTCATCCAGCATAATAATTAGCTATCAATGTTCCATTAATTTGTGTATCTACTTAAATCAAACTTTTCAGTTTTTAATGTTCTTCCAAAAAACTAATAAAAATAATGAAAAACAACACTTTATATATGTTATGCGTCCGGTGCGCTTTAACGGATTTACCGTCATAGGAAACGGTCTGGTTGTTGTCTTTTTGACAAATCCCCCTTCCGTTCTCAATTTTACATAATGTTATAGTCAAATTTAATGAACCGATGATTATTGTCTAAAGCAGCTTCCCTTAATAGTATTCCGTTTTGATTACTTCGTTTTAAAAACGTTTCGAAACTTTAATGCTTTTTATAAGTATGCTCATAAAGAGGACAATCATGGTTGAAGGGTATATATGATATGGTCCTGTGAAACAATCAACAAATTGTCCCTATAACACTATTCCTTTTTGGATGTTTCATCCAGCATAATAATGAGCTATCAATGTTCCATTAATTTGTGTATCTACTTAAATCAAAATTTTCAGTTTTTAATGTTCTTTCCAAAAAAAAAAAAAAAAAAAAAATGAAAAACAACACTTTATAGATTTTATGCGTCCGGTGCGCTTTTACGGATTTACCTTCATAGGAAACGCTCAAAGCTAAAAATTTGAAAGCCAAGGATTTACAAAAAAAGCCTAAACAGTATTGGTTTATGCTTTGGAATACCAACTCTTTAGATTTGAGTGCATATGACAAAACAAGATCTTGCCTACCACATTATAAACCAGATAACTTTGATAAGTTTGTACTTGACTGACATTATAAAGTATAAATAGAATATTAAAGGTGCTAGATCACACTATATTTTCCTGGAAAATATCTTTTGAAATTACTTTGGCCCTTTTATTTTCTGACTTCCATATGCTGTAAACTATTTAGTTGTAGAACCTACTCATAATCTCCCGCCGTCAAGGAAGACACACTTTTTTCGCGAATCAAGATCAATTTTATATGGGACACATGTTACATAATGTGTTAAGTTAAAAAGATACACGACCATGATTGTTTTTTTTAAACAAAAACAAAATAGTTGATTGATCTACTTCAAAGTATATGCATATTATGTTGTTGTGCCTCATACCCCACATGCAAAAAGCAAGCAGTAAACCTGACTATCAAATCGATACCTTTCCATGCAAATAAGAGAAATTGATTGAAAGCAAGCAAAAAGTTGATAACTAAAGCAAGAAAGTTTAACAAGGTCAAATGAATCATAAAATTGAATAAATCTATAGATAAGCACTCAGCAATGTTTTAAAAACGGGGATTTGTGATAAATGTGCCTTTTAGAAAAATTTCATCATAGACAGAAAAGAAAGAATAAGATTATCTAAACAATAAAATTTAAGAAATAAAAGGAATTCTTATTTTTATATCGCACTCTTAAGGTGGTACCTAACACTACAGGGAGATAACTCTGTAAAGTCAGCTAAACGTTTTAATTACGTTGTGTTGTAAAAGGAATATTAAGCTTCTCAATGAAGAAAATTGGTGTTTGTCAAATTGCTATATAACCAGTGTAATTTTTCTGACAAAACGGTTGGTTCAAAATTTTTTACATTTTAATTTTTTTGTTAAAGGGTCAAAGTAAATACTTTGGCAAAATTTTATGAAAATTAAACGAGCCAAATTAATTTTAGTGAAAGTGTTGGGTACCACCTTAAGCAATTTATATTACCGGGCTTTATAAAGCCCAAATGTAGAAAAGAGAAAGGTATAGAGAGTTGAAGGAAAATGTGCTATAAATCAGGGTTTGAAATATGTTTGCCCAATTTCACATGAAATATGTATGCAGTATAGGCCATATAATAAAAAAAAATAGATGTGCTAAGGAAGAAGTTTAGGAATTAAACCTAAGCAACTGAATATTTACATGTGTACCGAAGAATTTGTTTATGCGGAAGAATAGAATCATTCGGGTGATAAAAAAATCGCATAAAATTATTCTTACTACATAGCATTAAAGTTCTACGACAGCAATTCATCATTCTCTTACATAGTTTCATAAATGACAGTTTTTTTCTCTCTCAAAACTGTGCAGGTTCGTCCTAGACTTTTTAGAGATAGACGACTGAAGTGAATTGAACAGAATTAAGGAGGTTTGCTACTCATTTTCAAAATAACAAGCTTTTCATAACACTAGTATATATTGATAGGGGATTATAGAATGAACCAAAAGAGCAAAAAAAACCATAGGTTAATGTGCCTGTTTTCGAGATAACAACCATTGACATTTTGGCGGGAAAATGTTCTCTCTTGATTTTCCAGAGCTTTATAATTGACAAGTTTAGGTGCTGAAATACTATGAAAACATAACAAGGATTTTATAAGACTTTTACAGATGGCTTATAATTATACATGTAAAAGATTTATAAAAGAAAAAGAGGGGTCAATGGGCAATTTTTAAGGCATTCAAATGAATAAAACCAGAGGATTCCGAAAATCTGACAAAAATTCCAAAACATGACAAGCGAACATTCTTAATAGTAAAGGTTCAAAATTCCTGTAATTTGTCCTGAAAAAGTATGTTGTATAATGTAAAAATCCTGTTAAAAAACTTTGGACATACTGATATTGAACTGGTTATCTTAAAAAAACGTCACATCCAATAGTTTGCTTCGTTACCTTGGTTTCGCTTCACACTATCTGTGATGCATATGCATGTCAAAATAATCGTCTTAAAAAACACTTGTCTCTTTTCCTTCGTCCCTATAATTAATATTTGATATCTCACAACTAGTTAACATGTAAACGTAAGATATGATCAAGCATTTAAAAAATGCACCATCACAAGTAAGGGTTGTGGAAAGATTCTGGAACATTGAATTCTAATAAATTACTGTTGCTTTAAATGATTGACACGAAGTAAGTAAGTCTGATTTTGAAAAAAAATCAAGTGTTTGTTCCAACGTTTTTTGATTCAATGTCAAGGTATTCACTCTTTTAGATCAAAATGCACAGAATTGTCTCCAGGACTTTAAAATAAAAAAAAAATAAAAGTGACTAATTATCACATATGTGTGCTCATATAAAGAAAAACAATGCATGCATTCCATAATATTAAGTGAAAGTCTTTGTTAGTTAAACACTGACAAGTCGTGTATTTGATAGGGAACTTAAGAACCTGGGATTTAGCGGAAATGGGAGTCTCGTTTTGGAAGAATATGAATCAAAATGGCTGTATGGCAAAATTTTATGTGTAGTGTGTAGTTCTATTGGTGAACAATAATGTCAAACACTGCAATAAGAAAAGCCAAGTATTTACAAGCTACAAATATTGAATTTGACCTTGCTTAGCGACATTGTGTAAAGCAGTGAAGTGCTTCGCAACTGCTTGGTTCGGTCTAACGGCTCTACAACTCAAGAAAAATAGTGTGAATGAACACCGATTCTAATATATAATTTGTGAATGCTAGTGCTAGTGCAATAGTCAACTAAAGCTAACCAACGAACAATTTTGATAGTTGCTTACAATTTCCATTTCTGAAAAATATATTTATATATTTAGTTTCAAGAGTAAGCTTTCTATGTTTCTGCTTTTATACATTTCATCAAGGCAATACAAAATATTTTGTTATAAAATCGCTAAAGTTTTCAATTTTTTAAACGCTATCTTTCAAAATCATATAATAATATAAAAAAAGATTTATTTACTTAATGAAAATTTTAAATTATTCATAACATAATTTGCATATGTCATGCATTATAGAAGTATATGAATGAATATGTATATATATACACATAATTCGCCTTCCCCTTAGTAGTATTACTAGTTTTATATATTTTGACACCTGTATGCTACTTTGTTTTACCTTGATTGGTGGTAGTCGGGATACACTGGAGCTTGTATATAATTTCCGGGTCCATGGTTATTCTGCGACGAAGGGGGACTTTGACCAAAATGCTTCTGTAAATGGTTTCCATATTGATTTGATATTAGCTTCTGCTGGTTGAAATTACCATTACCAGATGATTGTATATAGTTGTTATTCACAACCGGATTTGACGAAACTCTAGATTGTACCGGATTAGCTATAAAATCTGAAAGTCCAGCAAATATCCTGTCTTTGGGCTGGGCTATCCCTGGATGATCATTTGCGTGATAGTGTCTTTGATTTTTAGTGTTCGGTTTCGTGAGTCCGTTCATTTGTGTAAAAATATAGTCCAACAAAGGACCTGACTTTCCCGCCATTCGACGATTGGAAAGAACAGACGCTGTTTCAGGGGTTTTGAATACATGCATACGTTCGCTGTTGCCATTGCTGAAAGCATGTCCTGCGTTAATTTTATTGACTGGACTTCCCTGTCTAGGATATTGTTGGTTTGGTCGTAAATGTTGATAAAGGCCACCATTGATATCTTTTGGCTTTATATTACCAATGAGCAGACTGTTTCCATTTGATACTATCCCATTAAATGAACTTGGCCTTTGATGGTTGTATGAATTTGGTGACAATCCTCGGTATATGTAATCTGTTCTAGAATTTGCATGGTAATTAGACGACTGCGAATTATCAGCTGGTATCCTGTGTTGAGCTTTTGGTACTGGTACCCTGTTAAGAGCCTGTGCTTGTAGGTAGTTATTTCTTATCGGACTAACTTTGACCGCCGGAAGCTCAAAATCACGTAGTTGTGGGCGTTGTAATGGCATGACGTTGCTGTAGACTTTTCGACCATTCACGGGCTGTAGTGGTCTACAATTTTCCCTTATAGAGATTGGGTCCGATTTAAAAACTCGACTTGAAACAGAGGATGCCTTTCCCGTGGCAGCAACATGTTCATCCACTTTCTCTTGCAGATTTCTATATCTATCAAGCTTTAATAAACAAAATAAAACTAAAATAAATTGCTACAGTCTTATAAATGCAAGATGTATTTCAAAGAGAATAAAAGATATTAGATGCCGATTCCATATTATATATACGGTTTATCAAACTGAAATGGAGACGAGTACAACTATGTTATTGTATTTGTGAAACATAGGCAACTCTTGATCGATCTTAAATGATTATTTACTCATGCACTACACATATTAATGATAATTTACTCGTGCACTACACATAATAATGATTATTTACTCGTGCACTATACATATTCATGATTATTTACTCGTGCACTACACAAATGCATGATTATTTACTCGTGCACTACACATATTAATGATTATTGACTCGTGCACTACACATATTAATGATTATTTACTCGTACACTACACATATTCATGATTATTTCCTCGTGCACTACATATATTCATGATTATTTACTCGTGCACTACGCATATTCATGATTATTTACTCGTGCACTACACATATTCATGATTATTTACTCATGCTCTACACATATTCACGATTATTTACTCGTGCACTACACATCTACACATATTCATGATTATTTACTCGTGCACTACACATATTATTTACTCGTGCACTACACATTATATTTACTCGTGCACTACACATATTCATGAAGTATTGTGTTGTTAAATCACTCGTATAATAGTTTTTGTTAATCTATAATAATTTGTGTTTTTTTATGACGACCAATGCTGTGTGTTTGTGTTTATTGTGTAAAGGAAGAAACTAGAAAGATGTATACTAGATACGGAAGTGACATGTATAAATGGATTCATTTTATTTACCTGTCGTTCAGACATAGGGATAGTGTCAGCCATTACAAACCACATGACACTTTCGTAACACGCTGGAGTAGTAAGACTTCCTCTGTAGTGATAAAACGCATTCTTCCGTTGTGGTAAAAAGTCCAGCATTCTCACATTGGAAACATTTGCCTTTTTACCTATAAAACATAATTATATAAACCTGATTCCGAATATAAAATATCTAGAAGATGAAACAAGACTGTTGTCACAAATTTCAACCTCTGTGTTCTTCTGAATCTTGAAGGTTGGCTTTCATGCTGATTTCTAACTGCTTTGGAATCTTCACAATAAACTAGTTTTGTATTTTATTGAATTATTTATTTTTTTGGTATATAAGTCATTAGTATACACAATTACTTCTGTAAATCTTAAACTCACTGAAATAATGGCATTCATTTTGTACTTTAATACCAATAGTTTGAAATTCTTAACCTTATAATCGAATTGTATATTTTTGTTATTTTGTTGAGATGTCAAAGCGTCAACATATAAAATTGGGCCAGGGGAAGTCTGCCTCCGTGTGCTTGATTCTATGTTAAAGAACAATTAGTGGCCTTCGGCTGTCTCCTGCTTTTAGTCGGGTTGCTGTCTGTTTGACACATGCCTATTTCCATTCTCAATTTTATGTATAATTTGGAAATAATTCATGTGGGCTTGAATGTTTACTGATTTTACCACGGGTGTGTACTCAAATTATTTAAAGAACGTCATATAAGAATTATATTTCAGGAAAAAAACATCG
This sequence comes from Mytilus edulis, assembly GCA_019925275.1. Lineage (NCBI taxonomy): Eukaryota > Metazoa > Mollusca > Bivalvia > Mytilida > Mytilidae > Mytilus > Mytilus edulis. Next base: position 13,232,774 of record CM034360.1, on the reverse strand, counting down.
AAACATATATCTTTATATAATTTTACCGTTCTTTAAATAAAAACAACCAGAAGATTGTATGTGAAAGCCGATCTCAATAATCAAGATTTGACATTGAAATGGTATATCGTAAAACTTGTAGTATTGTTTTACTGGTGTGGTATACTTTACTGTATAAATTTATCATGTTATAATGTTGTGCATATTATAGTGCAGAAACGTTTAGTCCAAGAATTGTGTTGTTATGGTATTTTCGTGTTATCTTTATCCTTTACTTTCTTTAATTTTTTTCATAATACACATGTACATAGATATAGAGATACTTTTGTCCTCTTTTACAATTATTTTCTATTTATTGAAAATCACAGACTAGTTCATTGGAACATTGAACAGTTTACAAGTACAGCTAATTAATATCAATTAGACCTGAAGGAAGTTCGCTCCAATGAAAAATGTCTTTGAATTTTTCGAGAGCTTTGAAATCCTCTGGTTTTATCAATATAGTGCCATTAAAATTTGGACAATTAACTCTTGCTTTTTCCTTATCTTTTTTAAAGTTATAGTTTACATAGTTCTAAAAGCAATTTTTGAAAATCTTACAAAATCGATGTAATTTATTCATAGATTTTAAAAGTAAAAAAGGCGTCAATGTTAAATGTATGAAAAGTCTATAAAGAATCACTTCTTGAAAAATTTTAAATCTCTCATATCTCGAAAAAAAGCACAAAAACGAGTAATTGTCAATCAAATAATATCCGTATTTTTATGCAAGTATCGAATTCGATAAATTTTATTTCAATGAATTGACAATTTTGTTTCCAATAAGGTTATTAAGTGAAAACTCAAAATACGAGGTAATATAGAAAAGAAGATGCTGTATAATTTCGAATGAAACAAATATCCACAAGAGATCAAATGACGCAGAAATTAACAGCTGATGGTTGTTTAGCTAATTTTCTGTACTTCCTAAGAATAGTGCTACACATTGTTTATCATGTACTTAATTAACAGTTATATACGAACTAGTTAATGGTTTGTTGTACTTTAATGATAAAAAATGAGTGTGCGCAATACATCTGAGGCAATCCTATTTTCAAATGATATGCGGTTACTTAATAAAGGCAATCAATAAACCAACCTTTCAATTTAGTTGGTCATTATCATATATAAGTTTGTTTAGAATGTCAGAAAAACTCATGTATAAAAAATTAATAAGTTCAATTAAAGGACAAGGCTCCCCCATCATTTCATAACTGATAATTATTGTATAGATATAAGTCTGGTGAAAAGTTCAATCACCAAACAGTTTCCGTCCCTCTCTACCGGTCAATAACATTCTCATTTAACCTATACAGTCACTGTAAACGCGTTCACAAAGTTGGTTATATATACAATTGTTTTAATTACTCTATTTTTTGCAAATTGGATATTCTATTCCAAGTAAAAAAACACCCGTATTTATAAATGTGTATGTATTAGATACTTATCACAAACTGATATCCCGCAAGTTATATAATTATTAAACAAGTATTGTTTTAAGTAAAGACTTTTGATAAAATGTATTTAATTTTTTAGAACATTTTCGCATCGTGTTTTACGAAAAATGACAGAAAGTGGATTTATACATATTATACTAAATATCAGTAGCATTGTTATCTTTTTGCTGAACTCAGTGATTGATAATTCTTTTCAATATATACACGGTTAATTTTGATTCTAATTTATACACATGTAATATAATTCTGGTATGTCTTTTTACTCGTTACTGTAGATCTATATTGACGTCTACATTGACAGTTTAGTTAATCTACATAGAGCTGTCAGAGACTCAAGATAGCAAAATGTGAAAGGAAAACTTAGATTATTTGGAAACAAAAATTATAAACCTAAACATTCTAGAACTAATACAATAAAGAGATTTTTTACCATGACGGTAAGTTTGATAGTTACGTCACTATACTATGCGTTACACATAACGAGGTTATGAATTAGATAAATGCAAGAAATAAATGAAAATTAAATCTTCTTAAAATTTGAAGAATGTTTTGTCATGGCATGTATTAAAGGCGATTGAAAACTTTGGATTAAGACTGGTGCAATGCGTTTATTATGATTATTTATTATATTCTCGTTCACTAACATATAATATTCAAATCAATTTTGACGCAGAATTATTTGCTCATGACAACATAATATAGTCGGAAGCTTCATCGCCAATTCACTGACCTTCAAATTGGATTGTTTTCCCAAAACTATATTCAAAATGTTTTTGTTCATTATCTGTTAGTAGTTTTTAAATATTTACACAAGCCGGTGGAAAGTTCAGATTAGCTGGTCGTTGACTTATACAATATATTTTTTCAACTTCACAAAAAACTTTTCAGTTAAGGTCGACTCTGCTTACTTATTCATTTTTATCAAGGCTTTGGAGGTCAAGTCATTAAATTTTAAAATGGTGTATACATGTACGTGCATGAACAAAAAATCAAATTAGAACTAATATGTACGAGTTAAAAAAATAAGATGTTTCTGTTTGTAAACAGGCAGTCTTGCAAAATGTTAACATTGAGAAGAAATTCTCTTATCTGTTGACTTAAACACAACCTATTTTATTTATTTAGTATAAACTGGCCTTGCACTCTTCTCGTTTAATCTATAGGAATGACGTGCGCCTGGTATTACATTTGAACAGTGTGTTATTTATTACTTGCTTTGACCTGTGATTCCATTGGAAGCATTTTTGATTTCAATGACCTCAACGTACTTAAAATTAAAAATAACATATCGACGGCCTTTAGAATATTAATTTAGAAACCAATGGGGCATATAAAATAGCAAATAAAAAACGAAAACATTAAAGATTGCAAACAAATCAGAGACAAACAGACAAATAAATATCAAACAGGTAACATAAAGCGCAACACGACTAGATAAAAAAAACCGAGGGGATACGGAAAGAGAAAGAAATCGCTGTTGCACCAATGGCATCTGCTCTCCTTCTTGAATACGTTATATTTTGAATCTTGAGGTAGAGCATAATACAATAGTGGTGTGGTGAATATATCCGATCTAAAAAAAAAACACGATAAAAAGACAAGCCACGATATTTTCAGGCGATATGATTTTGCATTACAGTCACTTATGATAAAATGCAAAATATCCTTGAAAATAACAAATCTATCTACAACTCACATATTCCTTTTAATTTTTGAAATGAGTAGCTTTCCGTGTACTATCAAACGCGATACTTATTTATTGGATATACTGTGTAGTATACTGTAGTGAACTCTTGATAACTTATAATGGCGAATTGTACTAACATCTGAAGCAATTTAAATACGGAACCAAAATACAAGAAAACTGTATCATGAGTTCTGCTTGTCTAATTGTTATAACAAAATTATATGATGAAAATGAAAAGTTAGTTTAACAGCACTACAGATGTAAAATATTCAAACATTTCTACTATCATATGGTATTTTAGTACAATGAGCTATTAATAGCAAGTTTGACTGCATTTGATTTTATAGATTTTATCTGTTTTTTATTCATAAAAGTAAGGTAGAACAATGCATGTTATAGCTTTACAATTCTTGACGAATTTATTATAGGTAATGGAAAGTGCATTGGTAATTGATTAACTGTTTTAAGGCAATCCTAATTTAGAATTGACCAACGTCAAAATACATACCATATTCTAGGATAGTGTCAATTCCATTTGCTAACTGTTCAAAGGCATAAGTATCCTCTGGTACTAACTGAAATTATAATCAATAATGAAAGCTACAACATTTGAAACGATTATAATATCAAAACATTGTTTTAGCGTACAACGTTAGAATGAAAGTTGTTTTTTTCAGAGTTTCAGAGAAATTATTAAATGAACACGCAATTAGATGGAGATATATATTCTATGCTTGATACGTTTATGCTCTGACTGATGTATCAAGGGGGTCTTTGGAAATATATTAACGATGTTGTACTGTTTCTGTTTACAGGCAGTATGAATGATGCGTCAAAGAATGATGGACAATATACACTCAATGACATAATAGTTGTGTCTTTAACTTTGAGGTTGGCATAATAAAAGTTAACAGCTTTGAAGTTTTGCAAAATTCAGCGATCTAAGCCTTGCAGTAAAAAACCCTTTCTACGTCTCATGATTGAAGTATTTTATGAAGAATAAATTTACAGAATTTGACCGCATGAATTATTTTGCATGAATGCTGAGGAGCACTGACTACATGGTTTTTACACCATCAGAGACCATTTGACGCGAACTATAAATTTAAAAAAAGAGAACGAAAGGTTTCAGACAGCAAAAGCTAAAAAGTTATAAATGTAATTATCAATGGTTAAAAAGTTAGTATATGAATTCAAATCGTACAACACATGTTACTAGAATAACCTTTACTATGCAGAGTAGTGACCGTGAGTTCTTGAAAGCCAAAACTTATAAACTTTTATGGGTATTTAACCAAAACGAACTTCACAGAAAATTCAAAACCGTCTTTGTTAAACTTTTATTTTTTATATCCTCAGTTTTGATCCATTTGATTCTGTCTTTCTCTTTTTATGATAGCACATAAAAATATCAATTTAAATCTAGTATGTATCTTTGCTATTTGCATCCATATCCTGTATACTACTTTATTAATCTTTAGTATTGTTGCAAGTTACTTATTTTGAAATACCGAAACACGTTAATTTTACCTTTGATCAAGCCTTGTTTATCGAAACTAAATACAAAATGAGTATTTAATTAACCAATGTCAAAATTATTGGTTTTGTGTAGTTTTGTGCAGCTTCATCTTTATCTTTAAATAAGTGTTGAGTTAAAAACCAGTACATATGTTAAATATAGGTATGTTATGAATATTCGCAAATTTAGTAAAAACCTCTGACTGACAATGTTAGTACCGTACCTCAACAAAAACCCCAATTACTGCAAGTCCATCAGGCATCTTCATAGCTTCTGACAAATTACCATATCTTGTTGAGTAATGAACGAAGTGGATCTGGAATAACAAATGTTATGATAATAACAGATATCGCGTTTATTTCATGTTTGATTATATATTGCAAAGTGGCAATAAAAAGATGACTTTGACATCAATCAGAGCAAATAATTGAATGATAAGGAGAGAAATAACTGGAAAAAATAAAATTGTTGTCTTGCTCATGGTCATCAATTTGAAGCGATATACGGAATTATATTTAAATTATCTAAAATGTTTATTTGGTGCGTCGTAGTATTGTACTGTTGTTGTGTTATTTTCATTTATATGTGTTGCCAACCTATCGTATATTTATTTACGTGAAATATTTAAAACTACATATAAAACACGGTTCCTGTGATATATCTGTGATTTCATAGGATACCATTGGATAATTGTCTCGTGTACCTCTTTCCAAAATTCCCTCTGTTACAAAATATATTTTATTTAGATTATAACATCATAATATTCATCCACGTTACCTCTGCTGGATATTTCTTCCCATTCAATGCATGTTCTGACCCTCTGCTGTTGTTATGACCCCAATGTAGATGCATCTCTGCTAGCTGATAATCGCCATTCAGATGTGCTCCACGTAACTTCAGACTGTGGGTGATAGCCATACTTGCTTAAATAGAAATTAACGTATTCGTCTTGGGGTTATATTGAAGCACAAAGTTAACACTACAGTGAAGAATTTAACAGATTTTTTTGGAAATGTAGGAGATCAGTCCAAGATTATGACCTGTAAATAAGGCAACAGAAGTATAATGCTGTTCAAATGTCATAAATCGATTAAGAGAAAACTTTAAGAGGAAAACAACGAAACAACAGAAAAACTGAGGTGCAACAAAAACAATTGCCAGCATTTATAAAAACGGACTATTTAATGAATTAACTATCTAAAGATGCAAAAATAAAAATAATACAGACAAATCACAGTTTGCTGAAGTATTGTTGATAAAATAATCATAAACTGACGTCAAATCTCGATTCTCTATATATATGTTTGATATCATTAAATTTGGGATGTCGCTTAAAAATATACAGTATATATAATTTTCCTGTAACATAACAGGTACAAAACCTATATATATTGTCCGTCAATTGTTTGTTGTAACCTACAATATAACATTTTATATTCAGTTTACAAAAATATGTCAGTCGTTCAGTTATTAAAGAAAGCGGATTGCAAGGAGGATATAATGGACGGAGAAGTTAATAATAATTTGAATGCAATCGTTTGCTCCGATCGATACGAAAAGACCATATACATATGCTCTACGTAAATCGCATCTGTTTGACTAGACACATATCTTACCACATTACAATAGTCGATTGCAGAATCCAAAAGAATATCTGTTTTCAAATTTAAGTATATCCAGTTTATATATGATTAAAAAATCAGTTTATACTCGAACCTGTATGTCCATTATTCTTGATGGTACAAGGATCTCCCTGTCCTAAGTTCTTGTCATATCCATAGAACTGTAGCTCTGTCAACCAAGACGCGAACTCGACATCACCTGTTCGAATATCGATAGGTGACTGTCTGTGCCCGTTACAACGAGGGTAGTGATCCGCCCAATGGTTTGGTCCTGAAAAATTAATAACAATGGTCATTCTAAGAGAATAAATAGGCTATATTTAATTTAAATCTTTGAATATAAAAATAACGAAGGTTATTTTTAGTCTTCGCTCTTTCCAAAATAAAAAATGGTGGTACTTATAATTTCTGAGTCTTCTCTAGGGAAAAGGGCATTCTTCCTATTATAATTCATCAAAGATCCGCCTTGTGCTTTTCGACTGCTTACTTACTCTTTTGATTACATTGATCTGGTTTTTCATGTATCCGAAATGCGCGTCTATTGTTAATTAAAAATCTTATCAAAGATATCAGGCTGATAATTTTGTACGCCAGACACCCGTTTTGTCTCAAAAAACCCATCAGTTGTAGACAAAACAAAGTACTAATCCAAAGAGGATTGAGGACCAAAAGTTCTAAGACGTATTGAGTATTCACTATTTGCTTTTGTACACAGGCAAACATACATATCACATACAATTAACGTGAAATGTTTACTTGAGATTTAACACAAACAATCTTATACATTAGTTTCAAGCGAAAATGCTCGTGGCTGTGAATTTTATGATATTTATTTCAAAGAAAATTTAAAGGAATTAATATCTAGCTTAAGACAAATTCGGAGACAGGATAATGTAATATTGGAATTTGTTATTACGACTGTGCATTTAGAATGGAGTGTTATTATCAGAATATTTCTAATTTTGGACCGATATGTTGCTCTATACAATATTAAACGAGGATGATCTGGTTTCAAAAACTCCTTGACCACAATTCTGGAAGAAATAATGTAATAACATAATAAAAAGTAAAATCACAAAAATACTGAACTCCGAGGAAAATTCAATCGGAAAGTCCTTAATCACATGGCAAAACAAATCACAAAACACATCAAATGAATGGACAACAACTGTCATATTCCTGACTTGGTGAAGGCATTTTCAAATGTAGAAAATGGTGGATTTAACCTGGTTTTATAGCGCTAAACCTCTCACTTGTACGACAGTCTCATCGCACGTTAAAGATTAAACAGTAAGATAGCAACCTACCCGAATCACCAAAGTAGCTCCAGTGATGCCCAGTCTGGTCCTTTCCTGTTTCTGAAATACAACAAAAATAATTTTTTTTATACTAAGCTCTGCATTTCCTGCTACCCGCTTTATTATCATAAGAAATACTGCATGCAATGCATCTTTGTCATGTAATGTATTTATAAGAGACATTTGATGGAATATGCATGAACGGAAGTTGAGTTTTATTATTTCAAATGATGTGTAGTTAAAATCAAGTAATAATTTATATATTTTTTTAATCAAATTCATGGAAAGAGTAATACAATTCATAATTTTGAATAGCACAACAATGGAAAACGACTTTGAAAATACAACTTTTTTCTCACTTTGGGAAGCTTAAGGTCCCATTTAATTTCATGTTTCAATTTTTTGTAGTGTAAAATGAATATGAACTTCACTAGATCAATACTGATATAAAAATAAGGAGATGTGATATGATAGCCAATGAGACAACTTTCCACCAGAGACCAAATTACATAGTAGATAATAACATTATCTCATCACACAGCCTTCAGTAATGAGCAAAACCAATACCGCGTAGAAAGATATAAAAGACCCCGAAATTCAAAGATAAATAATACAAACGAGAAAACTAAAAACTTGATTTATCTACAAAACTGCCAACAAATATATGCTATATAGCAACAAACGACGTCCACTAAATTACAGGATCCTGATTTGAGACAGGCACATACATAATGCTCTAGTTATATAAATACAGATGAAATCATTTATACATTTCTTACTGTCAAAATTTAATTGCATGTGGGCGTTTTTTTCTATTAAGGTAAAATCCGGAAAGCATTTTTAAAGCGACAAGATTGGATATGTTTGATGTTTCCTCACTAAAATGATAATAAAAGCAGTCAAGCTAAATGAAGTTATTCTGACAGATGATAATTATTCAGAAAAGATCTGACATAAAAGTGGCAAATGAAAGTCACTAAATTTGAACATGTGCGCAAATCTGTTTGGAAGATTAAAACAAATATGACAAAGTCTAAACAACATGTGTTGGTAAAAGAAAGGCGAAAGATACTAGAAGGACATTCAAACTATAGAGTCGAAAATAAAACTGACAATGTAATGGCTAAACATAGAAAGATACCAGAAGGACATTCAAACTCTAGAGTCGAAAATAAAACTGACAACGCCATGTATATGAATACAGTGAATAATACTTATTTGTTTACTAGAACCTTTATAATTTCTTAATTTGAGTAATAAATTTCCCAAAGTTTTGCGTAAAGTTGTTTCTTCAAATTTCTTTTAATCAAACGCAATGTAATGCTTGAAATACCGGTATGTTATTGCGAACTAAAATATATTTTAAAGTACAATGAGAGTATAACTGTAAAGAATTGTTGTCACACTTTAAAAAAAAACCTCACATTATAAAGATGAAGTTCGATGAAACTTTTGTAAAAGAATTTGAGGTGGGTGGGTGGAAGAGTTTTCCTTTAAATGCTTTAAGAAAGGAAGAATAGTTCACTATACCTGATTTCGGATCGCATGTCTAAACAGTCAAATTTACAGCAAAGTTGTTTCTTTATTAGTAAACAAAGCAGGTTATCGTAGTTGTAAAAAGCTACAATAGCATTTCTGTAATTGTAACGTTACAGTTACTGGGAGTACCCTTATATTGGAGCTTTGTGTCTATTCTCTTTATGTTAATTGGTTATTTTGTGCATGTGAGGCTGAGAGTTGAACACTCACAAACATATTTAATCCGTTCATATTTGTTATCTGCATGTCTCAAGTCAGGTGACTGTAATTCATTGGTTGTTGATGGTTCATATGTTTTTCGGGAAGTGCATTAGATAAATAAGAGCAACACTAGTTTATCGTTGTTCAATAGTCATACAACAATTTTATTTAAAACAAGTACAGGTCACGAACCAAAACCGAGGGAATCACATCAAGCATAAAGGGAGAACAACGGAACAACATGCCGTTAGTTTTATCTCTTAAATTGTTCCACATTTGTTTAATGACGGGGCCTTTTCTTGCGGAAGTGTCGGTTTTTCTCATTTTTGTATACTGCACAGTAACCCACAATTGTTGAAACATGTAAAACTCTGGTGGATATTCGTATTATTTGCAATCATACCACAACTCTTCGTATCATTTGTAATCATACCACAACTCTTCGTATCATTTGTAATCATACCACAACTCTTCGTATCATTTGCAATCATACCACAACTCTTCGTATCATTTGTAATCATACCACAACTCTTCGTCTCATTTGTAAGCATACCACAACTCTTCGTATCATTTGTAATCATACCACAACTCTTCGTATCATTTGTAATCATACCACAACTCTTCGTATCATTTGTAATCATACCACAACTCTTCGTATCATTTGTAATCATACCACAACTCTTCGTATCATTTGCAATCATACCACAACTCTTCGTATCATTTGTAATCATACCACAACTCTTCGTATCATTTGTAAGCATACCACAACTCTTCGTATCATTTGTAATCATACCACAACTCTTCGTATCATTTGTAATCATACCACAACTCTTCGTATCATTTGTAATCATACCACAACTCTTCGTATCATTTGTAAGCATACCACAACTCTTCGTATCATTTGCAATCATATCACAACTCCATATCTTACATAAAAGTACCGAACTCCAAGTTTGCATGAGTGTTTATGCACCATAATTAGTTCTATATATCACGACCCTCATTTTTGGGTCAATGTCTTATGTACAAACATGTTCATTACCAAAATAATAGATGTAAAATGAACTACAGAATGGCAGTTTCAGTACAGAAAAATGTGTTATGATTAATGGGAATATGTGCAATACGTTTTTTTCTTGTAAAATCGATAAAAATTAAAGGTGAAAAGTAATATATAATTATAAGGATTAAAACCTTAAATTATACAAATAAATGGCCAGGTATATATTTGGGCAGTGAGAAAAGAAAATTTTTTACAGGTCAGGTTCGGTCACGAAAATTTGTTTTAAATTTAGCAATCTTGTCAAATGAATTTCCGTGGTGTCATCCTAAAATATCATCGTCATAGCTAATGCTTTCAATATTAAGAAAAGTGAAATATATTCTTTACTTGAACTACATGGAATGTTAATTAATTCGACAGCCGTTTCATAATTGATATTGTCAAATGTGGTGATATTGAAATTAAATTAAACAGGTGATTTTGGTTGCTTGATAAATCAATTGAATACACCTGCAGCAATTTTGAAGCATTAATATGTTCTCTTATATATATCATCCCACAAAACCATTATATCTTATTCATCTGTTTAGATCTATGACATGCTTTCCGAAGAAAAAATGAAAAGTAGAATCACAAAAATACCAAACGCCAAAGATAATTTAAAACGGAAACATCTTTTCAAATGTCAAAATTAAAAGCTCAAACATATCAAAAGAATGGATAACACCTGGCATATACCTGACTTGGTACAGGCATTTTCTTAGTAATTACACCTTATGTAAGAATCTTGGATTTTGATTGGTTGATAGCCAGTGTATTTTTCACCAATTTACTGTTATCAAATGAATATCGTTCATTTTTTAACGCCGCCGGGGTATTTGGCAAAACGTCTGGCATCTCAATCTCCCCCTTAGGACCTTATGCACGCATTACGTTCATTCAACAACACAAAACAAATATGCATTTGATACATTTACTCAATCTACTAAATGGAAAGTACTAGAATATTGTCATAAATGTAGCTGTATACATCAAATTGATAGATAATCATCAGAGACCTTTAACTCGTAAAAATGGTAAATATAACATCAAAGAAACACTTCATAAGTTACATACGCAGTCAAAAGAAAATACGACTAATTCTCCCTCTCTAACGTGTTCAATCTCTCATACATCACACTCACAAAATAAAATAAAGATGAAACAAATGAATAGCTCCAGAAATGTCAATATCAACCTAGGGTTTATTCATGACTATTATCTCATCGCTACTGACAATCCGCTATCAAATCAGTCCAACTGTTAACAGAAATATATGTATTAATAATTAAAAAAAAGTCCTTCGGACAAAAATTGAAATGAATTCATAATTAAAGTCGGTGTTTTCCTTGTAACTGGGTAGCGTACGACGAGATAAATCTCACACGTACCGTCTGTAGTATAATTTAAATAGTTCAAAACTGCAACACATTTTCCCTGCTAAATCCTTAATACACATATAGGTCAAGCTGATTAGTTATTAAAGATAACGCCAATTACTTTAGCAATTATTTTCGAAGTACTGTAAGATGATAGGCCGGGACGTCACATGACACATGCTACAGTTTTCTTCACGCATAAACATACACAGCTGTATTTCTTGATGTCAGACTGACCAACGCCAAATTGCGGTTAAAATTTAATTGTTTGTGTAGAAATTTCAATCGCGTCCAACAGTCCAAATGAAAATCAAAGTTCAAATGATAATAAACAATTGCGAAATACTTTCGATATTAATATGCATGTATACAATGTTGTTTAAAAACAGTTCCTTGAATTTTACCATTTTCTTTTGTTGACGAAAAAATAAATTTGTGACTTCTGAATATTGGCTAAATCCAAATAAAAAACATCAAAATTTTACAAAAAATCCAAAAATTGATTCCAGTGCCAACTGCATGGTACTGCTATACTCCACTAAACGAAAATTCCAAGGTTTCAACGTGGTCAAAATTTAATAATGGCACCGCCAACCTCGTGGTCTAGACTTTAAAAAGTGTGTTCTTCATCTTGGGGACAGCTCACATAATAAACACTTAAAAAGGGGCCGTTTTGAAGTCCTCCACCATATTACGTACATGGGGGGGGGGGGGGGGACATATACTTGCCTCCCCATGCCGCTAAAGTTATATTTGCTTACGAGCAACAAAAGCACGTCTATTTCCATAGCACGTTTATTTCAAAGAGACTGATAACATCACATGACAAATATGCATCATCATCATACAAAGAGACACAACCATCACGACTAAACTACAAAACACATACGACCATATAATACAGATACATAACAAAAGCATTGCCATTCAAATAAAGTCAACTGTAGTAAACCGCTGTTCAAAATTCATAAATCAATAGAGTAAAAACAAATCCTGGTTACAAACTAAAACTGAGGGAAACGTATCAAATATAAGATTTTCCAAACTACATTTAGATATGACCTTTAAAACATCGTCGCAGTTCCAGACGTATGACAGGCACAAGTATTAATGACGGTATTCAACTATATTTTTTTTAATCTTTACCGTCACCGACTTAAGTTACTTAACACCATTAGTCATGTGATTTTTTTAATTCTTGAAAATGGTTCATTTTAGTACTGCGTTTCAACCATGACAAACATGACAAATGAATGAAGAAGTATTGGCGTTAATGAAGTGTGTTTGTGGTCAACATTCAACTTAATTTATAGCAATATTAAACAAAATTTCGTACCTTTTTGACAACAGACTAATTGAAACACAAATTCGCTATTATCTACATGCTTTAAAATTCGTAGAACAACTATCCACTACTCTCACGCAAGGAAAATGTGAAGAAATAATTAATGTCAAAACTATTCTATTCTAACATAAACTGCATAACAGTACACAGTAAATCATAAATAAGGAATGTTGTTGAACTGATAATTAATCATGAGCTAAGTAATCAGTAAAAAATGATCTGGCTTTTGGTTTCAACCTTTGAAAAACGGTTGAAGAGATGGTTGGTTTTTTTTCAATTAAAAATTGTTTTTGTGCTTTCAAATATAAAAAACCCCAGCACAATTGTTTGCAGCAGATAAAGTTAAAAGTGAAATCACATACTTGAAGAAAAAATATAACAAAACCTGGAAAAAAACTTGTTAGATTCGAATGAGGAAAAGAAAAGATTGCTAAAATATGCCTCCCTATTTTCCATTAATGTCAATCTTTTTCAAGTATTTTCTGTATGGTCTAATTGTAGCCAATTTCTCTGATAAAAACGTATTAATAGAATTGAATTGTGGCAAAATGAATAAAACTAGTTGTCTTCGATACAAAACTGCTTGTTGAGCGGATATGGTTACTTTTCCTGTCACGAAGGCTACCACAAAATTTAATCCTTTATGTATTCCATTCTTCCTGAGCTAAGATTGCACAAGTACAAACCTCTATTTTTAAAACAATATTAAGTATGAATAGTGCACAAGTTTCAACAGCAGTTGGAAATTGACCACTGATGATGCAAACAGTGTTTATAAAAATATCAAACCTAAAAACGCATTAAGATTTTTAGTCGCGTAAAACCTGACATTGTATTGTTGTTTACTGTCAATTTAATTGTACCATAGCTAAAGCTTTCAGTACCAATATCTTGATACATATGAATCCAAAGAAATATTTTGTCCGAAAATTGAAATTCTTTAGAGTTGGGCTAAAATATTGCAACAAACTCATTATAAAATATCATTCAGTACACATCCGTTGGGTTTAGTGAAATGACATAATAAAACTGTGTGACAGAGGAATGACCTTGCTCCATTGAGTTTGGTCAAACAATGTGATGTAGAACAAAAAAAGGAAAATGTGATATAAAAGGGGTGCAATTATTTCTTATAAGAATACATAAACATGTCGGCAAACTTAATTTCTTCTTCTTTATCTAATGTGCAAAACAAAAGCTTTAAAACTGTATGATTCATGATCATCAGAGAAGGAAAGACAAAATCCTCTTCAATTTCGTCAGGCTTACGAACTTTTAAAATCAAAACTCTTTATTACACAATCAATTATTCCACACGCACTCAGATGTTTTGCAGTTATGTTATGTATGCCAGTAAATTTGTCCACAGAGCATCTGTTTCTTTCTTTGAAGGCAAAATTAAAATAGAAACGATGTTAATAGTTACTTTTAGACAAATGGTATAAAAATATGTAAATACATCATACAAACTAGGTTGTATGTTGACTTTAATTGCTTTTTATATTACCAAAATAAAAGAGAAGTGCCCTTCCCTAGAAAACAATGACATGACAGGGGGTTTTTTCATGGA